>CAWUFW010004151.1:1200000-1614834 GCA_963921515.1 Calotriton arnoldi
GGTAGAAGAGAGGGGGCAGGGTCACAAAGCTGACCATGGAGGGAATATGAGAGGGGCAGCCCAAAGGACCACTGAGGGCAGGCAGGAGGGGAAGAGGCAGCACAATGGAACACTTAGGGCAGGATGGAGGGGCAAGGGCAGCATACGGACATTCGAGGGAATTCAGGAGATGCACATTACAGGCCAGGCTTGATGGGCAGGGGCAGAAATCTTACCATTGAGGGCAGGAGGGAGGGGCAGGGGCAGCATGCTGGGCCATGGATGGCAGGAGGAAGGAACAGGGGCAGCAAGCTGACCACAGATGGAAGGGCTAGATGCAGCACAATGGACAACATAGTGAAGGAGGGTTTGGCCGGGGCAACAAGCTGAATACGGGAGGCAGGCATGAAGGACAGGGGTGGCACAATGGACCATGTAGTGCAGGAGGTATGGGCAGGGGCTGCAAGCTAACTGCAGCGAGGAGGAGGAGGGGCAGTGCCAGCACAAGTGGCCACGGAGGGTAAGATGGAGGGGCAGGGGCAGAAAGCTGATCACAGAAGGCAGTCAGGAAGGGTAGAGGAAGCACAATGGACCATGAAGAGCAGACAGCAGGAAGATGGCTCAGCAAGAGGAGTACAAATGGAAATGGGCTGGGGAACCACACCCTGACAACGAAGGGCAGGCAGGATGGGCAGGTGCAGCAAGCTAACAACAGAGGGCAGGCAGGAGGGCCAGGAACAACACAATAAACCATAGATGGAAGGAGGGAGGGGCAGGTACAGCAACCTCACAATGGTGGGCAGGTGGGAGGGGCAGGAGCAGCACAATGGACCACAGAGGGCAAGAGAGCGGGCCACCGACAGCAAGCTGACCACAGCAGGCAGACAGGAGGGAAAGTAACAGCGAACAGATGATGGAGGGTAGGAGAGAGTGGTGGGGCAGCACACAGACAATGGAGGGCAGTAGAGGGGCAGCAAGCAGGAGGTGCAGGAGCAAAACAAAGGACTAAGGAAGGCAGGAGGAAGGGGCAAGGACAGAGAGCTGACCACAGAGAGCAGACAAGAGGGGCACAGGCAGCACAGTGCACCACATATGCCAGGACAAAGGGGCAGGGGCAGCACATGGACAATGTAGGGCAGGTGGAAGGGGTATGGGCAGCATATAGACAATGGAAGGCAGGCAGGATGGGCAGGGGCAGCGATCTTACCATTGAGGACAGGTGAGTGGGCAGGGGCAGCACACCTGACCACAGAGAACAAGAGGGCGGGGCAGAGGCAGCAAGCGGACCATGGAGGGAAGTCTGGAGAGGCAGCGGCAACCCAACAGACCATGAAGGAGAGAAGGTAAGGAGCAGGGCCAGCAAGATGACCAGGAAGGGAAGGTAAGAATGAGCAGTGGAATCACAAGGACATCACAGGACAGGCCAGAGGAGCAAGGGCAGCAAGCTAACCATGGAAGACAGGCAGGAGAGGCAGGAGCACCACGATTAGCCACTGAGAGCAGGAGGGAGGAGCAGAGGCAGCAACCATAGCACAGTGGCCCGGTGGGAGGGGCTGGGGCAGTGCAGCAGACCATGGACAGCAAGAGAGTGGGCCAGTGGCAGCAAGCTGAACACAGAGGCCAACGGATGGACAGCCGATGGACAATGGAGGGTAGGAGAGAGAGGCAGGACAGCACACAGGCAATTGGGGGCTGGTATAAGGTGGCAGTAGCAGCAAGCTGACCCATGAGGGCAGGAACAAGGAGCAGGGGCATCCAATGGTCAAAAGAGGGCAGAGGAGAGAGGCAGAGGGAGACAGCTGACCAGAGAGGGCAAGCCGGAGGGGCAGGGGCAGCACAATGAACTACAGAGCCAGGAGAAGGGGCAGTGAAAGGACATCACACCACAGCGGACCTGAGGTAGGGGCAGAGGTAACACACAGACAAAAGTGTGCAGGAGGGAGTGCCAAGGGCAGCTCAACAGACCACAGATGGCAGGTGAGAGGGGCTGGCTCAGCATATGGACAATGGAGGGCAGGAGAGAGAGGGCAGGGGCAGCAAGCTGACATTGAGGGGTAAGCGTGAGGTGCAAGGGCAACGAAAAGGATCATGAAAGGCAAGAGGGAGTTGCAGAGGCAGCAAACCAGACCATTGGACCAATGATGGTAGGAGAGAGAGGGAGGGGCAGCAAGTTGAGCATGGATGGGAGGCAGGAGGGGCAGGGCAGCACAATGTACCACAGAGTGAAGGAGAGATGGGCAGGGGGAGAAGGCTGACCAGGGAGGGTAAGGGGCAAGGGCAGAACAAAGGACCATAGAGGGCTGGAGGGAGGTGCAGGGGCAGCAAACTGACCATGGAAGGGTAAGTGAAAGGGTCAGGGCAAGACAGCAGACCAATGAGAAAAGGTGGGAGGGGCAGCACAATGGACGACAGAGGGCTGGAGGGAGGGGAAGGGGCATACATCCGGACAATGAGGGGCAGGCAATAGGGGTATGGGCATCACATGCACAATGGAGTGTTAACTGGATGGGCAGGGGCAGCAATCTTACAATTGAGGGCAGGTGGGAGAGGCAGTGGCAGGACACCAGACCATCAATGGCAGGAGGGAGGAGCAGGGGCAGCAAGCTGATTGACCACGGATGGGAGGTGGGAGGGGCAGCACAATGGACCACAGAGTGCAGGAGGGATGGGTAGGGGCAGAAATCTGGATACGGACGACAGACGAGAGGGGCAGGGGTAGTACAACAGACCATAGAGACCAAAATGGAGGGGTAGAGTTGGAATGCTGATTGCGGCGAGCGATCACGAGGGGCGGAAGCAGCACAAGGAGGACAGAAGGTAGAAAGCAGGGACAGCAAAATGACCATGAAAAGAAGGTGGCAGGGGTACTACAAGGACAACAAAGGACAGGCGAGAGGAAGCAGGGGCAGAAAGCTGACCATATAGGGTTAACAGGAGGGTCAGGGGCAGCACAAAGGACCATAGAAGTCAGGAGGAAGGGGCAGGGGCACGAAGCTCACCACAGAGGGCAGGCAAGAGGGGCAAGGGCAGCACAACGGACAAGTGAGGGCAGGCAGGGGCAGCACAACAGACCACAGAGGGCAGGATGGAGGAGCCTGGACAACACACAGACAATAGAGGACAGGCAATATGTGCAGGGGCATTAATCTTACCATTGAGGGCAGGGAGGAGTGGCAGGGCATCTCAATAGGCCATGTAGGTGGGGATAGGCAGCAAGCTAACCACAGAGGGCAAGCGGGAGTGGGTAGGGACAACAAGCTAAACATGGAGGGCAGGACAAAGGGGCAGGAGCAGCACAATGACCTATGAACGAAAGGCGGGCAGGAGGAGCAGGGACAACACAAAGGACAACAGAGGGCAGGACAAAGGGGCAGGAGCAGTACATGATCAACATAGGGCAGGCACGAGGGGCAGGGTTATCCCACAGAAAACAAAGGGCAGGAGGAGGGGCAGCACATGGACAACAGGGGCCAGTGCTATTGGGCAGGGGCAGCAAGCTGACCACAGAGGGCAGGTGAGCGTGACTATGGCATCACAACGGTTAATGGAAGACAAGAGGGAAGTGCAGGGGCTGACCAGGGAGGTTAAAGAGATGTTATAGTTATAAACGGTATTATGATTTCCCCTTACAGTAAAAGAACCTGAGAAATTCACAGAAAAACAAAGGTTAAAGTGAAGTTACAGTTAGGTGGTGAAATGGGTTGAAAATGAATGTTTAAAAACAAAACAATAATTGAAATTTACCATTTATATATAAGTGGGCTAACTGTAACTTGCGCCCCTGCCATGCACCACTTATGAACTCCCATATTACGTCACTCATGACATGTTAAATGACACTTATGCAGTTTATCAAATAGTTTTTTCTAGGAATAAAATGGTACTACTTTACGTTTCCCAGCTTCCTCTGGAGTTACCATTCACAATTACTTATGATGGCTATGGAGCTTTAAAATTGCTATGCAGATCCTACAGCTAAGATATAAATCATGCCCTTAATCATAGTTTCTAACACTTTTAAAAACTCTGCAGTAAGGAATTGTAGATTGCTCTCAGCTATGCCTATGTTTTTTATGTGGGGAGTTCTTCGCCACAACAGAAATTTAGATAACAAGAATAAACATCATCAACACGTTCTCTGCTTCCACTCACCAATGTCCCAGCTGAGAAATGACTGGAGATGCCACATTCTAGATTACTTAATCATGCACAATAATGGCTGCATCAGGGCTATCCAATGACAGCACAATGGCAAGAGCCTCCCCTAGGCTCCCATGGTTACCAGACAGGCACATCATGCTACAAGATTCCATGGTTTCTATGAACTCTGTGTTCATAAACAAACATATTTATTTGTTTGTGAGAATGGTAGCTGGAATCCATGACGTGTGTTGAACATTTTAAAGAAGAATTACCACCAAATTCCTTAAAAAAAATAATATCTCCTTCTTCCTTTCAATCATTCATGTTGTTTTGGGCAGCTGTGTAAAAAAGACATATTTCATTCATTTATGTGAGGTCATTTTTAATTTTTGTCGGAGGGGTGAACATGTGACCTCAAGGGTTTTGTGAGTCAAGCACATGAAATTCTTTTTTGTGAGTTTTGATACATAGCTATTGCCAATGACTGGAGAGACTGGTGCTGTTTAGCGTCTCACCATGTGTTGAGTGTAGGGGTGGGCGGAATTTGCGTAGTCGCGCTACGCAAAGCTCCGCGAAACGGTAAAAAATCTCCGCGAGCACGCAAAAGTTCCGCGAACACGCGGAATTGCTTGTTCCGCCCGTTCGCGATGCTTTTTTCCTGTTCGCGAACGCTGTTTGCGTGCTCGGGGGGAAATATCTCGCGAACACGCACTTTGAAAGCGCGAACAAGCAAAAAATTCCGCGAAGCCGCGAATCGTGGAATTTTTGGCAATTCCGCGTTCTCCGCGGAACGCGAAATTACCCGAATTCCGCAAATTCCGCGAGCGGAACGGAATTTACCGCCCAGGCCTAGTTGAGTGACACTTGCTTGGGCTTAAGAGGAGGGTAATTTTCTTTGGTGAGGTAGTATTCTCCTATTAATGAGACCTGTGTGGGAGTATCCAGACCCCTACATCAAAGTAGAGAACTTAATAGGATTTCATTGCTTATGAAGTTTATTTTACAGTAATCAGTTCTTCAGCACTGGGGCCCTAGCACAGGTTCAGATCTCAAATGGTATCCTATTACAAGAAAATTAGCATCATTCCCGAGCAATGTTCCTGCAAATTGTTTTCTTCTGTGTACGTCTGTTCTGTCTCTGTGCACTGCAGCTAAGGCTATGTGCACCAGGAAACCACCGACCATGCGACTACAGCTACAAAAATCTGTGGCAAATATCACTTCAAACTTTTGTTTAAAAAAGTGAAAAGAAGAGGCATTTCCACTTATACAGCATCCCAGAGACATTCTTCATCGTAGAATCCTGGTTGAGGACTCGTTGATGAAGCATACCACTGGGAATCCCAGTTGATGAGAGTCCGTTAATGGAGGAAATTAAATATGAAAACACGGTGCTACAGCAAACATCAGTAGAGAGCGTCACACAGCTATACGTGGGGAAAGGGGAGTGCAGGCCAAAAACTCATGCTGATGAGAAAGCGGTGAAGAGTTTACTTGAGAACAGAGAGCATGACCTGTAAGGCCATAGTTAAAGGAAAACTTGTGTTTAGCAAGATTAAAGAATTGTATGGCCTTAGCACACAGGCACATCGGCACATATTCTGTGTTTTCAATAGATTGAAAACTAATTAGACAATAGGAACAGGAGATTGAATTAGCCAAGAACACACAGACTCTGATAAGAGGTCTTAAGAGCACAATGATAAAGCACACAAATAAATGCACATGCACTCAACCCAAATTCACCCATCCATTCAAAAGTAGAATAATACTTAGTTTATTAAGCATTGTTAGAGCTGCAATAAGGGACGTGTAGAGAATTAAGTTACGATGTCGGGTCACAGGTGACTCCATGTTTTTCCATAACTAATGTGTACCAATGTGTAGCCGCCAAGTGATTAATTATTTGAACTTTTGTAACAATCATTGTCTAGCTGTGTATAAAAATAGCTGCCTGTGAAGCAGCAAATTGAGACCGGCTGTTTCCTTGTGTGAAGACGGTCGCTCTCCCTGTCACAACAGTAAAGAACTGTTTTTACATTGCCAAAAAAAAGTCTGTCTTTTTCTTTGTTTTTTAAGTTACCCTGCAACAGTCCTTTCAAATAAATAGGGACACCCCTCTTACGTGGCACGGTAGTGACACAACCCACATACTACCAAGTGAGTTCACTATGCTATGTTGCTGACTATTGAATTGGAAGTGAAGAGAACTCACTTATGAAAACGTCTGGCTATCCCTTTTCCTGATGTGGTAGATCACAGAAACTGCCTAATAGCTGTCATTCAACTGAATAGAGCTAATTTAATTGGCCTCACACCGTCGCTCTCTGTGATATGTATTGATGACAAAGTTTAGAGTTGGATGTAGTTTGGACACCTTTAGGACCCACTGACAGGCATTGTGAGAAACTGGCACTGCATTCTGCCTCTAACCAGAGCTCTTAATCAGAACCCATCATAAAAATGAGGCACCCACAATTTCTATTCAAGACACCTGAATGCGGCTCAGTTCACAGTATGCACTGTACAAGAGGCATATGCTGCATTAATAAAATACGCATATTCACTTCATCTGGAAAATGCAAATCCTCTTCGGAAATGCATGATGAAATAAATCATGAAGCATCCATGTTCCTCGGTATATTTTGTTTCAAATGGACTGGTAATGGGGTGACAGAAGCCATCCAGCTGCATACAAACCACAACATAATGAGCAAAAAGTGCATAGTGCAGTGTGCTAAAGTAAATAAAGTGCTTGGAGCTATTAATCCCAATGATTTGGTGATTCTCAGTTAAAAATTACACACATTCACTGCATGCATGCTTGTGTCTTAGTAAACGTGCAAGGTAGCTCAGACTGCTAACATACCCACGGCAGAGATCTGCAGCTTGCATATCATGGGCTTGAAGAATGATACTGTTAAGATCTCTTTTAAAATGCAAAACAGCCTGGACAGTCTCTTTTTAGTAGTGTCATCTCCCCATGCTGGAGAATTCTTGACATCACTTGGACTACAGTATAATTAGTACTTGGCCTGGGTATTTTTATCACTTGATGTAAGTGTGTGTGTGTGTTGTGTATTTCCAAAACACATGCATTTAAATTAGTATGTAGTGTAAGGTGTTTTTAAATCACAAACACTAAAATCTACTGTTACTGCTGCTTTCATAAAGCAAACTGCATTTGTAAATTAAACAAATTGATAACCTTTGGATAGAAGTTTTACAATGTAAGCACCTAACACATTTGTACTTTAGTAAGGTTTGGAATCAGTGAGTATAATAGAGGCCAATGAGGTGTGCATGAGCCAAGAAGAGGTAGGCGAAAAGTTCACCCCGCTCAGGCGCAATAAGAGTTGCCACCTGGCCGGTTTTCTTATCGCATGGCGTTTATTTTAATGCCCTGGCCTCTACAAAAAATAGACAAAATCACAGAAGGCTGGTATTTTTTCCTCTTAACAGTACGCATTTCACACAGCAAATATACGCAGAAAACACTTTAAAATGTGTGCTAGAGATTCATAATGATCCCAAGCTGATAAACAAACAAAAGCACAAAAGTCATGTTACAAATGAACACAGGTGATTTTAAGTAAAGTTCCATTTAAGCAACTATTTGGGGCCGGCTCTATGGCGGTGCAACCGGTGCAGGCGCACCTGGCGCTGACCTCAGGGGATGCCATGTTTAGGAAAACCAAGGGTTTAAAAAGCACCTGCTGCAGAGTTCATTGTGTTTTCAGCAGTTTTCAGGCAACAATAAAAATGTCAAGATAATTCTGGTGATTAATGTTCCGGCTGGAGAGAGATCGTTTGTCTAGTGGCAGTTTCCATTGATGATAAAGTAGAGCAGAGGGTGAATATGCCTGCTGCAAAGAATTTGTACCACGCAAATCGCTAAACTCTATTTTATGTGGATCGCTCATTGGGTTACTGCTTTTGTCACAGATATCTTTTCTGACTTGCAGCTCATAAGTTACAACCCTAATATAGCACAGTGAGAGATGAACTGTCATTGAAGAGCTGCATGCAAACTGCATTGTATAGGTTAGAATGTTATGTTTTCTTCTCCTGTCCTTCATTATCCTAAAGTTGCTAAAAAGGATTCATTTGGGTAGTAATACATTCTTACTAGTAAAGCCAAGCACTGTGGTAAGTTTTAAATCCTGAGTTTGTGCTTCTTCAGACCAAACCTCCTTAAAATATAGGGGCATATTCCAAAGGACTTATCGCCGAGTTAACAGCACTTTATCGCAGCCAAAGTTGCGATAAATACATCGCCCCATTCACAAGCTGGTGTCAACAGCCCATAACACCAGTTTACCCGCGATAGCAGCCTCAAAAAACATCGCCACAGATGACCCCGGCAACTATCGCTAATAAGATGCAGAGTAGGCGTTCCAGTGCAAAAAGCTGCGACAACACCACTCCTCAACATTCACAACCACCAGCCAGATCCGCGATAAGACCACAAAACATGCAATAAGGCGCGTTAGCAGCAGGAAACTAACACCTGCTCCGACCTGGTGCAAAGTCGGACGACAGCCTGCACCACAAAAGAGAGCCCAGCCCACAGCCACACCTGAAGAACAACAGATGGCATGGAGCCACTCACCATGCACCCCGGAGCCCCGAGAGGGCAACAACACCCACCGCCCCACCCCCCGGACACCCACCGCCCCCCCCGGACCAACACTGAGGCAGCGCAGACAAAGACAGCGACCCTCCGAAAATGCACCAACCTCACAGACCCAACACCAGAGAATGTCATTGACCACTATTTGCCCAAAGGGACAACCCTCCTCCGCATCCTGACCACCATAGCCCACAGGCTGACGGTACCAACACAGCAGACAACCAACATCCCACCGCAGACAAAGCTGCTGGCCGTGCTGCACGTGTTGGCCTCTGGCACCCTCCAACCAACCTCCGCCTGAGACGGAGGAGTCACACAGCCTGGCAAATCCAAGTCCCCCACAACGGTCATGGATGACACCATCAGCTTGGTACCCCACTATCTATACCTCACACACACTGTGCAAGAACAGCCGGAGACCAAGCAAGGCGTGTACGCCACAGCTGGCTTTCCGCACGTGTCAGGGGGCAATTTACTGCACACATGTCCTACTAGTGGCCCCTGGCGACACTGCACACAATAAGCGCAACAGAAAGCGCAGGTATCCCACCAATGTGCAGGCAATAGTGGACCACCGTGGAATCTCCGGCAACGACGTCGCCAACCACCCAGGCAGTGTGCATGATACCTGCACCTCCCAACAGTCCATCATCAACCTGCGCCACCAGGATGGCACCCACGGAAATGCACTGCTCCTTGGCCAATACCAAATGCACACACCACACACCTCAACTCCACAATCATGCACCACACAACACAGGAAATGCACACGTCACAAGCTCACATACAACATGCACACCTACCAGACACGACAGCACAACTCACTGTGGGAACCTGGGCCAGCCATGTACATGAGCCATCAACGGCATGGCACCTCAGACAGACAATAGCAGAATGTCGGAAGAGGTGGGGACCAGGCATGTGCGAAGGAGGCAAGGGACCGATGAATGAGAATGTACACAATGCCAAGTGTGGCGTGGATGTGCTGGCCAGACTGCAGTATGCAGACCACACACATATCCATATCGACACACACCGCTGGTGTTTGGAGTGTAGTGGACAGTGGACGCAACCATGTCACCCCAGCCAGTGGGGAAGTCACGGAAATGTAGCTTGTGACGTCCCCCCCGTAAGCGTGAGCGGAGTGGGCTGGCCCGGCGTACGCCAAGCCAGCGTAGGGGTGTGAATAAAAGGCACGTAACCCTGGGCATGGTCCTCTTCCGGAATGCCCAACATCTCTGCCAGGGCGGAGCCCCTCACCCCGCCACGAGGCCGACGCCGTGAGCGGTGTTGCCAGTGATCCTGTGCGCCTGCTGCACCCCGGGACGCTGGTCCCCGAATCAGTCCTGACCACCCCAGTGCACCCAGGCCTCAATGCCCACCTTCCGACACCGGCGTGTGTCGATGAGGGCCCACCATGTGCCGGTGCAATCTCCAAGCCCGAAGCCTGCGACCTTGGCAGCCTCCTCAGACCATCACGGCCTCCGCAACACAGGCCCGCAGTATTCCTTTCACGTTGACGTACTCCACCGGCATGCACAGCGGACAAGTAGGTCACACATTTGGAACTGAGTCTTGATTACACCATGGCAGAGCACATAAATCATGGCTGAGTGTATGTCACTATACACCCTTCGATGTGGTGCCAACAGGTCTTAGTGTTACATCACAGCCGCAAGATTCTGTGGGCCCACGCGGACTACTGCTCTCGGCCTACGCTGCGCTCGAGTAGGTCACAGAATTGGAACTGAACATCGATTATTCAAAGGCAGAGTACGAATCATTGCACGCAAGGAGAGGCATAAGAGGATGACGCGTTACATTTGGGAGGAAAAAAGGATCATCATTACGGAGGTGATCGAACACTACCGACAACTGCCCTGATGTCACTAACTCTGTGCATCGCGAGCCTACGACACGTGGCTGTGGCCCACTGCTGACCGCTGCCTCCGGCCTACACTGCGGACCAGTAGGTCACAGAGTCTTGAATCGTCAATGCCGGAGTTCATATCAGTGTACCGGCATCATCGCAGACTGCATCCCCTCTCAGCCCGGGTGCCACTAAGTCTGTTCCCCGACATTCATGGACACTCTCTGGTCATACATTGGTGGCGTTTGAATCTATGGACTAGGGGGTAGTTTTCATCCTCATGCAGCTGATACCGAATTGGTGGTGGCAACAAGGCAGTCGCTTTCCACTCCTCCATTTGCTGCTTCCGGATAGCTTCTGCCCTCTGCATCATGCCCTGGAAGAACACCTTCCACTGTCCCTTCGAAACACTCCGCGACATTCACCTTCGACATCGACGAGGACCCGCTCAGTCTGCGTGGCCCTACCTCAGTAGACCGCAAGTCACCGTCCCGTGGCGGTGTGCCTGTGCCTGCCGCTGTGCACCCGGGGCCACTAACTCTGTGGAGCTCAAGTCAGGGACCCTGTCTGAATGAATATTGGATGACCTCTGTGACGGTGGTCTTGGGGTCATCAACGCCATGTGCATGTGGCCCTGCGCTGTCCGTTGCCTCCGGCCTCAACTGCGGACCACCAGGGCTCACACATCAAATCGAGTCCTGACCGGCCCGGACGTCGCATCACTGCAGGAGGCACACGCCACCATCGCCAGGGCCAACTCCAATCACCATCTGCCAGAGTCGAGACAGTGGTACTGGCAGACTGACGGAGTTGCTCAGACCTGTCGTGGATGCCATCATCTGCCTGATCCCCTGCTCAGCACTCCAGGTGCCACTGACTCAGTGCACCGCAAACAATGGACCGTTACTGATTGAGTTTTGTGCTGTGGAGATGTTGCGCAGCAATGTCACCTCAGGCAGTGTGGGAGACCTGGGACGTTGATGAGGAAGTTGATGCAGGGCTAACACACCCCACTGCATCTGCATCAGAAATATCCCGAATGGACACAATCCTAGTCATTTTCATCACATGAGCGCGCTCAGCTCTAGTGCCCCAACCTCGGTGCACTGCAACTCACGGACACTTCTGTTTGTATGTTGGGTGACCTCTGTACTTGCTCCGGCTCCCTCCATGTTGCTCAGCAGTTGACTCTGCAGGTGTTTTCTGTTTCCCATGCACTGGTGTCCACTGTTCAAGTTGTTGCCAGCACCAAGCACTCCGTGCGGGCTGGCTTATGCTCACCCCACACACATCCAGCACAGGCGTCACTGTACATGTGGCCCTTCCAATAAAGGGGCCGGGCGCATGTGCCCATAGCCAGTTCAACATAATATCTGCGTGTTTCTCTATGGCAGTGTGGGTCTCCTTTGTGGGGTGTAGGTGGTCCCTGAAGGGTTATTGACACCCACGTATGTGATCTAGTTCGCCTTCCATGGTTTCGGACCACACCCGCACCTGTTCGGCCACCTCCTTTTGGTGTTCTGACACCTGGCATTGGGGTGCCATGTGTGGGTCGGTGAAGTGTTGTGGGCCAGCCGTGCTTGCGTGTGCTTCATGCCGTGTGGTCTGTTGCAGGGGCTGGGTTCTCCTCTAAGTAGCTTGTCTGCCCTGGTCCTGGTCCTGGTGGTGGGTTGCGTGGGATGTCCATGGGCTGTTGTAGGGCATGGGTGTCGAAGGTGTGTTGGTCGTGTCCTGCATCAGTGATGGGTTGTCTGGTCTGACCTGCTGGAGGTGCTGTTTGTCCCTCTGCAATGTGAAGGGGAGATGCATGTTGACATTGTGTTGACATTTATGTTGACGCATTGTTCTTGTAGACATGCAGACTCTGTGACAATGTACATTGTGACTGTTTTGGCGGTGCTGGCAATTTGAGGGGGGACAGTGGACATTTGGACTACATGACTGATGTGAGGTTGTACCCGTACATATGCATCCCACAGTTCCCTGCTCTGTCAAATGTGATTGGCCTGTTTCTGCGCATGGGCGGACCCAGTTGTGTCCCCTGTTCTGCAGTGTCGGTGTTGCACTTTGTGCCACATTGTCATGGGATGTGCTGAGATTGCCATGTGTGCGTGCTGCAGTGTGCCATGGGGATGGGGGACATGACCCTGGGTAATTGTGGGTGTGCAGTGTGCTACACATCCTTGTGCATGTGTGCCATTGTGCCCATCTCCCCCGTCCCCCCAGTCCCTGTTCGTTACTCACCCTGTTGTTGTTGTGTCAGGTCCTCTCGAGCTGTGTCCGTACTCCCATCTCCTTGCACCGTCTCCACACTGATGACTGGCCTCCATTTCCTCCAGCTCCTCCTGTGGCGCAGGACTCCCACCTCCTGTCGCCGTTGCTGCCTTCCTGTTGGCAGCGGCTTTGGGCCTGGTTTAGGTTTTCACGTCATGCCAGCGCCTCTTGGCCTCCTCCATTGGCCTCCTCGGCACTCCGGCTGCATTCAAGGTCGTCTGAATGTGGGTCAGTTGCTGGTAGTGTTCTGTCACATCCGTGACGCTGGTCTTGTTTTCCTACGGACTGCACCCCGTCTTCCTCTCCCTCTTCTCCTTGGCCTTCCCCGACCCCATTGGTCCTTGCTGGTGGTCTGTGGGGCTTGTGGGGTTCGCGTTGGCCTCTGCGCTGGGTCAGGGTGCATCCATGTTGCTACGCACTTTGAATTGTTTCTGGTGTGTTGTTTTTGTTGCTTCTATGGTGCATTTTCCCGCCAGGCGCGTGGGATTTGTAGGCCTGCCGCTGGTTTTCGCTGCTTTTTGTATCGCGATCTTCCTCATCGCAGCTTTTTTGGCGTTCGTGTTTCGCATTTTTGCGGCGTGGTGTTGATTTTAACGCGGTCAATTGACGCGTTATCTGGAGACTATCGCATGGTACCGCCGTGTTGTGAATACTTGGTTAACACGGCGTAAATGTCCCGCGATAGACTGCGATGTTGAGGGTTGCGTTAAGTCACTTTTGCGATGGTTCTCACACGTTCTTGAGAATATGCCCCATACTGCCTACTAGTATCAGTGATATGTGACTCCTACCTCTTGTAATCCTCACTGTTTTATGTAACTTTTCCTATGGCCTAATGATGTATGGGCTCTGTTTAATGTTTGTGTGTGTGTGATGTAAAGTGCTCTGACACCCTATACCAGTATGAGTAGCGCTATAAAAAAATGAAATGCATGTGAGAGATGGACTATGGAGGGACTATGGAGAGATGAGTGGCACTGGCGGAGTGTGGTAATGAGGGAATTTGTGGAAAAGGTGTTTTTTAGGTGGGGCGCCAACAAAGATTGTTGCACTGGGTGCCATCATTGCTAAAGCCAGCCCTGCCTGTGCACTGAAGAACAAGAGGGAGAACGCTCATCTGTGTCTCTTGATATCACCAGCAGAAGTGGAACAGCTGAAGCCCTCGCTGCAGGAGCAGTTGGTGTCGGCTCATAAATACCATGTCCCAATACAGATTTAAAATGAAAAAAATGACATTGGGGCATATGTACAAGGGAAGTGGCGGAGTGCAGCGTTAACCTTCCTGGCTTAGCACTGCACTCCGCCACTTAAGAAACGCAGGGCTGCACCATATTTACAAGAATGTGGTGCAGCCCTGCGTTTCCCCCTGCAATGGCGCTACACTTAGGAGCCTAGCACCAACGCAGGCACCCTTGCACCATAGTGCAAAGGTGTCTGTGCAGGGGAAGGTCCCCCTTCCTGCACATAAACAATCTTTAAATGCCGTTTTGCAACTTCTGTGTGTGCTGCTTGAGGCAGCACACACAGAAGTTGCAAAACGGCATTTAAAAAAAATGATTGTTTATGTGCAGGAAGGGAGACCTTCCTGTACATAAACAGGAACGCACAACGCAGCACACATGAAAACAGCAAAAACGAGGAGAAACAAAATATTTCTCCTCGTTGCGCCAGGGTAATACCAGGTTTTCCCTGGCGCTGCCTCCTATTTCTGGCGCTGCCTCCTATTTACACCTCCCTTGTAAATAAGGGGCAGCGTCAGAATCAATGGGTGTTGCAGTGGAACGCCCACAGCAACACCCACTGCCCACCCCTTTCACGCTAAGCATAGCGTGAAAGGGGGCCTTATTTATAAGGGAGCATTAAGCCACGTTAAGTGGATTAACGCTGCCTTGTAAATAAGGCGAGGCCCCTATCGCCAACACAACGTCACTGAAAGTGACGTTGTGATGGCGATAGGGGCTTGTACATATGCCCCATTATTGTCTGCAAGTCATGCGCGAGGGATGCAAAGAAACTGTAATGTGCTTTTTGATGGTCTCTCGTGTGATTAAACGTAGTGTGTGTGCACTTTCGATGAGAGACTACAATCTATTCCACTTGCAACAACATTGCTTTTAACTTCTAGATGCTGGGCGCAACCAGCCTCTGGTGGTCAATTGTTTTAATCTTAGAGCTAGATGTGATTTAGCTATGTTAATTAATTTTATTTTGATGGGTTGTATTTCTCAGATTTTGTTAATAAGTATTTCTTTTCATTAAACAACTTGTTTGACACCGGAGCTTCTGGGCTACTTTAACCTTTTTTTGAACCACGGTTCCTTTCACTCTATTATAGCTTGGAACAGGATGGTCTTCTGGTGTTCCCCACACTTCCACCCCCTCACCACTCATGCAACACTTAAGGCCTAGGACCAGTTATACTACCTGTATCACTTTTTATTCTGCCTAGACTTCTCTAGAGAACAGCTTATTCAGCTTTGTCCTAATTCCTTAATTATAAACATTTCTAAATTTAGTACCACTGGCAGTAATAAGCCCTGTTTTTCACTTGACAAATGATCATTCTCTCTTGAAATGTTGCCTGTGTCATCATTTACTTCATCATAACTATCACAAGCAGTTAGTCAGAAAGTGAACATTCAATCTCTCAATAGTAGTTTCAGAAAAAAGTCTAGGTTTAATTGTTTACTCTTAAATGTACTCACTCTTAGCAAACATAGGGGCATATTTGCAAGGAAGTGGCGATGAGAGGCGTTCGCCTCCCTGGCTTAACGCCTCTCATCACCACTTCGGAAGCGCCAGGCTGCACCATATTACCAAGGATATGGTGCAGCCTGGCGTTTCCCTCTGCGATGGCGCTAAGTCTCGGGACTTAACGCCAACGCAGGCACCCTTGCACTAGAGTGCAAGGGTGTCTGCGAGCAGGGAGGTTTGTTTATGTACAGGAAGGTATCCCTTCCTGTACATAAACAAACCTAAAATGCCATTTTGTAACTTACATGTGTGCTGCTTCATGCAGCACACATGTAAGTTACAAAATGGCATTTTAAAAAATGGTTTGTTTATGTACAGGAAGGGACACCTTCCTGTACATAAACAAACCTTAGCATTTTGCTTTTTCCATGTGTGCTGCACAAGGCAGCACACATGGAAAAGCAAATACGAGGAGAAATGAAGCATTTCTCCTCGTATCGCCACCTTAAGACCAGGATTTTCCTGGTCTTAAGTTCGGCGCTGCCACCTATTATCGCCTCTCTTGATAATAGGTGGCAGCGTCGCAGTGAATGGGTGTTGCGGTGGAACGCCCACCGCAACACCCACTGCACGCCTCTTTCACGCTAAATTTTGCGTGAAAGGGGCACTATTATCAAGGCAGCGTTAAGCCAATTAACGTGGCTTTAAGCCACGTTGAGTGGCTTAACGCTGCCTTGATAATAAGGAGCTGACTCTATCGTCACCACAACGTCACAAAAAGTGACGTTGTGGTGGCGATAGGGGCTTGATAATATGCCCCATAGTGAGGAATTTCAGTATCTTAGAACTGGTTTGTCAAAAGACCGTTTCTTTTTAACTGAAACATGGCTATGTAAAGCTTCAGAGTCTGCCATCAACGATGCTATTTCTGATATGTGCAAACTTGTTAGATATGACCATTTGGGGGCATATTATCAATGCGGCGCTATGGAATTATCGCCACTTTTGCGTCCGTTTTCGGGCGAAAAGCGGCGATAATTCCATCGCCTTATCAGCAAAGACACGCTATCGCGTGTTTTGCTGACTTAGCCCCGTTTCCAGCACGCCTACCTTTGCATCGCTAATGAGATGCAAAGTAGGCGTGGCTGTGACACCAACCAGGGAAAATATCGCGAAGGCAGCTTCGCGATATTAACAAGGGTGGGTAGCGATGTTTTAAATCGCGGTAAGTATGCTCTTAACGCAGGAATTTAACGTCTGTTGAATTCCTGACTAAGGCATACTTTACATGGGGGTGGATTCTGTGGCTAAGACCACAGGCCCTATCATCTAGGATATCGCCGTTTTCCACCATGGAAAACGGCGATATCCATGCTATCTCTGCAATTTTATCGCCTCGGCGATGCGCGTTGTTGATAACGCGCTAACCGGGCGATAAATTACAGAGATAGCCGGCGATAAATATGCAAGCGCTAAGCGCGCTTTGCGATATTTATCGCCGGCCCTTGTTGATATGCCCCTTAGTTTGTTCGGAGGAGGTATTGCTGTCCAATTTAAGACGAAATGGATGTCACCTTCATGGCTTTTCCCACCCTTAGTAGACGTACTTATGGTAAACGACCCTCTCTTACTTTTTCTGTGTGCACTATGTACTTATGTGTGGTTCATTGTACATGGGCATATTACCAATTTTATTAGTCTTCATCATTGTTCCAGTTTTTTTACAAGGTTTTATACACTGTTGGGCAACCTGAATATTTCGGTTATGGTATCTGCTTGTCCTACAACAGAAAACCTGTTGGAGGCATATTGCATCTTGGACCTCAAGTTAATAGTGTCACACTGGACTGGTAATAGTATAGATTATATTTGTAATTTTTGGATACTCATAATGTAATACCTACCTTTTGTTTACCGTGGATTGATAGTGCACTACTCCATTTAAAGCGCCAGGAAGCTTCTTATGAAGCAGCAGTCTCGCTAAATAAATTAATTTTAATTCATTCATTCCAGTATTTGCAATTTTTACGAGGGAGCTGTGGCTGTTCAATTCCCGCCTTCAGTTCTATTAGATCCATATAATATTTTCCTGTTGACTCTTGGTTTCACTCTAGGATCTGCTCCTGGAATAGAGGCAGAGCTCAGGCTTTCATTTACCTCATTTAGTCACTTGCTTGCAATATATAGAGACTCATAGGGCCCCTTTCAGGAAGGTGTCTGTTCAACTTCATGATCTCATTGCTCCCTAGTATAATTAGAAACTGAAATGCTTTAAATCCACTTACAAAATATCAGAGAGCAAATGTAACAATCTGTGTGTCATCTGAAAAGAGCTGCATAGATAATAAAAGAATACACAAAGCTGCCATCTTCAAATCATGTTCCTTCTATTACGATTAGTGAATTAGAAAATGTTCTTACTCCACAAGAGAAATCTTTAGAATTGTACAGGGTCTAATGCCACTAGTAGTCTGGAATCCTTCCACTCCAGTGTCTCAAGTGTTACGCAAAGATCATGCTGCTGTTTTTTTTCAAGACGTGGGGCATATTTATAAAGGCATTGCGTCCCGCATCCCTTTTTGCGACGTTCTGGTGGCGCTGTGCCTTATTCCATATTTACAAGGTGGCGCTAAGCCTTGTAAGTATGGTCCTCTGCGAACCAGTTTTCTGCAGCAAAGTGGCGTGCAATGGGTGTTGCTGTGGATGTTCCCATGCAACACCCATTGCCTTTTGACACTGCTCGAGATTTACAAGGATCTGTAAATTTAAGGCAGCGCCAAAAACATACGCCTCCCCAGGGGAGGTGTAAGAGTGGAGCAACAAAGAAATACTTTTATTTCTCCTCGTTTTTTGCTCTTTCTATGTGTGCTGCATTCTGCAGCACACATAAAAGGAGCAAAGCACCATTGATGATTGTTTTTATGCAGGAAGGTGTCCCTTCCTGCACAACAACAAGCATCCCTCCAACGCAGGCACCCTTGCACCATGGTTCAAGGGTACCTGCACCGGAGCCTGACTGCTATTTTATTGCGCCGGCCCTGGGGTTAGTACAGGAATGCACCGTATTGCTGTAAATACGACACATTCCTGAACTTAAAACATGACGCATCTTGGCGCAGCAAAATAGCTTGCGGCACCACGCTGCGCCATTTTCTTGTAAATATGCCCCTCTGAATATCAACATGTTCTTTGCCACATTTGATGCA
The DNA here is from genome assembly GCA_963921515.1 of Calotriton arnoldi. Taxonomy (NCBI): domain Eukaryota; kingdom Metazoa; phylum Chordata; class Amphibia; order Caudata; family Salamandridae; genus Calotriton; species Calotriton arnoldi. The sequence continues at coordinate 1,218,800 of CAWUFW010004151.1, forward strand.
CCCTCTTGCTTGGTGTCTGCACTAGTGGATGAGCTTACCATGCGAGAACGAAATCTTTTGGAACCTTTGTCGCTTGAAGCCACATGTAACCTGCTGTCCAAATCGGTCTTGCTTCAAGTTCCTCTACTTATTAAATTGGTTCATTTGGTACTCTGTTTATTAACCGTGTCATAGGCTAGGTATGGTTAGCTCTCTGAGATCTGCTAATGCACTGTCTTCTGGAACTGTTTACAGGTATAAATCTTTTAAAGAACCAGGCGATGATCCTTTAAACTATCTAATTTTTTAAATGTGCCTTTTACTTTGTGAACCTCTTGGTGGCCTTTGATACAATCTCTCATCTCATCTAGTTATCCAGATTTAAAGATAAAAACACAATCGTTTATGTTCCAAATGTAGTCCTGTGAATGATACCCAGGTGGTGTTATTTTGGATTCCACTAATGGTCTGTTATGTTTTTAAGACTGTCTTCTTGCTATTTATTGCATAACAGATGTTTGATAGCTGCCTAAAACTCAACACTGACAAGACCAATGTGCTGAATGGCAATTTTCCAATTGAAATGTAATCTTGATTCTCTATTCAGTGGCTTTAGAAGATTTTAATGAATAATGTTAATGCCACTCCACATTACGTTTAAAGAACTTCAAACAATAAACACTCTAGAACACTGAAGTCCATAAATAATCCCAGCGTAGAACACTCTTCCTCTTTAAATGCAGCGAATACCCTTCATAAGAACTTTTCTCCAATTTGTTATCCGCCGTCAAACTCTCCTCTTGATCTTCTTCTACTGTGTCTCTAAAAGAAAACATCACACGCATCACCACTGCGCGCGTAATCAAACTCAAACCTATAACAAACCATTAAAATATTAATTATTTAATACTCAAACCACTTTAAACAAAACTTACTTACCTCCATATTTCATCCCTTCTTTAAGTATAAAAGTAAATTATCTACTTTATTTCCCTTTTTTTTTAATACACTTCAAACATCAGGGACGCGGAGGGCGGGATAATGTTAGCCTCCGTGTCTTTAATGAAATCTTGATTCTCTATTCATTTCAATCTGAGATTCCCCATTTCATTTCAAGACCAGAGGCTACCATCATGCATGTTGAAAACCCTTCAATACCACATTTGACACATGCTTAATAGGTCTATAATAATGCCTTGCAAATGTTCCTGCATTTGACCCGTCAGCTGCCTTCAGAATCTCCTCCTAACATAACCATCTTTCTTGCCATTGCACCTCTTAAAGAATGCGGTTTATACTTCTTTACATCAATACCAGCTTGTCTCATTACATCTCTTAGCCACCTGGTAATGGTTGCGTTGCTGTACTAACTCCTTTGTGTGGTTTTAAATATGAAATCAATAATTGTTATTCACCATTCATTCTATGCTCTAACATTCTGCTGTCATACTCCTTCAAACAATGTACCACACATAATTTCTTTTGGTCAGGAAAATAAGGAAAATATAGACTCTGACATAGTCCTCCATATCTCAAAAAATACTCCAACTGGTCCATAAATTTTGCTACTTACCTCTATCGCGTTGACATCAGAAACACTTCGGCAAGAGACCGAACACAAAAGTGTAGCCAATTTCCCTATCAACATTTTTAAATTCAAATACCTATTCAAGGGCCATTCCATAAATAAAGATAAAACCAATTTCACATCCCACAAGACATATCGCGCTCTGGGAGGTCTCCTCAGTCTCATACTTTTTAGAGTTCTGCAAACTAAAATGTTCCTTCCAACCGACCTACCTTCAACATGAGCATGACCTGCCGAAATTGCAGATATGTAACAATTTAATGTCCTGTCTCCCAATCCTTTCTCATACTGTTCTACCAAAAAATGTATTACTTGCATGACAGGAGCCTCCACAGGATCCAAACTCCTCTCCAGGCCCCAACCTGCTCAAAATCTTCATATTCCTCTATATCTTTTCCTTGTTCCTGGTGCCCAAGACTCCTCCAATAATTCTGCCGCCCTGCTCGAACGTCCTTTGTAACAGTAAGATCCCCTGACACCTTCCAAACAAGAAGGTTCAACACCTTGTCTTGTACCAAAGGATGTGCCAGACCCTCTCAATTTCTCAGAGGACCTTCTCCAACAAGAATCAAGAAAGGTATCACACACACCATCTCCATCACAGTCGGAAACCAGACCTGTGAAACCCAAAAAGGTGTTATCAAAACTATCTGGCACTTCTCTTCTCTCACCTTCAATAACACCCTCTGTACCATAGCGAACAGAGGAAACGCATAAGCTTTCCTCCCCATCCAAATCTTCTGAAAGGCATCCACCGCTGATGCCTCTGTGTTTGGAAACCAGCTGTAATACGTCTGTAACGGGTAAGTTAACCTGCTCGCAAAAGATCCACCGCCAAAGGACCCAACATTTTGTTTATCCTGCAAAAACAATTCCAGTCTATTTTCCAGTTACTGACATCCCTCAAATTATGTGAATTCCAATCTGCTGCCTCATTTAACCCCCCTGGCAAATTCTCCGCTCTTACCAAAATGTTGTGCTCCAGGCAAAAATGCCAAATCTCTTTTGCTAATTCTGACAATCCACGGGATCTTGTCCCTCCTAACCCGTTGATATAAGCTACTATTGAAATATTGACCATTTTCATTTACACCGTCTGCCCTTTCAAGACTTCCCTGAAGCTTTTCAGTGCATACAAACCCGCAGTCAACTCCAGACAATTTATTGGCTCATCTTTTCTCTTTCTGTCCAAACTCTATCTGTCTTCTGTATACCTAACCATGCACTCCAGCCTCTCAGGCTCGCATCTGTCTCTAATACGCAATCTGGAGCACACCCAAAAATGGCACGCCCATTCCATGCCAGGTATTGTCCAACCATCAACCTAACTCTTCCTTTGCTCTGCATGTAGGATAATCCTGTCCCTATACCAAAGACCTTTTGGCAAGGCATTGCCCTTCAACCTCTGTAAAGCGTGATAATGTAATGGTCCTGGGAATATTGCCTGTATCCAAGATGACAACAAACCTATCATCCTTGCCAAAGCCATTAAAGACAGATTCTCCTTTTTCAACACATAAATAATCTCTTTCCTTATCAACTTCACCTTTTTCTCTGGAAGTTTCAAAACAACCTCCTTTGCATCTACTTGGAAACCTAAAAACTCCAACTTCTTTGTTGGCTCCAAAACAGACTTCTCACTGTTCACAATAAAACCCAGACTTTCCAAAATATCCTTCACCTGTATCAGATCCTCGTTCAAACTCTGCACATCCTGAGACATTATCAAGATGTCGTCCAAATATACTATACAGAAAGAGAGGAAGCTGAAAGAAGGCACTAATTCCGGGCTCAAGAAATGCCCCAGGCTAATAGACTGAACAAGAGGACCCCCTCCTGATGGTGCATCTTGGTGAACCTAGGTCTGCCAGAACTGATCTGCCTCCCAGCACCCTTGTTTCAACTCCCCTCCCCATTCCCTCTATCCTCTATTGGGGACTTGTTCTTCTATGTTTGACTAGGCTACTGTAACTAAATGTAACTATGCAAAACTGCTATTCTTGTTTCTCCTGACCTCTGAGACCTGAGCAACATGGCTGATGCCCGGTGGAGCTGCTAGACAGCTATAGAGGAGATTGGCCCTGGTTCACCCCCTCGGCCGTCACCTACCCAGCCGGACATTGGGCACAGTGCTCCTCGTCTCCCAGCTGTTTTACTATGCTTTTGTAACGGATGTAATTTGTAACTTGTAACGCAATGATCCTCACGTAAAGCGCTCTGATACGTCCGGGTCTAGCCAGCGCTATATAAAACTCATCAAATAAATAAATAAATAAAATAAATACTATTAACTGAATACCCCTTTCTTGCAAATATGCTATCACTATACTCATCATCTTTGTGAAACACCAAGGTGCTGTTGAAAGGCCAAACGGTAAACATCAAAATTGGTACAAACATCCTCTCCAACAGAATTGTAGAAACCTCTGCTTTCCTTTTGAATGGAAATAGTCAAATACGCATCTCTTAGGTCTAACTTCACCAACCAATTGTTCTTCTGCAACAATTCCCTCAGACAATGGATACCCTCCATTTTGAAATACCTGGAAATAAAAAACTTGTTTAACTCCCTGAGGTTTATCACTGGTCTCCAACCCTTGTCTTTTTTCTTGACCAAGAAGATTGTACTTATAAAGCACTTCTCTGTTTCCTCTATGTGTTCCACAGCACCTTTCTGTAACATTGACTCTGTTTCTAAATCCACCACGTTCCTCTGTTCCTCTGTCACTGCCAACTCCCTTGGCTCTCTTGTTTGTTGGGGCCACTCCACAAACTCTATCACAAACCCCTGAATTGTCTCCAAAATCCAGGGATCTCGAGTTATTCTTTTCCATTTTCTCCTGAAATTTCTCAGTCGACCCCTATTCTTTTTTGAAAGAACCAGAAATAATCCCCGTACTCACTTTGGAATTAAGATGTATTCTGACCTCTCCCTCTGGTAAGTCTTCCCCTTCCAGCTTTTCCGGATCTACCACGGCTGGGTTGGAAACCTGTAGAGGCCTGATAACCTCTACCTTTATACTGATTATTGTATTGGGGTGTTTGAATCCCTCGGCCAGTAGAGCCCCCCCTTCTACTGGGCCTACCAAAAACTCTCCTTGTATTAATTTGAGCCTTATCCAGGGCCGTAAATGTGGATACGCATTTGCCCAGGCTTTTCACCAGGTCTTTGCCAAAAAGCAAGCCCTTGGCATCCTCACTGGGTTTCCTCTGAGCCGTGTCCCCTGCTTGGGACTTATTTTCATAGGTATAGCCTTCCTTCTCGGCGTCAGTACCTCAGCGTTTGCATTTCCTAGCAAAACTACTCCTCATTGACTCCATCCTCTTCGTAATTACACATCCACTGGAGTCTCATTCACATGGGCCTCCTCAACCGTGTCCAAAATTCTGGCTATTAGCCCCAATACGTCCAACAATTTGTCTTGACATATCTTCAGCATGCGCTCCAGACCCTTCCTAGGATCCTGACCAAATCTAAACAAAAACGTATCAGCTCTGGATCCAAGTTGGGTGTACTACATATTTGTTCTCCAATAATAGGCCTAGAACATTCTGCCCTCATTACTTGCCTCCCACCTTTTCCAAAGATTTGCGAATTCATTTACCAATAAATTACCCACATGGTCCATGGGGCACCAGTCACCACTTCTAGGTTGACTAATACTAAAATGTGAAAACTTTTCTCACCCAAAGGATCCCTGATCACCTTAACTTTTTCTTCACTCCCAAATTTTCCAAACTCTTTTTCGAAATTACTTGCAAATCCAAACTGTACTCATCTCTTTCCACACTTTCCTTTGCCAGAGATCTTTTTGCCTGTACATTTTCATCCTCATGTGTGCCCCGAGGGGTACCTCTTCTCTGTGTGCCGCTAAGGACACCCATTCCTTGTGAGCCGCAAAGGACACCTCTTCTCTTGATGGTGTTCAAACCATCCTTCCCATCCTTAGTCCGCTGAACCTCCTCTAGATGTTTAGTCTTCCGTAACTTTTTTTCCAACTTCTTTCCTTATCTCCTCCTCCTCTGACAGAGAATGAAACTCTTCACCCGACTCCATGTCTCTTCTCTTCCTGTTCCTTAAAACACTGTTCACTGTATCCTGCACCTTACTTTGCAACTCCTTCTGAGCCAATCTCCTCACTTCATCCTCATTAAATACTCTACCTGATGGCTTTACACTGCCACTGTGTTCTGACTCTATATCATCCAGCCAATTCCAAAACACTGGTCAACAATTTAACTATAATAAACCTAAGCTCTAACCCTTATTATACCAAATAAAACAAACCTAGAATATCTCCTAAATAAACCTTTGAATCCTAAATGACTCTAAAACCTCACCGCTACACTTTTCTCTCCAACGTCACCTCATCAAACGATGCTGTTAATTTGAAAAACCGGCAACTACCTTCTGGAATATGCATCAGCATATTGTCAATTTCTATTGAGACTTTGGGCCTAACGCAAAATGGAAACCAACACGCACAAGATGCCTTGCGCGCATCTACCTCACCCAGTTGCTGAGCAACAACAAGCGAAGTGACACTCTCCCCGGAAGCGCTGCTTGTGCGCGGAAGAATGAGCCAACTGTCTAGATCTACGGTAAGGCAGCGCAAGCTCACTGGCCCATTACTGCTCCTGAAATGGCCTCGAGAAGAGGCCTAAACGCCCTTAATCACTGAACCATTTAAAAAAAGGTTTCCCTAATGAAATGAAATGAAATGAAAAATACATTTGTATAGCGCATGGCTACCCGGAGGCATCCCAGCACTGGTAGCAGCAGGTGAATAGAGTTTGGCCAACTTAGGGGAACAACCAGGTCTTTAACAATTTGCAGAAGGCCAGATGATTAGTTTCCTTTCGTAAGTGGAAGGGAAGGGCATTCCACAGCTTTGCTGCATTATATGAGAATAGCCGACCCCCACTTCTGGCCTTCCTGATCCTGGGGACAACGACAAAATTCAAGGCCTCTGAACGAAGACGTCTGTTAGGCCGGTAGGGCTGAAAGATGTTTTGTAGAATGGGGGGACCCTTTCCCGCAAATGACTTGTGGACGATACATAAGGCCTTGAAACTGACTCTCTCCTTAACAGGGAGCCAGTGGAGGGATTTCAAGGTGGGTTTAGCAGAGTGATGTTTGGGAGTGCCCAGGAGAAGTCTTGCCGCCCAATTCTGTGTAATCTGGAGTCTAGAGAGGGTTGTAGTAGGAGCGCCCAAATAAAGAGCATTCCCGTAGTCCAACCATGACAAAATGAGAGCCTGGACCAGGGTTTTTCTTGCTTGGAAGGGGAGAAGGGGAAGGACCTTTCGAATCATTTTCAGGATGCCGTGGCACGCAGCTGCCGTCTTCCTTACTTGAGTCTTGAAGGTAAGATCTTGGTCCATCCAGACACCCAGACTTTTTAGTTGAGGCTTTGGGGTAGGGGGGGAAGCCGAGGGTGGTCGGCCATATAGTTTTTAGATCAATGGGGGAATGATTCCCCAGGATCATTATCTCGCTTTTGTCCCCATTCAGTTTAAGGAAGGAATCATTCATCCAATTGGCGATTTCTTCTAGGCAATCACAAACACATTCCTCTGTGTTCGGCAGCTTCCCTCAAACTACAGTTAAAACTTTATTCAATTCAAAACAGTGGAAATAAATTAAACAACAAAAGGTGCTTCTGTAAATTAGAACCCCATAAACATTACAGAAACCATATAACTCTAATCTATACAGATAATTGTAAAATAAAGAACATAATATTCTAATTATAAATAACCACAGAAAATGAAAGGCACTTATCTCATTAAGGTCAACAATGACATTTGAAAGAGGAAGAGTGTCCTACGTAGGGTTTATTTATGGACTTCAGTATTCTAGAGTTTTTATTGTTAGTAGTTCTTTAAAGGTGCTGTGGAGTGGCATTAAAAGATGATAATCTGTAATGGTAGCCTCTGGTCTTGAAATTAAATTATGGTGTCTTTCGATCTCCTTGGTCAAATGACTGGTTGTCTCATTCCATAGAAAAGTGACTTATACCATTGGAAGGCTTAGAAATCCCAGAATCACCTAAAACCTTGCAAACAAAATTACAGCTTTTTGTGGGTGTCAGAAAAAGGTTACTTAACCTAAAATCTCAGTCTTTATTGACTGTGACAGTCCTGTGTATTTGGGCCTGTTCAACTATTTTCTGCATTAGCAAGTGCAACTGGTTCTTGGCTTCTCTCAGACAGAAAACATTTAGAATATTTTTGTCCAGCTTCTCTGATATTGTGTATCTAAGAGGATACTCTTTTCAAGAGTGTGGGTATCATCATCATCATCAAAATAACTTTATTCAGTTTCAAAAAGAGAACCATAAAAATGCATGAAAACAACATTTCCGATTATAATTTCATTGACCTATTTACAAAGCAGCGTGAAGGGTAATTCATACAGTTCAGCCATTAAAAGGAAGTGAAACCGTTTACCTTACGAGGCACTTAGTACCCCGTCAACGCGCGTCCCTCCCCCATAAAAATACATCATAGCTTAAAGTATATAATAACGAATTGAACGGTTCAAATTAAACTACGGTCACTAATACAGTTTCCTAATAGCCATTGCAACTTTAATATAGTTTGAGACCTTAATGCATATATCATATGTGGCCAAAGAGTGCTAGTAATTAAAACCTTCAATATAAGAACATGGCCTAGTTTCTTTTAAAATCAGGATTAAAAACTTTCTTCTTGGCTCTTTATAAAGAGTGCAAAAAAGCATAAGGTGCAATGTGCTCTGGACTGCCAGATTATCACAGGGCAGGGCACCAGATTGTCCACCCAGTTTGTTTCGGAAATGCCACTAGAAAATGCAGAGTAAGTAGACGAAATCTTGTTAGATAGAATCTTGTCTATGTGTTTATAGTGAATGTTAAGTACAATTGCTGCTGGGCGGGGTATAAACAGGGGGGGCCTGCTACTTTGGGTTGAGAGCTGCGCATTTTTGCCCTTAAAGAGTGCGCCTCTTTTATGATATTTTTCGCGTTCTCATGAATGCCGGCTGGGCACTCAAAATATTGACCCAAGCCTAGCCTATCAAAGCCATACCTGACAAATCGGAGCCAAGGGATAGTTAGTGCTCCATCAAGATTAAGACAATCTTTTATAATCTCTCTGGAGAACACCAATTCCTCCGATAACCAGATTTTAACCCATAAAAGCAGAGGGGGAATATCTATGCAATCCTCTACAAAGCCAAGCCCCAACTTGTGATGATAAAAGATTGTAGGAGCACTTTTTGGGATCATCAGTAGCCTTTTTATGAATTTATTTTCCATGACTTGTAACTGGCGACTGTTATGGTAACCCCATACTCCTGCTCCGTATGTTGCCACAGGGACACATTTGGCTTTATAAAGTGTAACTAGCTCAGTCACTGGTTTATGACCCAGTTTACAGGCAAAACGAAAAAGCCCCCCAACAACCCTGCCCGCATGTTGCACCCTTGCAGTAACAAGCGAATCCCAGTTCAACCTATTATTAAAAAGGTTCCTAGATAATTAAAATTGTGCATTTTTTCAATTCTCTTTGACCCCACAGCGTATTTCCTAGTTTTCGTCGTTTTAGGCCCACACACCATCACATGTGACTTAATAAAATTTACTTTTAAATCAAGTGCCAGCATAAAATCCGTGAATACATTAAGTAACTTTTGGAGGCCATTGGCTGTCAGGGCCATTAATACAGTATCATCCGCATAAGAGAGTAACGGAACCCGGGTGCCCCCAGTACGTGGACAGTCAATTTCTTTGTCTATTTTGCGACTGTGAGTTTGGGTATCTGCCATTGTGTAGCACGTGATCTTTGTGTGCTCATTTCACTAGTTATTTTGATGCAAGTGTACTTTGATCTTCCACTGCTTCCCTTCTATAGATACCCTGGATAAGGATAGCACACTTAGGACGTATATGCTTTAACTTTTTGAATCTGGCCCTGATGGTTTTGGATCTGGCTAGCTCACAAGACAAACTGATGATAGATAACCACATGGCAGTGCAGGGTAAGGAATGTTTTCTCTGACACACAGAATGCTGAGGCTGGAAATTGCACCTTGCTGACACTATGCTTGGTGAAGACTAATTTCTAACAGGTAAGGAGGGAGGATCACATGAAGGTCAAGCAACGCAAATGCTGGCAAAAGGACAGAGTGTGTTCAGCAGGCAAACTCACCGCCCGTCTCTACTTCCCTTGTAGACAGATGGTTCTTGAGCAGTTTTCTATCTCTGGGAAGACTTAGAGAGAGCTCCTCAGTTCCCTGTGCCCGCATGTCTGACTTGAGTTGGCTGGGTGTTGTAAAATTCCCCACCCTCCTCAAGATACAGGAGTTTTCTTTGGGAGATTCCACATAGTCAAGGGCTACAGCAGAAGGCAGGTCAGGCTCACAGAATTTCAACATCGCAACAGGCTCTCTTAATGGGCAGTTTAATGAATGGGTAGCTTACAGCTCCACATTCACAAATCTCATCAGCAGCATCCATTCAGGTGTGAGTCAAGTACATCTTTTATATGATACCGTGGAACTCCACATAATCAGTCCCATCTATCCTGAGAGTTTGAAATCAAGTTCCCACCAATCACATTGGAGTTGATACACTGTTCATTAAGATAAAGTTGGTACAGCAATCATGGCACTGCTCCCATAATAATCTTTGGTGTCTGGTGCCTACTTGCCATTAGGTAGGTCCCATATCAGGCACCTTCTCTGGTGGGAAAAGTTTAATATTATATTCAGGCAGGACCCGGAGGCAGTAAGTGGGTAATAGGGCTAGCTTTGTTGATTCTCTGTGGGCAGCAGCCATCCCCCACTTTACAGTCAGTGTTCTAATCTGAAGAGATATTCACTATAAGTTGACAGGTACACCACTCATGATCACACCCAGTCTTCTGTTGACAGTAGATGTGACCTTTGTGACGACTAATTAAAATTCAATGCCTATACTGTTAACAATCATACACAGCCCTTGCAAAAAATAAACAGGAAGAGCAGTGATTTACCACTGTTCAGTTACATTTCATAGTCAATTGTCAGAATTGGGAAAGTAGTGAAGCACAGAAGAACAATTTGGTGGGTGTGTCATAGTGCTTAAGTTCAAGCTCCTCAGTTAGAAAACGTGACTGAAGGACAATAAAAATTCAAGTCACAGAAACTTGAGCCATCATTGGTACCCATACCTTTCCATGGATGGCATTTTTTGAGAACACAAGTTTCAGACTTTACACCAGTGGATCTTTAGGAATTGTGGAACCAATGGTAGTGCTAGAACCTGTGCATATCCCATATTTACTCTGCGTCAAACTAGTCTAAAGGTACAATTTTGGAGAAAAAAAATATAACATTGTGACAGCGGTTGAACCCGAGAGCCAAACATGTGTGAATGTCAGACTGGACTTGCGCAGATTCAGACATGTATGGGGTTTATCATTGTCTAAACACTTCCTAGCATGGCATTGTTTTTTGTAAATAAGATTTTCTATATGTTTCAGCTTAGTCATTAAGTAAAACAGTGCCACCTCTGGCTGCTACTGTAGTGTAGCTCCTATTTCCCTAATAGGCTCTGCACATTGGAATAATATATCCTATAGGTTTGACATAGGACTAAGGTCAGTATGTCCCTATCGAGTATATTAAACTTAATTACTTGTGCCAGCTAGCTCAGAGGCCACTAGAAACTCCTTGACAACAAGAAGGGAGTAGTTTCTGGCAGCCGCAAAACACGACCACTGTGTTTCCCTTTAGAATCAGAACGTGTCCCAGAGTCGTGGCAACAATAGATAACTATTTCACTCAGCTCAGTCGTGCATGCTTAGTTTTCTCCAAGTTACACAGAAAGAAATAGACGGGCGTTTCAATAAAAGATTTATTGAACAGTCTTGTTTCTGGTGTAAGTAAAATGTGCTGTTACGATCACAAGACAGTATGCGAGATAAATAATGTACAGTGTGAGCAGTAGAAATAAATAATACTGCGAGAGCATTATCTTTTAGTACATATGCTTTTACATAAATAACACAGACTAAAAATGCGAGTACTCATACGATGCGTTTCTAATCTAGTTCTACCCCAATGTACCTAACCTAACCTAGGTATAGGACGAGGTATGAAGTAGGTGAAGTATTCCTTACTATGGTATACTAAGAGTACGCTAACCCCAGTATGCCTAGTATGCCAAGAGTCCCTCTAGGTTCTAGTCTGCTCCATACCTGAAGAATGAGAGAGGTAGGAATCTCTTTGCCAGACTCGAACTCCAACACCCCGCAAGGGAAGTCAGATCACTGGAAGCTGGACTCTCTGCGTGCAGGGATGACAGCGTCTTCTCAGTGCGTCAGGCCGGGAAACGGGCTCCTCTGAAGTCGAGGTCTCCTCTGATTTACAGGGGCTAGGGAAGGTATATTTATACCTGAGAAGCACCTAAGAATGTTAGTATTGACGTGAGTCGGACAGCGGAAGACGTCATGAATGAACCCCTAAGGAATAATGGTTCATGCATAATATATGAGTCCTTGAAGAAATCAATAGTCCTGGACTAGGGAAACTCCCGCAGCTTAAGGGTCTGTTCTTCAAGAACTCGTTGTGACGTTAGGGTGGACGGATGTCAGAGACCATGCCTGTATTTGGAGTGCACGGTTTAATGCCTAAATAAGGGCTGGGATTTTATGCCTATATAAGGGCAGGGCGAATTGTGCCTATGTAAGGACATGATACTGGAAAGCCCATTTATGGACACCCTAAGAGGAATACCACACCCACTCCACTTTCGTGTGTACGATAATACTAAAATGCTAAACATTTAAAAAAGCATTTAAAAAACATAATAAAAAATGCAAAAGGTACTGTACATTTGAAGCATTGCTTTTCATTACAGGCATATGTTTAAAATAAAATGCAATATGAATGAAAGAAGCAGTAATATTTACATGTGACAAAAAAATGATCGATAAGTTTTTAAAAATCAAAGTCATTTCATGTCATGAAAATTAATGAACTGTTTTAGACACACAAGATGACTAAGTGTCCGTGGAAGTACCGCGAAGTCTGTACTATAAGGCTAGTTCTACTTTAAGCAGATTGAAGTGCCATTTTCGTTCGAAAAATGGGAAAAAAAAGTTCAATTTTGGTAGAGTTCCAAGTTGTTTTGAAAATGAAGGCCAAATTGTTACTGCATCTCTGGAACACTGTATGCTGAATCAGAGTCAGTTTACGGGTCTGGTGGAAACATGAGATCATCTATTTCTATAGACAAAACATCGTCCACTGTAGTTGGTGTCAGTTGGAACACCTCGTGTAGTAGATTAATTGCACAGAGATGAGAAGCATCGCTTCCAGCATAGGGTGCCTCAGCAATGTTCGCGTCCGTTGTTACCTGTGTGCCTGTAGATCTTTCTCGTACCTCAGTAGCAGCCGGAAGCGTCTGTGAGATCTCAATGAATGCTGACATCAGGATTGGTAGCCTCTGGGGACAACACAGAGCATGGGCCGTTATCGGGACCAGCAGAGTATCGACATCCGTTGGCGCAGCTGATGGAAATGTTAGACAGGTGTCCAACATGCATTCTTCACCGCATAGCAGGCATCGTAGAACAGGTAAGATGCAATCTTGCCAGATTGGTCTGAATGACAGGAACCAAGTTGTATTAAGGTCCCGTAGACGAGTCATGCCCAACAGCTGTACTATTCGCTCACGGCACTTTCGTTCAAGGAGAGCTTTCTCCATTTCCCTCGGAGTGATGTCTGCGAATAGGCTGGCCATAGCGCAATAGCAGGAAGAGAAATAGAATTCCAGCAACAAGTGCTAGAATTAATGGTATGCCACCAAACACCGAATGTGCAAAGTTCGGGATGATTCCGAGTATTGCCTGGAAAGGTGCTAACAGACCGGTACAGATGCTCTTAAATACATGTATAATTCCACTTGTATCAGACATGTTGAAGATACGTGTTATCATTTCTACGAAATGTATAGGGCAGTTTGTACGTATTAAAGTCTGTATCTCAGCCGAAGTCATTGCTACTTGTAGATCATAGGTTTCTTTGGCCGAGGTCAAAGGCACTGTTTGCTGTAAAAGCATGGCTTTCATTCTGCTCAAAGTATCAAATCTTATAAAAGAGACGTTCAGCGAAGGCCATGGAGGCGACTCCCTGACTGTGTCTATTGGGGCAAACAATACTTGCATACAGCAAGTGACCCTGGAGTTGACTTTTACTAGATATGGGATGCCTGGCAGCATGCCGCAGCAACTCTGATCATTCAACATGAGGTAACTCCCATTAGAAAGTTGTCCAAACGTTGTATTAATCACAGCAGCTGGTGTACCCTGCTGATGGCAAGACAAATTTGCCACAGAACCATTACATGCCCCGTGTAAAGAAATGTCCTGACATATAAGTGAACCGCTCAGTGCAAGTTTACAGTGTGTACCGCTTAAAAACACTTCACGATCCCCACTCCAACATCTATATGTATACGGTAAATCCCAAGATGTCTTAATGTATTCCTTACCCAACCTTTCATATTTGCCTGCTTGCATTTGTCTGAGGCAATACTGAAACTGAAAAGTACTCACAGGTAACGTTATTTTGCCATGAATGAGCCATTCTGTAGCTGGTTTTTCTGCCACTGTGAATGGTAACTTTTCCAGTTTTTCAATGCTCAGCACTGTATACTTTGCTCCTCTTTGTGCCAGTTCGATCTGTTTATCAGTTAGATTGTATTCTGCAAACAGAGCCGATGTGTTGATGAATCGCCAAGGCACATAGCCCGCTCGCAAAGATTGTAGCGTCCAGCTTAATAACATAATAGAACTTAATTGAGACTGGCCTTGCTGTAACATCGCCAAATCTTGTTCTAGTATGTCGATAGCAGAGGATACAATGCCATCCAATGAATATATTCTGGAGGACAAAGTTGTTAACCCATTGTCGACCACAGAGAGTGTTTTCTCTAAATTAATACGATCAAGTTCACGTATTCGTTCTGCGGCCTCCATCTGTGATACTTTCCATGCTTCATTATAGGCAGCATAAATGCTGGCATATATGAAATGTTTTTGACGCGGTTTTCTTGGTCCAAGCAAGAATTCCCTAAGGTCTGCGTCCTTTTTAAGTAAGGTTAAGTGTTGTTTCACATCCTGTAGTGTAGACTTATGCAGCCAATCAAGGCATAATTTTCCTACACTGTATGTTGTTACTACCCCCGGATGTTGTCTTTGGACGTATCTTGGGTCTGGCCTATTAATAGTAAAGCCCTGAGTTTTATTCAGGAATCTTTCCTGACAGTTATTCGTGTCTGTGGGCCAGATCAACCATTTTTTCCAATCAGGATTAGATCTGTTGAGTTGTAGTATATTGTCAACTGTCACCACTGCCTGTGTATCGTTATCTCTGGCAGGTGTAGGTACAGAAGGTGTGTTCATTTCTTTGATCTTGGCTAAACCAAGATAAGATGTTTGTTGGATGGTTTCATTCAAAAACATTATTTGTTCAGGGATGATGCAGGCTCTAAATAAAGCTTCTATCCCCTGCACTTGCCATTCTTTAGTACCCCAGACTGTTTTGGTGTCTATTGTGTCTTTCCAAAAGTCGAAACCCTGTCTAGACAGTTGGGCATTAAATAATTCAGAGTAAAACTGTTTTGTATTTGTTAACATAATTTTCAGCCCTGTCTTGTTTACATTTGTATAGTAAAACATTTCTGGTTCAGATGTATTGTATCCTGAAAAATATGGAAACTTACTAGCAAATGTTTTTGAACTACCTTTAGGTGGTGTAGGACAGTGTTCCCATTGGTTAAACATAAACACATTTCTTGGATATGCAGATTTATGCAAATAATGATGACCATAGTGGTTATAACAATACATTTGTTCATAGTCTGATGAACCCTCTAAATATTCATGTTTTGAAAATGCAGCAGATTTTTCTAGGTCAAACATTATGTCATTCAACTTCTCAAAGTCCCAATCATCTGAATAGGTACTGGACGTAATTAGATCACTTAGTGAAATTTTAAACAAATGTGGAATGTTCAATTGTTCCGTCGGACCGAAGATTTCAAAATCTGTTTTGTCTCACACTATACCATCCTGTATAGGAACAGCTGTGATGTTCACTGATGACAAGTCTCTTGCTTCACGATGGGAAGATTTATGAGGTTTCAAAAGTACGTTCACGCCTTTTCCTTCAGTATTCACATGGATGTATCTGCCATTTATAAGCACGCTCACAGTTGTTACCAAAGCTAGCCAGAGCAGGAAAACAAAAAGTCCAGATGTAATCCAAAGTTCAATCCATGGAGAAACCAAATAAGTTTTTTTCACAAAATGAAGAAAGTCTTGTACTTGCTGCTTGAATTTGAATGATGCTGGCATCGTTTCAGGTTCACTTGGATCTTCTGAGAATGTATCAAAGTTAATGAAATAGCCAGAAGCAGTTCTATCAATTGTTGGAATTGCATCAGGATTTGTAGAAATCACTGGAACCAGTTCATCACTTGCCATGTTGGTGTAGACAGGTGTATTTGGACGAACTGTTACTTGGTTGTCAAGAGGGATGAGTTCCATAGCGTTGTTGCTTAGTCCTCCATCAGTTACAGCTGAATTCTCAATTGTTATCAGTCTTTCAGTCTGAACCTCTAGGATAGTAGCGAGAGGAGTGCGTCTGCTACTAGGTCGGAGTCTACGAGGCCTACTATTTAGTATTGGCCACATACTGTGGTTTGATGAGGTCGATGGACACAAATCTTTTCTCCTTTCTTCCAGCAAGGGGCGGCAGAAGTACTGTTCTTGTTCCTTGAACTGCTAGGACAGGTACTGGTTGTCTGTAAGAAGGTCCAAATTCCTTCTTGTCCGCAATCTTTTCTCTGACTAGATCCCCAACTTTTGGAATCCAGACAGGCCTTGCTGGGACTGCCGATGTTTCCCCAGTGGTGGTTGGCTGTAGGAATACGTTGCTTTGTTGCGTTCTTAATTTATTGAGTTCCTGTAAAACAGCAAAACGATCTTTGATATCAAACGGTTTATTTTCCACCACTGTGCCTACGTGTTCAAGGTCTGGTACCCACATTCTTGTGCCCAAATAGGACCTCATACGGAGTGACCCCCCTAGAGAACTTCTTGGCAGATTATTCAAAGAGCGTTGAACCCCACTAAGGTGTTTGACCCACCCATCACCCGAAACTAATACCCTAGCTGTTATAGACTGCTTTATGTCCCGGTTTTTCCTTTCCACAACAGAATTTCCCTCAGGATGGAATGGAGAGGAGTACCGCAATGCAACGCCCAGACTGGCCATGGCTTCTTTGTAAGCCCTAGAGCTAAATGCAGGACCCTGGTCAGAATGTAGCGTGCCTATTGCGTATGTGCCGATAAAGACTCGCAAATCTTTTATAACAGTTCGAGCGTCAGCCGAGCGCTGAGGCCATAACCATAGGAACCTAGAGCATGAATCCACTGCAACCATGATATATTTATAGTTACCGTCCCTTTGCAAGGGACCGCAGTGGTCCAGGTAAACACAAGCTAATGGTTTGTCTGAAATTAACAGAGGTGTCTGCGCAGGACGTTTCACTGTTGAGACTTTCATCTGTTGGCAAATATCACACTCTAAAACATAGTTTTTAGTTTGTTTCCGAATGCCAGGCCACCATTATCTTTGCTTGAGTAAAGATACTGTTGCTGAAACACCTGCATGGGCAGAAGCTATCCGTTCATGTGCGGCTAGGATTAGTCCTAATCTGCGTTCCTTGTTTGGAATTACCCTATCCCCCACTCCAGGGATTCGAGCAAAAGGAACGTTGTTCGCATCAATTACATAAGAGTACTTGAGTAGAAACTTTTTTGGTAACGCTGCACTGCTGCCTTTGCTTGAAGCATTGACAGCCAACATTATCTCACCGTCTATTTTTGTTTTTGAATGAGTGATCGCAGCTACGGAAGCCGTCTGAACAGCTCCCTTTGTGGCTTCGTCAGCCAATGAATTCCCTGCAACGTGAACGCCATCACGTTGATGACTCAGTGTGTGGATCACGTGAGCCTTTGGTAGTTCGTTTTTCAACTGAACTACTTGTTCCCAAAGCATTTTGTGCTTTATTGTGCCACCTTTCGCATCTTTGAAACCATTTTCATGCCAGTTTTGTATATAGTCATTATACGACTGAACACAGTAAAAGGAATCGCACACTATCAGTGAGGGGAATTCTCGATCTGTACTTTCAAGTGCCAGTTTGAATGCTTGTAGTTCAGCTCGCTGAGCTGTACAATCTCCTAGAGATTGTGTTTTAGTGACCATAGGTCTGAAGATGCCATTTCGCATGCGACCTTTAACGATTGCACACGCTGCACTGTAAGCTTGCTTACTCCCTGTTGCGGCCTGTGCGGATCCGTCAGTGTAAATTATGAATTCGTACTGATCGAGAGGCAGAATTTCAGTAGGCAGAGGACATTCTTGTTCATATTGCAGGAATGCTTGTGTTTTTAAATCTGGATCAAAAACATATTCAACATCTGTTGCAGCAAGAGAATTAACCCATTGTATCCATCTTGGATGTAATGCTTTAGCATTTGGAATGCTAGCTTTTGTGACCGCTTCTAAAGCTGGTACCGGGGTTACGACAATAATGCGTTTCCCTTGGGCTAAGGCTCTTTTTTTGCTACAGCGGTTTGAACTGCTGTTAGAATTTTTCAGTTGAACTGAAGCGCATTTCCGCTTGTGTGTACAAATGAGATTTGTATGCTATTGGTATTTTCTCACCCTCATTGAAGGTTAAGTAGGTGAATCCGCATTGACCCGAAATTATTCGGATCACCAAATTGCGTTGACTTACGCCTGTTTGCAAGTGATTTGTTGCTAACATGTTAGCCTGGAGTGAACGCAAGATTTCTGTGTGTTCCTGTGTCCAGTTTCTGATCGAAAAATCAGGTTTGATTAATGCGTAGAGAGGTTTAACCCTTTCTGCGTAATTTAGAATGTATGTTCTTCCAAAATTTAGGAAACCCAGGATTGATTGTAAGTTTTTTAGCGTTTTTGGAGGTTGGAGCAGCGCACACTTTTCTAAAAAGTTAGCTGCCAAGCTCTTGCCTTCACTTGAAAGCTCATATCCTAGAAATAGGACATTGAGATGGGCAATTCTGGACTTTTTAAAGTTGAACTTGTAGCCCTCAGAGGCGAAACCCAGTATAATGGTGCTCACCCTGTTCAAGTGTTTTTCCAGGTCATCGTCCGTCAGATAGATGTCATCGACATAGGACAATGCCTCATTGTCATAAATTTGTAGTAACTCCGTTACCCTCGCTGAGAATAAACCTTGTGGGAGTCGACAAAAGTGACGCTGGGTCCCCATTATGGAGAATGCTGTTAAGTACCTGCTTTCAGGTGCTATGTTTTGAGAAAAGAAACCATTTGAGATGTCTAATGTTGTTTTATATTTTTTACGCACAATGTTATTCATTAATGCTGTGCTATGTGCATTTTGCACTGCAAAAGTTTTAGAACAAGTGTTTAGGTGTCTATAATCCAAAACTAGACGATATGTATTGTCTGGTTTGGAGACAGGAAACAAAGGATTGTTCATTGAGGAGGTGCATGTTTCAATCACCCCTTGGTATTCAAGTTGATCTAAGATCTCCCTGAGCTGTTTTTTAGCTTCTTGCTTTATTGGGTACTGCCGTTGTGCAGTTGGTTCATGTTTCAGATGTATTTTATGGTGAGGTGAGTCCTCATCCCATCCTACATGATTTTTATATAATGCTGGGGCCTGGGCCACTGCCCATTTCCTGGCATATGTATATTTTAGGTGAATTGGAATATGGTTGGAGAAGGCAGGCATAATAATGTCCTCGCCATGTGGGCACTCCCTGACAAATTGTGGTGGCCAGTCTTTTTCTGCTAGAAGTATGTCACAGCCCCTTGATAGTCTTTCCCAAAAAAGTGCTTTCACCTGTCTAGGTTTGTCTCCCTCCATCTGGAGTGTTATTTCATATAACTTTTGTGGAGTACTAACCCTGGTGTCTACAGTCTCGACTGTAATGTACTCATTCAAGTCCACTATCTCCAGAAGTTCCTTCAGGTTCTGGCGAACTATTGTGACTTCTGCTGCACTGTCCAGCATTGTCTGAGCCCATTCTCCGTTCTTGAGTTGTGTTCTCAGTATTCTCGGCATGTCTAATCTTTAGACCTACTACTTTCTTTTTGGAGAATTGAGGTTTTACTTTGGTTTTTGGAGCGTGTTTGTCGTTTTTCGATTTCACGCGTTCGTCTCTATGTTCTGATCGTCCTCTTCTTTCCGAAGTCTGTGATGAGATCTGAAAAGGACGAGAGGAACGTGTATCAGTATCTTGATACCTGTCAGGTTTTCTCAAATTATCCCTATTCCTGAGGTTATACCTCCTTTCAGAGGGCTCCTTTTGAGGAGACCTACCTCGGGATTGAGAATGTTTCTCGTTTGAATTTTGTTTATTAGTATCCCACTTCTTTTTAGAAGATGTAGGAGTTTGTTTAATTGAGTCCTTCTCAGGACTTTCAGATAGTTTCGGCTTCACTGGTCTTCCACCCAAACGATGTGCCTAATTCTGCATAAGATTGTTCTATAATTCTGGGTAGCTCTGTTTGATGTTCTGTAACATCAAATTCCCTTAATTTTTGGCGGATCGCCACTGCTGCTGCCTCCCCTTTAATATTAGATAATATTATTGTTGAGACCTGGTCGAAATTTTTCAGTAATTTCATACCTAAATTTAGAGCAGGCTCTGTCCCGTATTCGTTTTGAATTTGTTTCAGGACATCAGGTATTACCGCAATTGACGGAATGCCATGTGTTTTGGTATAGATGGCAGCAAAGACTGAGCCCCAAGTGGTGCAGTCTTCCAGTTGTGGTGTGATCCCCATTGGTAAACTGATTGTCAGTATTCTGTGTTTCTCATACGGGCTAGTATTTGGAAATACTGCTTCGATTTGAGTAATTTTTTAGCTATCCAGAATGGAATTTGCTCACGTTTTGTGGGCATTTTACCCATGACTGCGTATAGAGTCTGTGGTGTAATTTTTAGTGTATTCCCCTGGTGAGGAGTTTGATTTGGAATTGTTAATGGTTGCTGGACTGTAAAAGTCCGCATGACATATTGGACCAATTGTCTGTAAATTTGTATTAATTCTTGTATTTGAACAAGTAAGTCCTCATCTGACATTATATCCAGTTCAGAATGAGGTGTGTAGCCGGCTAGAATCGGCCATGTTGCTCCTGGTCTACCTAGTGGACCGAGCCTGGTAATGTTTCTGTGATGTTTTAGGGCGCCTTTAAACCAGAGCTGATGCTCCTGGTATGTTAATGGAATTTCTATATCCTCGAAAGGAATGTATTCCTCTGGTGGTTCATCTTCTTTGTAGAAGTGAAACATGTGTGTTACTGGATTGGATTCAGGAAATATTACCCATGAATAGAATACCTCTGTCTGAAAGGATTCGTGTGCCTCTATCACGAAAACTGCTCTACTGCCTCTTGGTGGTAGGCCATGTTTTATAAGTTTTAGAGTGATGGCTCTTCTTAAGTTTGGAGCGATGTTTATGACACCCTCCTCGGTTTCATTTAAACCTGTAATGTTAAAAACTGCTGCTTGGGCTGGATCAGCCGCAGCTCCACCGTTTCCGGCTTCATTGTCGGAGCCAGGCATTTTTTAGTTTGAAAAATGTAGAACAAGTTTCAAGGAAACAAAGATAAGGTGGACAATATTTTGGAACACTGTATCCTTCAACGTTGAGCAAACCAAACAGCTAATATATAGGGTACTGCCCTATGTAGCCGTGGCGGATACTAAACCCTGCCCACTCCAGACGTCTTTTGGAGTATATGGGTAGGGGTCTTGAGAGAAAAAGCACGGCTGAGTTACTCAGTATCTAACGTTGAATTACTGCCTTACCAAACCGTAGGGCGCCATGTAGTGTAGCTCCTATTTCCCTAATAGGCTCTGCGCATTGGAATAATATATCCTATAGGTTTGACATAGGACTACGGTCAGTATGTCCCTATCGAGTATATTAAACTTAATTACTTGTGCCAGCTAGCTCAGAGGCCACTAGAAACTCCTTGACAACAAGAAGGGAGTAGTTTCTGGCAGCCGCAAAACATGACCACTGTGTTTCCCTTTAGAATCAGAACGTGTCCCAGAGTCGTGGAAACAATAGATAACTATTTCACTCAGCTCAGTCGTGCATGCTTAGTTTTCTCCAAGTTACACAGAAAGAAATAGACGGGCGTTTCAATAAAAGATTTATTGAACAGTCTTGTTTCTGGTGTAAGTAAAATGTGCTGTTACGATCACAAGACAGTATGCGAGATAAATAATGTACAGTGTGAGCAGTAGAAATAAATAATACTGCGAGAGCATTATCTTTTAGTACATATGCTTTTACATAAATAACACAGACTAAAAATGCGAGTACTCATACGATGCGTTTCTAATCTAGTTCTACCCCAATGTACCTAACCTAACCTAGGTATAGGACGAGGTATGAAGTAGGTGAAGTACTCCTTACTATGGTATACTAAGAGTACGCTAACCCCAGTATGCCTAGTATGCCAAGAGTCCCTCTAGGTTCTAGTCTGCTCCATACCTGAAGAATGAGAGAGGTAGGAATCTCTTTGCCAGACTCGAACTCCAACACCCCGCAAGGGAAGTCAGATCACTGGAAGCTGGACTCTCTGCGTGCAGGGATGACAGCGTCTTCTCAGTGCGTCAGGCCGGGAAACGGGCTCCTCTGAAGTCGAGGTCTCCTCTGATTTACAGGGGCTAGGGAAGGTATATTTATACCTGAGAAGCACCTAAGAATGTTAGTATTGACGTGAGTCGGACAGCGGAAGACGTCATGAATGAACCCCGAAGGAATAATGGTTCATGCATAATATATGAGTCCTTGAAGAAATCAATAGTCCTGGACTAGGGAAACTCCCGCAGCCTAAGGGTCTGTTCTTCAAGAACTCGTTGTGACGTTAGGGTGGACGGATGTCAGAGACCATGCCTGTATTTGGAGTGCACGGTTTAATGCATAAATAAGGGCTGGGATTTTATACCTATATAAGGGCAGGGCGAATTGTGCCTATATAAGGACATGATACTGGAAAGCCCGTTTATGGACACCCTAAGAGGAATACAACACTACTTTTGTGGTGATAAGAACTGATGTGCCTGTTGGCCTCTTCCATATTTATCCTGCATAACGCATAATTTGTTAGATTTCCTTTTGTGATTTTTTTGTCAAAACGTTTCACTAAAATCAGGAATGTCTTTATCTGTTTGTTGTATTAGAGATTGGGGGCAAATTTTCTACCTGATCAAATCCTGTACTGATCATACTGCCAAGCTATTTAAGAAAAAAGCTGTAAGGTTTAATGTTCTTTGTAGTAGTAGAAAATCTATATTGAGGTTCTGCTCTAGTGGTTGGCAGAATTACCAAATTCATTCAAATTCTCTTTGCCCTACACAGGTGCTCTCTTGTTTTCTTTGAGTCATCTCTTATTTTCTGATAACCCTTTCCATTTTCCTTTTAAAATATCACTATATTTCCACAAATCCTTTCATGAGCTTTCAGAGATAAGAGCAGTGTTTGGGCGCTCTCAGATTGTAGAACTTATGGGGCAGATTTACAAGCCCCTTGCGCCACCGGTGCATCACGTTGCGAGACGCACCGGTGGCGCAGCCTGCTAAGTGATATTTACAAGAACAGGTAAAGTCACCCTGCGTGACTTAACCTGTGCTTGTAAATATCGCCCCTGTTCACGCAACACTTTGCGTGTTAGGGGCGTGACATGGGTGTTGCTGTGGGTGTTTCCACGCAACACCCATGTCCACTAATGCATTTCCAGATTTACGAGAAATCGTAAATCTGGAAATGCGTCAGAATGCTACGCCATCCTAGGGGTGGCGTAGCGAGGTGCAACGAGGAGAAATGTTTTCATTTCTCCTCGTTTTTTCCTCTTTCAATGCGTGCTGCATTCTACAGCACACATTGCCTGCGTTCGAAACTAACGCAGCGTGGCACAGCAAATTGACTTGCGGCACTGCGCTGCGTTAGTTTCTTGTAGATCTGCCCCATAGTCTTCTTTGATGGCTAGTAAAACTACAGTAGTAGCTCCCCTCATTGTATTCCTCCTTCATGTTTTCAATTGGTCCCAATTAATTAGAGTGACTTTCCATTTATTCAGATTTATTGTTTAATGTTATGTTTTACTTTTTGGATTGGCCATGTTATTTAAATGGTCATTGGGATACCTAAAAGAGAGAGATCGGCCAAATTAGGAATTTATCTCCTAATCCATAATAAAAAAGTGAGAAGATAACTTTGCATCATCTAGCTGGCCAGTTGTGCAATCTGAAAAACAAAAAGGGGATGGGTGGAATGTTTGAATTAATCTCAGCCACTCAATTACTTGAGCCACATTCCAGTTTGTTGTTTCTTTGTTGCCTCTTATAACACTCTAAGGAGAGACTAGCCAAATGGAAATCAGGCTTGGTCCTGCTACAATACGAACAGTCAACCTGGAACTGCCAATCCAAGTAATCCAATTCCAGCAACCTCAGGCTGGGTTCAGCCTTTTGGCTTTGTTAGTGAGGTGTTGCTTGAGTTCAACAGTAAAGAGAGCAGAGGAACCACATTAGGCATACCTGTTCCACTTAGCGCTTGCACTTAAGAAAACAGAAATCGGCACACTAGAGGTCCCCTGGAACCGTATGTGGTTTCAGGCCGA
The DNA here is from genome assembly GCA_963921515.1 of Calotriton arnoldi. Lineage (NCBI taxonomy): Eukaryota > Metazoa > Chordata > Amphibia > Caudata > Salamandridae > Calotriton > Calotriton arnoldi. Next base: position 1,243,121 of record CAWUFW010004151.1, read on the forward strand.
GGTTTGATGAAAGGAGGGGATATGCCACCCTAAACAGGTGTCCTGCACTGCTTCAATGAATAAAAAAGCCTCTGAAACAAAGAAAAAATAGTTATAAACATTCATAGACAGTAAGAGAAGGCAGAGCAGAGTGACCCTTGTAGTAAGGAGTTGAGGGGCACCTTATGGTAGAGAACGCACTCTCCAACCAGTTGCCTCAGTGTGGTTAGATGTTAATCACTTGGTAATACATATGGGTGTCTGCCGATGTCACGACCTCTGCGAAAACGTGATGAATTAGGACCAACTAGAACTGGAGAATGTTTACACCACCTGCCACAAGCCTCATCAATTTTCTATGTGGGTATCACACAAACACAAATGTAAACATTCACTAGTTCAATCGTGTACAGTCCTTCACCCACCCAGAGTGCAGGGGGCTGTTGCAGAGCGTCACCAACCTCAGTGTCATGGTATAAAATCAATGGTTGAAATTGTTCTCATCTAAAGTGAGCTTCATTTAGGGCCCAAAGGCCCTGAAGTAAACCCCTCAAGTCCGCTTTCACTAAGGTATAATTTCCATTGGCAATTAAGATACATAGGGGCAGATTTACAAGCCCCTTGCGCCAACTTTACGCCGCCGTTGAGTCACTTCTGTGACGCAGCAGCGTCGTAAACAATGCGCCACGATGCGACATATTTACAATGTGACGCATCTAGCGAGATGCGTCACGTTGTAAGGCCCTGCGCTACATTATACCTGCGTCAGGTATAATGTATGCAGGGTGGGCGTTCCGTCGCAAGGAAGCCTTGTAAAAGTGACTCAGTGAAATCTGCAAGATTTCACTGAGTGACTATTACGACGCCACTGCGTCAAAACCTTGCGCCAGCTTGAAGCAGGCGTAAGGAGTGACGCAGCATGGTCGGAATAGGCATTCCTGACCATTGTTGGAGTTGCGTCGTGCTTACGACATGACTCCAGCAATGCGTTGCCTTTCCGACAAAAGATGCGTCACGCATCTATCTGTCCTTGCGCCATGGTGCGGCGCATTATAAATGCAGCGCATCCATGGTGGCACAAGGCTATTTTTCCGTCACGCAAATGAACTGCCGCATCTCTGCAAATATGCAGAGATGCTCCAGTTCTTGTAAATCTGCCCCATAGTTTCTGCATGTCTTCCTGAAACTCCTAGAAAACACACATATATAACAAGGAAGGGAGGAAGCTGGTACCGCACAGCTGACAGGATATGAAGATCCTGGTCAATGGTCTCAGACAGAGATAGAGCGAAATGTAGCCCCCAAAGGGTAGTCAGACTAGTGCTTTACCCCTTATGAAGGGAGGTTTTGCAAGTTCTTTGAGCACCCCAACTGTGTCCAGTTCCTAGTACTGATTCAGCAATTTTGGCAGCTGTTTTCCGTCATAGCAAAGGTCTCTTAAAAGAGTTACAATGATATATATGAATGTTAAGAGTTGCAACAACCAAAAAGGACTGTACTGGATAGTGCGTTGAAGTACACATTTGCTTACTATCAGTCTGTTCCTGGTTTCAAGCACTCTGATAGCCACTAAGGAGAAATTGTACTTCTACCATAATCCCAAAACCAGCCTTATTCAGGGCCAACTTTAGGGCAGTGCGACCGGTGCAGCCGAAATGGGTGCTGACCTGTTGAGGGGGTGCTGACCTCAGGGGCCGCACCATATTTAGCAATAACTTATGACTGGAGAGATGAGGGGCACTTTTTCCCGGGGGTAGTGAGATAATCCGAGGAGGAAGTCTTGGGGGAGGGGGCACCAAAAAAGATTGTTGCACCAGGTGCCACCAGCGCCAAAGCCAGCCCTGCCCTTATCATATTAGCCTGTAAAGATAATTTAGACCTCTCTGATATGAAGAAAAGTACCAAAACTAACACCTTGTTCTTCTCTGTACCCTGGGTGCCTTCCTTCAACCGACAAAGATCCCATATGTTCAAATTTCCATGTATGAATTTGACATTTGAAATGTCTTTCATGGCCTCATAGACCTGTGTTCAGGACCCCTGGGATAGGGAGGAAAATAAATAAAGGGAAGAGTATGCAAATGAGGCAGAGACACCAAGGTCTTGGGCTTCTGTAACTGGTATCGAAGAGGAAGATCAAACAACCCTAGTGAAGCGTCAGTGTGAGAACCGGCTCCTCATTTTTACCATTCTGGCAGATCTTGTATCTTTTTGTGTGCAGGAGACCCACGTCACAGGGCTCATCACCAGTGTTCTATGTGATTATGGGATTTTGCTCACACAAGTGCTAGACTATATTATGGCTTTGGGCACTACCCAAAGTGGTGCTCTTTTTAAGGTGGATGACTACAGCCCTTTTTCCATTGCTTAATATCAAGGTGCAGGCCTTTTGACCTGTACCTCACTGCTGGGATTGCATACAGGCTCTCTCTAGTCAATCTGTGGAGTGTGTGGTAACTGTATCCCTCAACCGAGCTGAAAATATGTTTTCGTGCACACATGGCTAACTGGGTATATGTGAAGTGGAATACCTCATGTATGTCTGAAGCACTTGTGGTTTAGGGTGGGTGCTCCATTAGGTTGGTAATGCTCTATTACTTACCGGTAATCTTCATTACTCCGGGTCCCGTTGTCCTCGTCCCATTCATAACAAAGTGGAGATAACCATCTCCCGACAGAAAAAAACAAGAGGAATGCTGGGACCCTAATACTGCCCCTCCCACCGGGAGTACATAAGCAGTACTTACCCAGCATCCCTCCTGTACAACCAAGCCCATACAGGAAGGCCGGCCGTCCGGGAGGGAGGGAGGGGTGTATGAATGGGACGAGGACAACGGGACCCGGAGTAATGAAGATTACTGGTAAGTAATAGAGCATTACCCCCAGGTCCCTTATGTCCTCGTCCCATTCATAACAAAGTGGAGAATACCAAAGCAGAAAACCGGCCTTCCGAACCCACATGCACACCCAGGAAACCACCACAAAAGCAGCAACCCAAGGGAGCACCGAGAAGGGAGGAAAAGGAAGACCACAGGAAGCAACCGGCCCGCAACCCAGAACAGGACAGCAGGGACCAAACAAGGACCGGAGACAACCCAGAAAAAAACAGAAGGGCAGGGCCCCAAAAGGAGGCCGCCAACCAGAGAAACCGGAGACAGGGCAACCAGGACCAAGACCCAAAGGACACGGCCAAGAAAACCCACCGGACAAGGCCGCCCAGGCCAGACCCACCAGGAAGGCACACAGGACCCGGCAGCCACACAGACACATAGCAAACCGCGACCGCCCCGAAGAAGGCCAAAGAAAGAAGCCAAGACCGGCCAACAGAGCACAGGCACAAGCACCCAGACCAACAAGGAAGGAGGAAAGCACAGTCCAGAAACCGGCCCACTCCACCAAACCGAACGACCCAGCCCCAGAGAGCCCAGAGGAGAAAGCCAACCAACCCCCGCCGAGGAGGCCCAGGAACCAGAAAAGAAAAACCAGCACCCCCAGGGCCACCAAACGACAAGCACCCAGCCCAGAGGGAGGAGCCGCAGCAAGATCCCAGGGGCCGAACAGGAGCGAGACCCCAACCAAACCGAAAAGGACAGGGAAGGAGACAGAGACCCGAAACCCCAGGAGGCCAAAAACCCCACAGGGAAGGAGGACGCAAACCAAACCAGGAAGGCCACCAAACCCAGAACAGCAGGGGCAGAGGAGGCCAACCCAAAGACCACAGGCCAGAGACGCCCCCAGAAAGAACCAGCCGACAGCCGACCAACAAAAGAGAGGCCAACAAAGACCGGAAACCAACAACGAACAAGCCAAACAAGGGCGGGGACAGGACCACCAGCCACAACTCCCAAAAACCCCCAACCCGAAAGGGAGGGAAAAACAAGGCAGGTCGGGAGACCAGGGCAACCGGGAACACCCAGCAGCCCCCAAACCAGGAAACAACCAGGCAGGAAGCCACCGAACCACAGAGGGCAGAAAAAAACAGGTGCCAACATGGCGGAGGACCGCACAGGCACCCCACACCCAGGCCAAGCACGCAGCAAGGGCAGGAACAGTGGAAAAAAACGGCCCCAGGATGCACAGCACCCATACCAAAAGCCCACAATGCACGACCCCAGCAACGCCGGAGAGGAGGCAAGAAAACAGTACAAACCAGGGCAACAACACAAAAGGAATCAGGAAGCCAGGACCACAGCCCAGCAACCCGCCGATGCAGGAGGACCCGCAGGCCCAACCAACCCCCGGAAGGAGGCCACGCAGCGCCCAGGCCAAAGCAAAGGGCAGGGAGGACCAGGGACCCCCAGCACACCACTGCCAGATCACACAGAAGGCCGGAAAAAGAAACAGAGGAAACCGCCAAAGCGGAAACCGGAGGAAGCAGAGAAGGCAGAGGGCCAAGCAGCAGCAAACCCCCAGACAACCCGCAGCCAGGAGGGCGGACCCCACAGAGGCAAGAGGAACACCACAGAACCGCACCCCAACCAGAGAAGGGGGGGGGCACCCAAACAGACACACACCGGGAACAAAGCCCGGGGAAGCAAGGGAAGACAGGAGCGAGCCAGGACACCAGAACCAGGAACGCCCAGCAAAACACACCCCAGAGCCGGCCGAAAAGTGACAGCACAGCCAGCAAGCCAAGGAGGCACAACCCGAGGCCACCCCGAACCAGCAGGAAGCCGTCACACCCTGAGCAACAGGGGGCAACCCAGGACACGCCAACCCAGAAGCACCAAACACCAGGACCCCACACAGGTCCTAACAGGGGAACGGAACCCAGGAGGACAAAGTCGCACAGCGCCCCGCCAGGACACACAAAGAGACAGGCAAGGACGCAGAGCCGAAAAAGGCGACCAATAGTTGCACAAAATCCGCAGGAGCGGGAAAGCCCTAGCAGACACCCAGCCAGGCACCCATGATGGGAACCAGACGAGACCAGGACCCCCCAGGGAGCAAACGCACCCAGAGCACAGACGGACCCCCAATCGAGAGAACCGCAGAACAGAAGAGGGGAAACAGGAGCCACGCCAAGGACACGGCCGCAGCGAAAGACAGCCAGGCCCAAACATCAGCGGCACGAACCCCAGGGACCAAAAGGAGAACCGCCACCGGAAACACACCCCGGGGGGGCCAAGAAAAGGAAGAGCATGCGCCCAACCACACCAGCCTGAGAAGCCCACACCAGGCACCCCCAGGCGGCTCCAATCAGGAACAAACCAGGCCCGACCAAACGGAATCCCAGAGACCAGACGAGAGCAGGAACGTCGGCAGAACCAGGAGGGGCGGCCAGGAAACACTGAAGCAAGCCAAAGGCAAGCACAGAGAGTGCCAGGGCAGGAGCAACCAAAAACAGAAGCACCCAGCAAGGATGAGGCAAGCAGCAGGAGACAGGACCAACCAGCCATATCCCTGAAGCAACCCAAGCACACAGAAGGCCCCGGGACAAACACCCGAAGCCCCAGGCCGGAGCAAAGGAGAACAGAACAGCCGCACACGAGGCAGCACGAGCAACCCTGGAACACAGCGAGGCCCACAGAACGGGACGGAAGCCCGCAAAACAAAAACGCAAACCGGACCCGCAGGCAGAGGGGAGGCACGACACCAGGAAGCCCCAAGAGGAACCAGGCACAGCCCAAGGGACGGGAGGAACAAAGCCCGGAACCAGAAGCCCCCGTGCACCAACCCCGACCAACCACGCAGAAGCCAGGAAGCGGAGGTGAACCCCCAGCACACCCAGGCGGAGCAGAAGCCACAACACAACAGGCTGCCCGTAGCGGAGGCAAGGCCCCCCGAGAAAGGGCAGGCAGACAGATGGACCCAGCACACCCAAGGCCAGGCCACAACACTCACACCCGCTCACCCCGAGAAGCAGGGACGCAGAGGGGCAGCAAAGAAAAGCGGGGAGGACCCCGGCAGGCCAACAGGAACCCAGGGGAGACAACAGGACCCCCCATGCAGCCGCCTAAGGAGCAGGAACACAGTCCCACCACCAGCCGGGGGCAGGGAGCCGCGGAGGAGCCCGGAGCAGGGAGGACCAGAAGCGCACCCCAACAGGCCGCCTCCGAGGAAGCGAGAGGCGACCCCGACCCTAGAGCAAGCAGCAGAGGGCATGGCACAAGCAAGCAGGCAGGGAGAGCCCAACAGCACAGGGAATCCCAGGAGCAAGCACAGAAAGAGCCAGTGAAAAAGGAACCTGCCACCACAGCAGCGACAGGAACCCACGCCAACCCGGGGCAGGCCACCAAACAGAAAGTGCGAATGCCAAAAGCACAGAGAACCAGCAAACGGACGCAACAGAGAGGAGAACTTCCCCCCAACAGCGCCCCAAAAGAAATTGGCAGAAGGCACGCGTGGCCAGGAGCAGGGGCACTACCCGAAGGCAGCGACCCAAAGAGAGAAGTTCCGCAATACCAACAGGAACCCCCACCACACAGTCCAAGTGCGTGGAGACACAGGAATCTGCGCTGATGTCAAGCTCCGAACCCAGAACCACAGCGCTCGAGTGGCCAGCTCCAGCCGGAGAAGAGGAAGAGGCAGCGGCAGGAGGCGTACCGGGCATGCCACCCGCCTCAGGGCCGCCAGCAACACCGAAAAAGCAGCGACCTCCCCCCCGTATCCGCGCTCCGCAGGCGGGGGCGGGAGCCAGAACTGGAGCAACCGCAGGCAAAAAGGAGTAAGGAATGAGCACAGGACACGGAACCCCCACCAGGAAGACAGCGTCCCAGTCGAGAAATCACTCCCATACACCTACCCAAACCCGAGGGAGATCCCAGGGCCGACTCCAGTGCCAGCGGCGTTCACGGAGGCTCCCGAAAGAAAAAGGAGCGAAAACACCCAGAGCGGGGGCCACCAGCACAACAAGGCCCCCACCGCCACTGGGAACAGCAGGAAAAGACAGTAAAGCAAAGCCCGCCGTGCAACACACTGTCCGGACTCGAACCCACTACCAGCTCCATGGCAGAGACACCACTCTCCAGCTGGCGCCATCACCACCTGGGCAGCGATGTGTGCACCGAAGGAAGGAAAACACGAAACCCAACCTCCGACCAGCACAGACAGCCTGCCAACCTGTGGGAGAGAAGAGACTGAACACACAGCAAGAAGGAAATGAAAACCCGGCAAGCGGGACTCACCAGGAGCGGGGGCCAACTCCAGCAACAAGGCCCCCACCCCAAACGTCCAGTACACCAGGAGACCGGCAGGAACACAGCAAGCGCGGCACATCCCACCCGGCCAGGCTCGGGAAGAGGAGCACGCGACCCGGAAGAAACCCGGGAGACCAAGCCCCAGCCGCAAAGGGCCGGGAGGACAAGCAGGACACCGGCTCCAACAGGGACAGACTCCCAGCAAGCCCAGCAAGCCAGGAGAAAGCCCAGGGAAACCCCACGCCCGCACAGCCAGGCAGCCGGGCGAGGGGAGAAGAAAAGCACCACCACTCCAGCCCAGCAGGAGCAGCACCAGCACACCACGTCATTCTGTCGACAGACAGAAAAAAAGAACAGGAGGGATGCTGGGTAAGTACTGCTTATGTACTCCCGGTGGGAGGGGCAGTATTAGGGTCCCAGCATTCCTCTTGTTTTTTTCTGTCGGGAGAGGACATAAGGGACCTGGGGGTAATATGCAGAAGTTCCCTTTTTTAGCATCTTCCCCATGCTATCCCCTTAGCTTTTCCTCTCCCTTTGGGATACAGTGTAAAATCAAGTACTATGTTTGACTATCAATAAGGATTCCCAAGAAGGACCTTTTTACCCTCTGTCTGAAACACTGAACCAGTTTTAGCAAGTCAAGTTGTGACCTGAGAAAGAGTAACACCAATATAAATGCGTTCCCAAATGGCACTCGTCTTATTGTATTGACTGGGCTGTCAGACAATACATTGTCAAGAAATAAATCACTCTGCCCCCATGACGGAAGGGCCGCCCGCCTAATTTATAAAGGAACACCAAGTAGGCGGTCATTTATAAAAACATTGCCAGGAACCAATGTCATGGCAGTTCTTGTCAATACATTTTTCACTGTGCTATGGGGTTGCATCAGCAGGACGCAGCCCTGTAGCATAGAGTATTCTTTTTATCTTTCCCCAAAAAATCCCAAAAAGGGATTTTCTTTTTGTAAAGAAAAAAAGTAACGCTCCCCTTGCCATGGGAGTCTTCTCCCATACAATTTTACTGCCCCTCAGTGCCAGGTTTTGTGTGGTGGTAAAAAACAGTAAAAAATAGCTACTTGTCCGCCAATCAAAATTGGGTCGGCATACATGTAGCCATTTCTCCGACGGCCCTTACTTCCCAAAGCCATTAGAGAAGTGTAGGCACGGCAGAGATGGAGTGGTCTCCACCGTGGCCAAACTGAAGGTCTGTCCACATATAGATTGGGTGGGCGGACCACTATGCTGGATGAAAGGAAACTCCATCACCACCGCAATTAAATTCCTTTCCCAGCAACATATTAATCTGGCCCTCAGTCTCTACAAACATATAAACACCCTAATCAACAATTCAGTTATCAGCTGAGACTGATTAGCAGGATTCAACTTTTCATTTTGGAATCATAACTTAAAGATGTTGTGCAAGCCTTAGTACTTTCCAGACTTGACTACAGGAATTTTACTTTACTCTTGCTGGAATTTTTAAAGTTCATCTGACTCCCCTCAAAGCTCTCCTGCATGCAACTGATTGCTTGATCTCACGGAGTCGACATTTTGACCATATCGCACGGTTCTCCCTTAATTTGGCTCCCTTTGGATGGCAGAGCCACCTAGAGGCTGGCCTGCCTCGTCCATATTCTCCTACATTCTGATAAAATGCATACTGGCTGGTAAGCTGAAGATTTCTGGCACTTCTAGAATATATTGAATATCTGCATCCATAGTTCCTGAAAACCCACTCTTCAATAAAAGAGCACCTCATGATTCATTCCTTCTAAGGCTGTGGGTTTGGAATTATTTTTCACTTCACGTCTGCACCATTTCCTCTCTTTCCCATTTCAAAAGAAAACTTGAATCCTTTCTAATAGACCAATGCTTTACCTATCCCACCTTCTAGGATGTCTGCTCCCTGCCCTATACCTCAGGAGCCACTGTTGCAAAAATGAACATTTTACCCTTTCTCTTCTGCATATACCTTTGTGCTCTTTAAACTTTATCTGTTAGTTTTATTGAAGTGGTTATGACAGTTTTCCCCCTTATCCTTGTATCCACCAATGTAATTTTGCTACATTTACAACTTGACACTTTATGTTCTCCAGTGTCAATTGGATTTCCTTTGCTTGTTTGAGGCATCCTTTTGGTTCAACTCACCCTTTCTCTTTGTAAAGTGCTGTCTATGTACCGCTCTTTGTTCGTATTTCAAGTGTTTTGATGCCTGCGGGCCTTGTTTGCGATATATTAAAAGTTATATAAATACATAATACAAAGCAGTACTGGTGCTTCCAACCTGGCAAACACTGTATTTTGGGCCACTAGACTTACTTTTATCCTTCTACTCTAGTAGACGTCATATTGGCTTTTAGCAGTCTCTGCATGGTGTGGATAGATAACTAGATGAAGATTTCCTAAAATAACAGTAGCAGGTCCTGAAATTATGAATAGTTGCAACAGCGTCAAAAGGGCATGCTCTTTGAAGCCTGGAACAAAAAAGAATGGGCACAATATTGAAAACCATTCTTTTTAGCTGAAAGACATACACGGAAAGGCCTATTGAAAGATAAAACATTCAAAATTAATGTTCTTCTTCTTCTGTCCGTTGAAAAAAAAATGGTGTGATGGGAACAAAGGTGGTCTAGCAGGGAAGAAAACCATCTGTTTGCAAAAATAGTGATTGTTTATATCCTCTAGCACTTAAAATATAAAGTTGCGTACTGAGTTGTTGGCCCTCCCATAACACCTCAGGGTACTGACAAGCAAATACTAAGCAGCAGGACTTAAGGGTGTTATTATTTTTTTTTATTATTATGAACAACAGAGGAAACTGAAAATAAGAAAATGGCTGTTACACAGTATTGTGAACATTGTTTCAATACCGTTACTTCTTTCTGCTTCAATTACTTCGTTGTCCTTCAATTGCTTATCAAGATTTCAGTTCAACAATGAGAGCAGACTGTTGTTCACCTTAGAGGTGGAGTAAGACACAGGTGCTCCATCTTGTCAAAGTGTTAATAATGGCTGCAGTCCAATTGCTTTGGTTAGTTTAACAGGTGGTCCTATTGGAGAACTGAGGCTGTGCCTAAAGTGTCTTTAAGAATAAAGTTACTTTAAAAAGTTAAGTTTAAGGAAGGAGGGTCAAGCACCCGTTTTTAAGGGTTGCAAGGAAGAAGGAACTTCATTTTTGCAGTGCATGTTGCTGTAGATAAGGTGCATTAACAATTTAAGACAATCATCAGTGCAGGGAGAGCCCAGTAGCAACGCTTAAATCTGTGACTGGTGTCATATCCCATTTCTAAAAGCAAAACAGAAGAAAAGGTGTGTCACGTGGTGGTAATGCAGTATTGCACGCTAAACAATGCAACTAAATCTGGATTTAGTTTGAAATTATTTATCATGAATATATTATTGATGAGGATTTCTTGGATGTTGATATGATTGCATATTTTATATTTTTTGCACTTAATGTGATTAACTATGTATTTACATATTAGTAGAATGAGAAGCATTTAAAGTAACAATGAGGGGACATTGCATAGGAGCCACATCGAATGTACGCAAGCAGTTGTCCGACTCCCTTAAGAGAATAGAAGCACAACTGATACAGCATGAACAGACAGGGGAGAGGGTAGGCAGGGACACGCGACGTCTGGAGGCGCTGCGTGCAGATCACGCTGAACACCTGGAACGCCTCCGATGTCATAACTATGCAGCGCACACAGCTCGAACACACACCACTGCTGACTGGGCAGGTCAGATGCTTGCCTGGCTGATAATGCAAGAGTACGCCCGTAAGCCGATAGGTGCATTACAGACAGACGCGGGGCACATAATCTATACACAACACGAAATACACGCAGCCATGACACAGCATTACACTCAGCTGTATCAGTCTCAGGGGCACTGCAGCGAACAGAATCTGGAGTTGTTTTTAGGCCTTCTACAACTACCTGCGGCGACAACAGCGCACAGGGAAATACTTAACGAGCAGATCTCATTAGAAGAGATCAGGGATGCATTTATGTCCCTAGCCATGGGGAAAACACCGGGACTGGATGGGCTGCCGGCAGAATATTATAAGGCGTACCAGGTGTCACTCAAGCAGTGCCTCCATGCCCTATATATAGCTGCTGTGGGAAGCACACTTGCTGTCACTACTAAAACCCGATAAAGACCCCATGGAGGTAGGCTCATACAGACCCCTTGCTCTGCTCAATACCGATTATAAGATACTAGCAAAGTTCTTGGCAGACAGACTAGCGCAGGCGGTCCCCACGTTGATTCACACGGATCAGAACGGCTTTGTGCTGTCTCGTAGTACTTCCCTTAACCTGCGCTGCTTCTTCAGGATAGCGGCTGACTCCGTACATACTTGGCCGAGGGCCGGTTGTCTAATATTGGACCTCGAGAAAGCCTTCGATTCCCTAGAGTGGGACTATCTATTTGTGTCGCTCGAAAAATACAACCTAGGCCCCACCTTCCTGCAGCTGACCCGCCTACTTTACACTGAACCGGCCGTCAGGGTCAAAATGGGCCCCTATATATCGGGCCCAATTCCAGTGCGGAGAGGGACAAGGCAGGGGTGTCCTCTATCCCCCCTTCTTTTTGCACTGGCAATAGAGCCACTAGCGGAGACAATACGCACTCAGTTGGGCGATGGTATTCCTTTGGGGGACGACACACATCGGGTGTCGCTCTACGTGGATGACCTCTTAGTTTATCTTAGAGACATTGAAAATGTCCCCAGACAATTGGCGCAGATCCTGCGTGATTTCGCAGCGCTCTCAGGGTTAAGGGTAAACATTGAAAAATCTTGCGTATACTCATTTGGTGTGGGGAATCATGACCCGGGCCTTGTCCTTAATGGTGGGAGGGTGCAGTGGAGGGCGGACACATTCCATTACTTGGGTATACGAATATATCATCAGCCAAAGGATCTATTTGACGGAAACTTGGGCAGAGCACTAACAGCCATCAGATCCCAGATGCAGTTCTGGAGCACACTTCCACTCACTGTAACAGGCAGAGTGGCACTCACAAAAATGGTAACCCTCCCGAGGCTTCTATACTACTTCACGAACCTGCCCTTGTATATTCCTGCTTCTTTTTTGTCATGCTGGAGAGGCTTTTCAGAGATTTTATATGGAGCAATGGCAAGCATAGAGTAGCACTAAAGAAGTTGTACTTGCCCACGGACCGGGGAGGTTTATCAGTCCCATGCTTTGAGCACTACTACTTGGCTGCCCAGTTGCAGTGGATAGCGGGGTGGTTAGCTGACCGGCAGCGTGAAGACACGGCAACTACGCTACCACCCTACTCATTGTCGCAGATTATTAGATTCTTCCATCCTGGCGCGAGGGCGAGGCCTCCCGAGCCCTTGCTACATGGTGTGGCACACAAATGCTTTTGCAGGAGCCTCTACATAACCCGACATATTACACCCTATGCGCCTGCAGTACCCTTAGAGGGGTCCCCCAGAGGCCAGACAGTACTCACAGCCGCTGAACTCAGGGATTGGCAAAAGGCGGGCGTTCAATCCCTTGGAGACTTGTATCTTGACCGGACGCTCATGTCGTATACGTCATTGGTAGAGGGAGAGGAGCTTCCACCAGGAAAATTCCTGTTACACCATTCGCTGGTGACCACACTCACAGCCAAGTGGGGTGACCTTACCATGGAGCCACAGATGCACCTCACCATGCAATACTTGCACGTCATGGGACAGGGTAGGCACCTCACACGGTGGTTCGCAGACTCGCTCAGGCTGCACGTGGCGATTGGCTTGGACTCGCTCCGGCGCAACTGGAAACGAGACTTAGACCGCCAATTCTCAGATGTGGAGTGGGCTCAGGTGCTGGAGTATGTATCCCCAGAAATATGCGGTTCCGGCAAATTCAGTACTATATCATTCAGAGAGCATATCTCCCACCCGCCAAAATAAACCGGTATTTTAACCATGAGGATGCTGCATGCCCGATATGCACTATCTTAGATGCTGACCTGATATAAATGCTCTGGAGGTGCACTCGTATTCACGCATATTGGAGGGAGGTGGCTAATATGCTGAATGCCGGTACTGAATGTGTGATACCTTTTGAATGGCCGACATATCTCCTGCACAAATTTCGTAGAACCCCCAGCACCAAGGCAACCTCTAGATTCCTGGATCTAGGTATAGTGGCACACAAGAGGCTGATTACCAAGAGATGGAAAGCACCAGACCCCCCCACATGTGCAGGCATGGCGCCACTCAGTGCTTGCATGGGCCAAAGCAGAAAGCATTGCTATCAGACATGAGGAAACCATAGGCTTACGAAAAGTCCCCATTGCCACAAGCTGGGATGCAATCCTGGCAGGACTACAGCAGAGCACGGGCGAAACAGGAGGGGCCCCCTGTGGACTAACACAGTAGATTGAAATTGGGCACGTGCACCGCAGTTCCAGATTAATTGAGACACTTGGATAGTAACTATATATTTGATGTACATGCACACATATCCACACGCCACTGTAGGGAATGAGCACGCAGGCAGTAGGCATAAGAGAAATAAACAGGATCCAAATAGGGAGGTGGGTGGGGTGCTACAGGTTGGTTTAATGTTTCTTTTTGGTTTCTCAGTTTTAGTCATACTAATCTGCTATTCCCATCGAAACGTTGATGGGCATCATGAATCATAAACAATGTAACAGCAGTATGTTATGGTCAAAAGCGGTCTGCCTACGCTCGCAGGGATATGAAAATGTACCATGTATAAATAAGCACATTAAACTTGAATAACACCTGCGATGTAAGCTGTAGCGACCCTGTAATCCTTAAAGCATATGTGATGTAACAAATGTTTTCCCAATGTATGGTGATGAATGCAAAACAAACTGTTGATAATATTGAAAAATTCAATAAAATATATATTTTTAAAACTATGTATTTACATATTTTTATGATTAATAAAGAAACACTCATAAACTATTGTTTTGAATGTGTCTATAAGTGAAAAGGGAAAGGGTTGTTTTTAATTACAAGAATTTCAAGAATCAAAATAAGTGGATGGGTTCTAATATCTATGAGAATTTAATGGAATAAATCAGTATTGATAAAAATAGATTTCAAGAACCTAAAATCATGGCGGCCAGACTATTATGCAGCTAGACTTGCAAAAGGAAACACAACATAAACTGTTGCAGCTATCAGGGCAAATAACTGGTAATGAGTTAGGTAATTCCGGGCAATATAAAGAAACTCTTGTGGCACACCCATTTAGAGGATCACTTTCAATGGAATCGAAATTCTTGAACACAGTCTTTAGAGATTAGATGTGTTTCAAGTTTATTTTTATTTATGTTACTGAACTCCGAAGAGGTCCACATAAAAATTCTCAAAATACATATGTTCCTAGAAATGCAAATACAAATGATAGATATGCAATTTTGTACCCAAAGTACATAAGATCCACCACAGCATTAAATCCAAAAATCACATTAAAAGTGTCTAAGGTTTAAAATACATATTAAACAGTTTCACAGTATACAACGAGATACTGCACCTAAGAGTATGTAAAGTGAGTATAGTGACTCTAGTGCAAAATGTGAAAAAGACTATGTACAAACTAGAACATCCATTAGCAACAACAAGGCAAGAATATAAAACGGGTAGAAAAAAGAAGGTTCCTGCTTAGGTATCGCTGTCATTCTCAGTTTCATTCAAACCAAAGCATCAGTAGTACAGCTTTAAGAAACACTTGAAAAAGTTAAAGACTCTATGACAAAAGATTTAATTCAGAGGGGCATAAAGAGACTGTAAGATGGTTGAGGCTGAGAAAATGGACAACTGAAAACATATAGGCCTCAGCCAATTCGCCGACATAATAAAATAGCAGGGCAGACAAAAAGGACATGATTAAGATCTTGGGGGCCATTTTGGCACAGATTACAGACTGTCAAAGAGTCATACCATTTGGCCAAAAGGGGATTTAAAAGGAGAATACCCATCCTCAGGAGGATCCAAAAAGCTTTCAATCCATGGAGAAAAACTCTAAAGAATATAAGGCTACGCTTTATTTACCATACAGGAGTCTATTGCATATTGACAACCCCTTTTTTTAAATCAAGCCTCCCTGTCCAGGTGAAAACGTAAGGACCATGTGGCTTGTTTTAAGCTAACTTTCAATTGTTGCGTTGTTAAAGTGAAAATCGAAGATGGATCTAATTGCAGCAGATCTGCCACAATGACAATGTTTCTATGGAATAAAGAGTTCTCTTTTACGCCACCAAAAATGCCTTTCTTTATACAGGACCCTAATGAGCCATCATCACTCTTTGCAAGGCACACAGCCCAGTGTACCACCCCTGCAAGACCTTGGATAAAGGCACTTCTCAAACCAAATTCTAGCCTTAAGGCCACCACAGGGAGAGCTGTGTTAATTGAGGCTAAATTTCTAAGGACTCGACCTTCCATCGTATTTAAAAAAAAACATTTAGAAACATCAATCAGTTCTAATCCATACAACAAAGAAGTAGGGCTTTTGGCTCAATAAACCTCTAATAAGAGCGAAAAATGTCTTCTCCCAGTAGCCCTATAAAAAACACCTACAACATTCAGCCTGAGAATGGACTTTGGTCATGTTATTTTCAATATGGGCTTTTTCATTCAGATTCCCACACATTATCTTCCCCAGGAACGTATACGAATTTACAATTTCTAGCTTTTGGGCACCCAATGACCACTTTAAGTTTCCGTATTTCGTCTTCTTCCTTCTGTGAAAGCATGTGACTTTGCTTTTAGTTGGGTTAATCTTCAAACAGTGGGTATCAGGGAATTGTTGCCGTGCCTGCAGACAACTATTTAACCCTTTTGGGGTAAGATCGGAAATTATAATGTCATCCGCATATAATAAGCAAACAATAGACTTTCACCAAATTAACTGAGTGATACCCTCACTCCAGGCCAAATAATCAGATAGGTTGAAGGATTTATAGAGAAAAAAGAACAGGAGCAAGAAGGCACCCTTATTTTAACCCATTTAAAGTTGGGATGGCATGAGACAGACCCCTATCCCCAACTAGGAGAACTTTACACCTGGTGTCGGAGTGGAGGGAGGTAACTAAATCTAAAAGGGTACCCTGCATATTCAAACTAAAAAGCTTGCTCCACAGGAAAGGATTATCTACTTTGTCAAAAGCTGTGGAGAAGTCTATAAAAGCAGCATATACCATTCCACCTCTTGTTAAAACCTATTTTTCATTTATAACCTGAACTGCAGTTATATTGTCAATCATTCCATGTTTACTCCTAAACCCTGTTTGCTCCATGAGGATGATTTTCTTTTCTTTCACCCATTCCTTAATTTAGGTTAATAAACATTTAGCGAAGACTTTACCCACTGCATCAAGGAGGGCAATCTGTCGATAGTTTTCTGGCAGATTGTGATCTCCCATCTTGAAAAGTGGGACTATAACACTTCCCGTCCATGGGTGGAGGGGGGTGTTGGTTTCATAGCAGCTTTAAAAACTGGGCAAAGGATTTTACTCCAAAGAGGTACGTTTGTTTTATTATGGAATTTCGTCAGGCCCCATTGCAGCCAGGGTGCGCATTCCTTGGATTGTGACCTCTATCTCTTTTTCAGAAGGTGGGCCATAACAATGGGAATCCCCTTTTTGCCTTAGATCTATTTATGTCTCCCTTGTTTGCTGCATATAGGCCCTCAATAAAAGTAACCCATCTAGATTCCTCTATAACTAAGGAGAAAGATCTTGCTCTTGTTCCACAAATCCCCGCAACTAGTGCCCAAAAGGTCCTAGTCTGGCCTTTTACTGCTGCTTCCTGTAGGTTAATCCAGAGCCTATCCCACACCTCTCTCTTCAAACCGGCCTTCAGTCAACTCCCTCTCCTTTTTAATAACAATACTCAAGTATATATTTCATGGTCATTGTCCAAATATTGTTCCCTAAATAGGGCATTTATTTCCCTGTTTAACACGCCGGGTTCTTTCGATTAACAGCTTTTACTGACTGCTTCAAAAAAGTATTAAAACATTCTATTTCGTTTCCTGTCCAACCATCAAGATTTTCAAGGGTAGCCTCTAGTTTACCTTTGAGGCCTGTAATCGTCCTATAGCCCCAGTGTGTTCTCCCTGTTTTCTTGTCAAACCTGGAAGAGACTCCATCAAACTTTCTAGCGCTAATAGGTGTCACATTAAAACTCAAGGAAATATTTAACAGGCTATGATCACTAAGTAGGGGGCCAGTGACCTTTGGGTCACCCAACAAGCAGAACGATGTACATCCCATCACCACATAATCCAAAATTGACGCTCCCCCTGGTGCTTTATGAGTATACGCTGCTGGTGAATCCGAGGGTAACCTCCCACTAGCTATGACACAATCAACTTTTTTCAGCTGAGCGGATAGTACTTTCCCTCACTTTTTAATTCTTATCTTTGGAGGAAAAAAAACTGGAGGGACCAGCAAAGCTTCCTCTTTTTCCACAACACGTAATTGTTCTAGGGCAAAATTAGATACTTTGCAATTTAGGTCCCTTCCAAAATTATATGCAGAGGCTGATCCTTATCAGGGGTTTTTTAATATAGGAAAATACCTCACATACACGCCCATCATAAGTGGCCTCTAGGGAGAATATAAGCATTTATCAACAGTAGGGGGGAGTCCCTTGTTCTCTTCCAGAGTTATACAAAGTTACTGCCATAAATAAATTACTTGGGTCTTTGTAACATTCGTACTGCCACTTAAGCCTATTGGACAGCAGACATGCCACCCCCCTTTGCGTGCCCCCTCCTTGATGGTATCGCTTTACAATCTAAAGTGATGTAATCTTCACACACCAGCTCCCACATGCACAACTCACATCTGTTTTTAATGACCTCAAGTAATGCAGCTTCTCATAGACCGTAGCTCATTGCTAATTAAGAGGTCGCAGCAGGTGGCTACTCTGGGAGACACCGGAAAATGTACTAGGTAACCAATTCCATCTGAAGGGCTCGGTTTCATGTACTGCTTGGGCGGGGAGGACAAAAGATTCCCTGATGGATACCCGTCTGCCATGTTTACCTAGGTGGATGTTTAACCCCTGTAATCAGTCGGAGACCCCCTACCAGGGGACAGAGTCAGGGGGACGCCTGCCCATTACCCTCAACATGCCTCCCATCCCCTTTTAAAATTGGAATGACATCAATCCCCCTACATTGCAAGCATTCATAGTATTTTAATATCGTATTTTCCAAAGGTTTAGAATAAAAAGTTACCCTTGATTTAAAACCAGATCCTAAGGGCAGTAGGGAAACCAAATTGATGCCACTACCTTAAATTAGCTTCAAATTCAAAATCTCTGAAAGACATTTAAGCAGCGAGGACCAATTTAAAGTTAAATCTATATCGTAGAGGGGAAAAAATCCAACATGCAACTATTCACATTACACCATATAGAATTTGTCCCTTCTCGCTCCAAAGGACCCCGCTTTAAGCCTGAGTCCAAAAATGTAGCAGCCATTGGATTTAGCGAAGATGGTATACAGGGAGGATAAGCCGCATGCTCTACTACTGTTACCGCTACAGACCTCTTGGCCAATGCAATAGCTGGGCCACAGTCAGAGTCCATAGCTTGTTGTTGGACTGATTGAGGAATTCGCGTTGTACCCTCTGCTCTTTGCTAGGGATCAATAACCTCTCTGAAGCGTAATCTCCTTCGGCCATTCTTCGAGAATCTGCAGTGTGGTTTTTTTTCTTCCCTCTCTGACTTTTCTTCCTCGCCTCAAACTTTGCCTGAGATGTACTTGATCCACCGCCACTTGACTCCTGCTTGGACCGGGATTTAAAGATCGGGAACCGATTCTGTTCAACACCTTGGGGATTTCCATTTGAGCTCTTCGTATTTGGTATGGTATCAAAAATCAATCTTATGGAGTCAACTAAACTATCAATATGAAGGGCTTTTTGGTGAGCTTCTTACATTGAGGTTTTCCTGCCTGGGAGCCAAAATCAATTTGACGACAGACATCTTTATGATGAGTCTTTTTTCCAGGCATCGACACCCCTTCCATTTCAATTGGCTCTCCGAGTCCTTCTTGCTGCTTACCAATTCCTTCAATATTGCCATCACAGTGTCAAAAATGCAATCTGATCCACCAACAACATTTTCTAACAAGTGTAAAATTGAGGATAAAAGCCTTTCTAAGCACAGTAGCGAGGCTGACAACTTTACCTCTTGGTCTGGTGGATGGCAAGGCTGTATACCACTTACATCAAGGTCTGGAGTTCCAGACAGGTGGGATATCAGAGAGGGATGATTTGATTGAGTACTGCTAAGAGTTGCAGTCCTGTGGGTGCAATTGTGGGAGGCGTCCCCACAGGCGGCACATTCTCACTTTTGTCTTGTAAACAATACCTCCTGCATCAATCTAAATCCAGATGTGGCAAAATATAATCATCAACCCGGACCTTTACAGCTATTTGTTTGAAGGAGTCCTCTTGGGGGTTATGTGGGGGTTGTCCACCACCCCAGAGAAAGGTATTGGAGGTTCTGAGGAGGGATGGAGAAAGCGGACATATAGGGGCGGACTAGAAGTACCCCCATGAAGCTATATGTTGTTCTTCTGCAGAGAGACCCCACAAGGCCTTGAGCTTTACTTCGCCCTTTCCGACTGCAACAAAAATAACCTATCCCCCTTGGAGCCAGACCTTTTTGAAGCTTTGGGTTGCGCATTTTCGTTAGGCCCCCCACTTGGCTCCATATTCAAATTCAACTCCTCCTGTAATGGCTTTTCCTTTTCCCAGAGGATGAATATCTGGCTTTTTATTTTCATCATCTTAGCAGGGCGTCTTTGTTCCAAAGTGGATTAGTTTAGCTTTCGCACAAGCCTACCCTGAAGCAGATGACCATATCTCAGCTTTTTCGCGGTCATTGTTTTCCTTGGAAGCTTCACGTCCTATAGTCTCAACCTCTCTCTTATTGGCACTTTCCCAAGCTCAGGTTCAAATACCAGAGAGATGTCACAGAGCAGCATGCGGAATATTACAAGCGGCGGGTAGAGAATATCAGCAGGTGGCTGATAACCGATGACTTGAAACAGTGACTTGAAGGTAGCAATATCAGTGCAGGGAGTAACAGGGCAGCAAACCGCAACACACCCTAGTGTTTCCACTTCCGCCGCACACCTCTATCTCCCCTCTGGCAGCGGTAGCCCTACTGGCCACCGCATCAGGACGCTTAAACAACTTGCTCAACTGTTTCTCCTGACTTTGTGCCTCCCGTCAGCTTCTATCCGCTGGTTTCTGGTCAGCGGCCCACTCCATAATCCTCAATCAAACACTCTGCTGGGTTTGCTCCTTTCTAGGGGCCCTTCTCTCCTAGGCACTTGACATCTTACTGCCAATCCCAAAGTACCTGCCACTGCTCCTGAGGCCGCACCCAAATGTTGCGGTACAAGTTGTGGGGGCTAAAGTGGGTGAAGTGCAATATGGGCTGAAATGCAGTCAAAACCACCTCATGGGTCTTCAAAGGCCTCCTATGGCCTCTAGCAAGTTCTAATAACTCCAACCTTACAGATGCAACCAATCGGGCCTCAGCTGCAATGCCCAGCACAGCAAACACAACAAGATGATGGACGGAGTGCTGCAACTTTTCAACACCCACCCCCATCTGCAAATCAGTCTTGACCCTGTTCCTCACTGGAACAGTCCAACCCGAACTGCCAGGTCCTCCCTGGACCAGAAACAAGCATCCTGGGACCGGTTTTGGGGTTTCACTCCTCATCAGCCAGGCTTGCTTGAATCCAGTGGCACAGCGAGCAAGGGACCAACATCTGGGCATACCCTTGGCCACTTAGGGCGAACATAGCAAACACATCAAGAAGATGGACAGAGTGCTGAAACTTTTCAACCACTTGCCTCCAGTTAAGAGATCTGGGTTTAATCCATCGTTCTATTGTTCACTATGACACCCCAGTTTGGACCCAGCCATATGCAAATCAGTCTTGACCCTGGTCTTCATGGGAACAGTCCAGCCCGAACTGCCAGGCCAGGTCCTCCCTAGACCATAAACAAGCATCCTGGGACCAGTTTCGGGGTTTTACCCCTCATCAGCCAGGCTAGCTTGAATCCAGTGCACAGAGAGCAAGGGACCCATGTCTGGGCATACCCTTGGCCACTAAGGGCGAACATAGCAAACACAACAAGATGATGGACGGAGTGCTGAAACTTTTTAACACTCACCCCCAAGAGATCTAGGTTTAATCCAGGTGACTGCAACAGCAAGCAAGTAGGCCACATGCAAAAGGCCCCGCTCACGTAAGAGGCCTAATCAAATTTCAGTGCCAATCTGAGTCAGGGGCCCAGTAAAATGCTGTGAAAATACCATGTAAGCCCCACGAAGTTCAGGTGCAGTCCCTGAGCTTAGAGGTGATCCCCCGGAGGGCCGCCCGTGGCACGTAGGCCCGGGGCCCGGAATGTGGTGTGCACTTACCCACTCCCTATGGTGCTCCAAACAGCCTGAGCTCTTATGGGCCGATACTCTTAGTATCTTGAGAGCTCCTTGGAGCGTGCTGAACCATGCTGCGTACAACAAAGAATAAAGCCTTAGTGTCCACCATAGCGGGCTCTACCGGCCATTAAAGGCTCGCTCAGCGAGGGCTTTTAACAAGGGAGCGGGCCTTTAATGGCCAGTAAAGCCCGCTATGGAGAGCTCTAAGGCTATCAGAGGCCTTTGTTCACAGCTTTTGCTGGGAACAAACATTGGAATGCTGATGCTCCGGGCTTCTAAGGCCATTAGAAGCCTGGAGCACTCCATTGTTTTCAATGGAGCACTCAACATTCTAATGTTCTAATGATTGTTATGACAGTCTAGGCTTTGGTTTAGTGAACAGAAAGGTCACATTCCTTTAGAATGGGGTGCCAAGTTCTGGAAATGCTCAGACGACTTGCAGAGTAGAACTTAAGGACCAAGATGTAGCGAGCCTCTGCATATAGATTGATGCAGATCCATAATGAGAGACAGCATAAGCATGTGGCCTTCAAAAGGCAGCACTAATGAACAAAGAGCCAGTGAGAAGAAATAAAATGAGTTGAAATGTGCAAGCTTTTGCTATGCTCAGAATTAATGCCAACTGAGGTGCAGCATTTTGGATTTACCAACGTGGTCAAAAGATTCGGAAGAAGGCCTAAAAGAAAAAAAATGCTTACCTTCAGTAAGTTTCGGTCCACTACTCAGAACACGGAGGCAGATGAGCTGTGAAGAAGATGCAGGTACTTAGTGAAACCACCAGAAATATTGTTAACGGAGGAAATAACTTTCCTGTCTCATGATTACTTCTGCCCACTGACACCTCACCTTGTGAAGCAATATCAAAGCAGTGCTTCCAAGGAGGTGCATCTGGGTATAAGATCACAACAAGCCTTGCAGCACAGACCTGGCAAAAAGCCATCCCTCTGACTTGCAGCACAGACCTGTCCAAATGACATCCCTCTGAATTCGAAGTCAAGGAAGTAGCGCCTAGTGAAGGTGTGGACTGAACACTAAAGAAGCAGCCTTATCCCTGGTACAATGCGTTATGGTTCCTAAGGAGGACTACTTATTTGCAAGGGCATAAGAAACATAAGCACAGGACAATCCAGTGGTAATCGGTTTCTTCTGTGTCACCTTGCCCTTCGTGGTGACAGCAAAGCCAATGAACAACCGACTGTCAACAGGATGGTCAAGTGTTGTATAAATATACAAGTTCATAGGCCGAAGAAGGTCAAAGCATTTCAGTTTGCCTTTCATCTTGGAAGGATGTACAGGATAGAAGAACAGTGGCAGGGTAAGTACAATGCCCTGGATGCCAAGCCAATCAAATGCACCATGGCTCAGCTCTGTTAAAATTGGTCCGAAGATGATGGAAGAGATGGTGGAAGTTTTACCCCACTCCAGGGAGGGAAAGTAAAAAGGATCACATCAACATTTGGCGCAGGAGTAGGACAAGAGGCTTGTCCATGGTTAAACATGTTTCCGGTGGAAAAAAAGAATTATGCATTAGGGGAATGGAAACTCGAGCAACATGTCAGATAACATTCCCGGTAGAATGCCTGAAAGCCTGCACCAGATGCAGCTCTCCTAGCATGCTTATGCAAATATTTATAAATTCCCCAAAATAGAAATCATTAACCATTCATAGGCGTATTGCTACTGGTGCAGATTTACTTATTTTGTTTGTACTCAGGCTCGAACTCTTTAATTTTTTTTATGACGTTAAGGTATGTGTAGATGTTTCTGAGATCTGACATCTGCGGACATGCAATTTTTCGGACCAAGATTTAGGGGCAGATTTACAAGAAAGTGACGCATCTGTATAGATGCGTCACTTTCCCTGCACCACCCTTAGAAACCCTTGCGCCACCATAGATGCACCGTATTTACAATACGGCGCACTATGGCGCAGTGATTGACAGATGCGTCAGAAATTCTGACGCATCTGTTGGCGGAAAGTCACGCATTGCTGGAGTCGTGTCGCAAGCACGACGCAACTCCAGCAATGCGTGTTGAGGCCTATTCCCACTACACTGCGTCACTACTTACGCCTGCTTCAAGCAGGCGTAAGGTTTTGATGCAGTGGCGTCCTAAAAGTGGCACAGTGAAATCTTGTCGATTTCACTGCATCACTTTTACGAGGCCTTCCTGCGTGAGAACGCCCACCCTGCATACATTATACCTGACGAAGGTATAATGTGACGCAGGGCTTTACAACGTGACGCATCTCCCTAGATGCGTCACGTTGTAAATAGGCCGCCTTTTTTGCGCCGCCGTTGCGTCAAAAAAAGTGACGCAATGGCGGTGCAAGAAAGGGGCAAGGGGCTTGTAAATCTGCCCCTCAATACTTAAACTCTTTTCACCTTTCCTGCTGAAATGCGTATCTTGGGCGGTCATCAGGTCAAGGCCATTGGCTTAATTTCAGCCATGCATTTCTAAACTGCACATAAGGCACATGATGTGCAAAATATTGTG
Source organism: Calotriton arnoldi (assembly GCA_963921515.1). Lineage (NCBI taxonomy): Eukaryota > Metazoa > Chordata > Amphibia > Caudata > Salamandridae > Calotriton > Calotriton arnoldi. The sequence goes on from CAWUFW010004151.1 coordinate 1,267,216, forward strand.
GGGCAGATTTACAAGCCCCTTGTGTGACTTTTGCGCTGCAGTAGCGTAAATTTTTTGACGCAACAGCGGCGCAAACAATGCGGCCTATTTACAACGTGACGCATCTAGAGAGATGCGTCACGTTGTAAAGTCCTGCGTCACATTATACCTGCGTCAGGTATAATGTATGCAGGGTGGGCGTTCCCACGCAGGAAGGCCTCGTAAAAGTGACTCAGTGAGCGCCACTTTTAGGACGCCACTGCGTCAAAACCTTACGCCTGCTTGAAGCAGGCGTAAGTAGTGACGCAGTGTAGTGGGAATAGGCCTCAACACGCATTGCTGGAGTTGCGTCGTGCTTGCGACACGACTCCAGCAATGCGTGACTTTTCCGCCAACAGATGCTTCAGAATTTCTGACGCATCTGTCAATCCTTGCGCCATAGTGCGCGGTATTGTAAATACGGCGCATCTATGGTGGCGCAAGGGTTTCTAAGGGTGGCGCAGGGAAAGTGACGCATCTGTACAGATGCGTCACTTTCTTGTAAATCTGCCCCTTTGTATTTTCAGTGTCAGAGCAAATGCCTTTGCAAGTGGAAAGTCTCATTTCATAATGTACAAAGTAATGCAAAGTTGAAAAGGAGCCACAGTGCAAAATTAGCAGATGACTACACTGTGACACCGTTTGCAAAAAAGTGAAAAGTCAAGAGCATCAGCAAAACCACTTTGACGGTCACTATAGAAATGTACAACAAAATGCAAAGTTAGCAAAAAATGCCAGTAGTGGAAACGTATGCATCAGGCCACCCTAGGGGCTAAAATCGTGCAAACTAGGGGCCTCATTTATGAAAACTGTTGCATCGCTGCGATAAAACAGCGATGCAAGAGTTTTCGCTGCACCCTCCTTGTGACACGATGGATGCGCCCTATTTAATGTACAGCACTCCGTGTCGCAAGGAATGACAGATACGTCAGGAATCCTGACGTATCTGTCGGCGCAAAAGTCATGCATTGCTGGAGTTGTGTCATAGGCATGACACAACTCCAGCAATGCATGGGGTAGGCCAATGCCTATGGCACTGCGTCAGCCTTACTCCTGCCATGAGGCAGGCGTAAGGTTTTGATGCAGTAGCATCCTAGAAGTGTTGCAGCGAAATTTCATAGATTTCACTGCAACACTTCTACGACCCTATTTTACGTGGGAATGCCCACCCTGCATACATTATACCACGCAGGGCTTTACAAGGTGACTCATCTGCCTAGATGCGTCACCTTGCAAAAATGGCGCAACGTGGCACATTGTTTACGCAGCAGCTGCGTCATGCAAAGTAACGCAACAGCAGCACAAAAGTGTCACAAGGGGCTTATTAATAAGCCCCTAGGTGTGCACATGCTCAAAGAGGCTGGTTACCACACCAGGTTTTGCACTTCATTCTGACCAGAGTCCTTCTTTGTGGTCTGAGGGATGCTCAGGTCCTTTGCAGCCCAAAAGGTCTGTTTGCAAAAACGCATAAACTGCTCACCTAATTAATATTAATACGGTGGAAATTGATATGTGACTCATTGCAAAAAGTTGTGAATTTTAAGAAAGAAGCCTGTGTGGGGCAGAACACCTCAATCCCAGTATTCGCATTTGCAAGATTCGAGTCCAATAATTAGTAATAATTGTAAAAGTTTTGGGATGCAAAGTCATGACCTGGAAATCAGGTGTTACAGTACCAACCATTCAACTCACTAACCATCCTACCAGGTTAAATGGTATTAACCTGTGGAGATTATGATAAAATGATAAAAACACTGTGAACTGGTGGTTGCAGTAGCAGAAAGAGCAGGGCTGGTGCCATGGATGGTCATTGCTGTAGCGCGAATATCTGGTCAGGCGTTGTGGACAGTTATTGCTAGAGCTTCATGATGGGGGTCACCATGGGCTGCCGCTGCCATAGAGTGAAGTGATGGTCTTGTGTTGCCAGTCATCGCTGGTGGTCGCGATTGCGCGAGGAGTCGGATTCACTGGAGCTACGCATTGGCGGTCATTATGATTCTCGGTGCGAATGGGCCCGTTCATGCTCACAAAAGCCCAAAATTGCAGGGTTTCACTTTTCTTAGCAGAGGCGTGCACTATGATGCCAGCCAAGGGACCTGGACATGAAGAAACACCTCTTGGGGATTAGGGACTCACTCTAGCGGAGGCCAGCAGGGCTCAGGCAGGTCAATTTGCAGGTCCAGGCAGGTCAAGTTGCAGCAGATCAACTGGTCAGTTGTAGGGGGGTCTCTGGAGCTTGTTGTATCCCTGTAACTCAGAACAGGAGGTCAGCCAACTGACACTTGAAATCACTCAGGTCATTCTAGGAACAAGGAGAAAAACAAAAAGACAAAAAAGGAGATGGTCCAGTTCTCTTTCAGCAAAGCAGACCTCAAGCACCAGGACAGTCCTCTGAGTGTCCATACAAGCATCTAGCAGCAGGGCAGTCCTCTGGTAGAAGTGAGACAGTCCTCTGGGTGTCCATTCAAGCATCTAGCAGCAGGGCAGTCCTCTGGTAGAAGTGAGATAGTCCTCTGGGTGTCCATACAAGCATTTAGCAGCAGGGCAGTCCTCTGGGGGGCAGGGCAGTCTTACTGTGGTCTTCCACAGGTCCAGGAGGGTAACAAAGAGTTAGTCTGAGGGTCTAATAATTATATCTGATTCCATCCTTTGAAGTGGGAGAAATTTCTAGACTACCCCCACATCTGGTTCTGGAAAGTTCCTTCTCACCCCTGCCCAGGCCCCAAGTAGGCTAGGGAAAGAAAAGGCTGGTGTCAAGTTCCTTTGTGAGTGTGCTGGAGGCAGCACTTTGAAATGCAAGTGGGGCAAGGAATAGCTCTGTCCCACCCATTCTGGAAGAATGGCCCTTCCTGCTAACAACTAGTTTCCATTTGTCTCACTGTGTGGGAGAAATACTTAAAAGCCAACTATTCACAGTCATGTGACCCGGGACACCTGCTGCAGGCACCAAATGGTTAGGACAAGAAAATGCCATATTTCTAAAAGTGGCATTTTCAGAATTGTGACATATAATCCAACAATACCATTAAAGAGAATTTTAAATTACAATTCTTTTGAGACCAAGCATGACATTTCTACTAGTTCCAAAACGTTAGCACTCATTAAATGTAATAAGGTTACCCAATGTTATCTTTTGGGAGAGGTAGGAGTCGCCGTAGTGAAAAACGAATCTGGGAGTTTTTCTCTACTAGGACATATAAAACTTAAAAACACATGCTTTACCTCTGAAAAAAAGTGCCACTTGCCCTATGGGCTGTTTAGGGCCTACCATAGAGGTGACTTATATTATATTAAAAGGGATGTTTAGGCCTGGCAAAAGATTTATTTTGTCAGGCCTAATTGGCAGTTTAAAACTGCACAAAGGCTGCAATGGCAGACCTGAGACATTTTTTTATAGGGCTATTTAAGTGGGTGGCACAATATGTGCTGCAGGCCCACTAGTTGCATTTATTTTACAGGCCCTGGGTATATGTAGTACATCTTTTTTAGGGACCTATAAGTAAATAAATGTGCCAATTGGGTGAAAACCAATTTTAGCATGTTTAAGGGAGAGCACAAGCAGGGTAGCACTGGTTAGCAGCGGTAGAGTGTGCGAAGTCATAAAAGCCAACAAAACTAGGTTCGGAAAACAGGAGGGTGAAGATAAAAGTTTGAGGGTGACCCTGCAGAGATGGTCTAGTCCATCACCACTCTTTTCTGAATTCCTACTCCTGTAGAAACAGGTTTGCGCAGGGGTTGGAAAACATTAATAAACTCAGAATCAGGGCCTATGTATACTTCACAGATCTTTTTATTAAAGGAGAAAATATCTGCAAAGCTCATTAAATACGATTTATTGCAAACTCCCAATTCTCTTTCATGTGAAGTTAAGATGAGTGGAGAAAATCGGATGAAAACAATGGCACTTTTGATATTCATAATTGTAGCTATGAGCCCTTTAGTGTTCGAGGGTTTCCTAGGGACAGGGGAAACAATATGATTGGGGATAGAACTTAACCATGGAATGGGACGGTGCAGATTTCAGATTAGGGCAGGAATTGCATTGCAGCAAATTTGATGAAGTATAGAGACACACAGGGGAAATTTAGAGCTAGAAATGTCTGTTAGATGTATCACAAGGCTTATTAATGAACAGTGAAGTCGTTTTAGATTAATGGATTATTGAGATGGTAGGAGGTGGTCTAGTACTTTTGTAAGAAATCCAAATGATGATGATAGACAGAGAACAAGCACTGGCAAATTCAATAATTTTTTCTTTTTTTACTGAAATGGCTTGTTGGGTGGCTGCCAGCAGAAACAGCTGGGAGCACACTGCAGTACCCCAGGGATGATTTAGTAACAGGTCAGGACTTCCTGGGAGCATTCCCGAACTTCACTGCCAAATAGATGCACTGTGCACCAGTTGGGATGCTATTCACTATGCCCCCTCTATGCCCTACTTGGAAGGAATAATTTTGAATTTCTAAACAGTGCATTAAAGACATGTTTGAATTACATTGTAAAACCAAATGTGTCCTACATACGTTTGAAAGACTTTGACAAAAACAGGTGCTAATCCTGAATTTTTCACTTCCTAAAGATCACACGTGTCTGGTGTCAGACGTTATGCTGTTTTATGATCTTGATGCCACTTTTACTGATTTCATTGGATTTGGTGCCAATGATTGCACCAATGCAGGGCATATAGCCTGGTAACACATGCTCGCAAAATTTGCATGTGTTTATGTTGATCAATTGTACTCCAACATTTTCAATGAATCAAAAGCTTAAATGAATCAAAAGCTGAGTGCTTCTGGTGCTAGCCTTATGACAAGTTCATATACCATCTGGGTCTTGGCTGTTTCCAAACATTTGAGACAACCCAGCAGAAATATATTGTGCACACTTGTGATACAGGGCTGGGAACATTTGACAGTTCCTCTCCGGGGCACCAGACATGGGTTGCATGTAAGAACCTCATTGCCATAAAAATGGGGCGTAAAACGCTATACAAAATCGATTTCTGGGAAATAATTATAGCTGAGCTGTTTGGGGAGGTTGCATGCTTGACGGCGAACTGTTATGGTTATTAAATGGGTGACAGAAATCACAGCAGGGCCGGACTGGCCGGTCTGCCTCAGGGGCTGGTCTCACAGGTCAGTGCATGAGCTAGTTTTTTGGCTGTTTGTGGGACTGTTTTATGGTGTGGTGGGCCAGTTTTTATTGTTGAGTTTCCTGATATTAACACAGATATTATTTACAGCAAGCACAAATGCATACACTCTCCCATACCATGCAAAACACTTAATCATCTTGGGCCAGATGTATGAAGTATTTTTCAGTTCGCAAATGGTTCAATTTGTAGAATCGTCTGTTTGCGACCAGAAAAATGCTTTTTCCAATGTACAAAATGCAAAATGGTATTCAGTAACTTGGAAGGGGCCTGTTTTGGGTGTCCCTTCCAGATAGGGAATCGGTATGGTATTTATTACTGTTTTGCGACCGGATCCTGGTCGCAAAACAGTAATACTTTACCACCATTTAATAAGTGGTAGTAATCCTTTGGTAGCCCTTTGGGACCCACGGACCACTGCCTACTCCTAAAAAATGAAACTTCAAAGCTTCATTTCTTCACTTTTAAATGTATCCCATTTTTCTTTAAGGAAAATGGGCTGTATTGGAAAAAAAGTTTGCTCTATTAAAAAGCAATCGCAGACATGGTGCTCTGCTGACTTCAACAGGCCACCATCCTTGTGATGGCTGCAATTCCTAATAGGTCACAAATTGCTTCCTACATCATTAATATTCATGAGGTAGGTCGATTTGCAACCTACTAGGAACCGCTATTTGGGAAAAAACATACATTACAAATTCTGACTCAGAGATAATTGCGATTAGGAAATCGGCATTCCTAATGTTCTCACATCTGCCCCTTGCCTTTAAAGTTTAAAACTGCCCTGATTTGCAAATGCATTCCATTTTTTTAGCTATCTGATTTGCAAATGGGGGCCACTTTTAGGGCCATATGTCAAAAACAGCCCGATTTGCAGAATCGGGCTGTTCCCGACTGCAAAAATGCTTTTTCTTATGTACAAAGAACAAGTTGTGATTCTTTAAAATGTTACTAAATTGCAATTTGTGTTTAGAGATTCAGTATTAGGAAAGGGCATGTTTAGAGTGTCCCTTCCAAATACCAAATTGCAGTGTTATGTATGAATGTTTTGCGACCGAATTACGGTTGCAACACATTCATTTTTTACCAACACCTCAAAAGTGGTGGTAACCATTCACAAATAGGAGTGGGTCCCCATGGGACCCCGTCCTCTTTGTGAATGTTGAAAGAAATATTTTTTAAGAGCGGGCAGTGGTCCAAAGTATTACTGCCTACTATTAAAAAATGAAACTTAAACGTTTGATTTTATTTTAATATTTAATATTCATGGAATAGGCCGATTTGTGATCCACTAGGATTTGCTATTTCCAACTTGTATGCTTTTATACATTAAGAATTGCGATTTCCTAATTCTGATTCGGTAAGAATCGCAATTAGGAAATCTAAATTCCTACATTTTGTACATATGGCCCTTAATTTGGTGCCCAGACTATTTTCTATTCCAGTCAAACCCTGAACCACATGGGCTCATCAACATATGAAATTGTGGAATTATTGATTGTCTGACGTAAAGTCAGGGATCCCAGGTTTTTTTTTAACTTAGAGAGTCTCCCTGGTTTGTCCATGCTCTCTCTGATGAGGACTTTCGCAGGTTATGTGCCAGAGAGCCAATTTGTTCTCTGTGTGCTGCTAGTTATTTGTTACCTAGATTCCAGGCAATTCCAAGAATTGGACGAGGATGGCTCACTCACGTAATGTGACATGCTTCATCATTTGCCGCCTCGTCCCACCCTGGTAAGGTGTTACTACCAGGGGGGACTCGACCTCAGAATGGAGGTTTTCTGAGGGAGTTCTTAGATATTGCTTTTCTCAGGACAATAATTTAGGTCCAGTTTATGACTTTGAAAAACCATGGGATAATCCACTAAAGCATCCTTTAATTTGGTGGTATCCCTGCTTCATTAAAAGATTACCAAGGGGTAAATACAGGAGGCATACTTAGGTGTGCCTGGGTGGGATGAGGTGGCAAATGATGAAGCATGTCACATTATGTGAGTGACCCATCCTCATCCAATTCTTGGAATTGCCTGGAATTTAGGTAACAAATAACTAGCAGCACACAGAGAACACATTGGCTCTCTGGCACATAACCTGCTGACTTGCTGTTAAAGCTAACAGCATTTCTCTATGGGTATCACGCCTATTTTTGTGTTTGTTTGAGTTAGTAAGGGCAGGCGTGAGCCGCATAACGCCCCGATTGTCTCCCTTTTGTGATAGTATGGTGTAACAACAGGAGCCTGGGTCTAGCTCTTTCCGTCAGTCTGAGGATTATTCAACCTGAGCCCTATCAACAAAAGAAGAACTAAACTGAGTGCAAGGTTTTACACATATGCCTGTGTGCATATACATAAAAGCATGATTAGAATTTTAGTATTATTGTGTTTCTCCGTCTATAGCCTAAATGACCATGTACTATAATGCAAACAGAACACATATATTCCTGCATGCAGTAATCACCAAACATCAACAAACCTCTATAAAGCTATTCACCTATAAAGAAATAACATTTTGCAAAAAATAATGCAGGTGCAAACAGACATTGATAGTTAAAATATAATAAAAAAAAAAAAAAATCCTTAATGCAATATGTAATATTTCAGTTCACCAACATTACTAAATTAATAGAAATAGCTTCCCTAAATAAATAGTTGCTCTATATGCTCTATACATTATACTGTAACTCTAGAATGCATTTAATAAATAGCCAGCACTTGCACCATGTCCATTCTCTGTATGTTCTTGTTTCTATACACACGTAAAACAAAATCACTTTATGCCTTTCGTTGATTAAAGAATAACACAGTATCTTTGACTTCACGGTACATATTTCAAAGAATAGCACTCCTTTTCCCGCTTTCCCTTACCCCGCATGTTATTACAACGCAGTCGTTACAACGACCGCGTTGTAACCACGCAATACCAGTACCACGCAAGTCGTTACCACGACTTGCGGAGGGGGGCGCTGGATGTTGGAATAGTATGATTTACTATTCCAACTCCAGTCTGTGCGGACAGTAGGGAAGGTGTTGGATTTTAAATCCAACACCTTCTCCTCCCTCCGCAAGTCGTGGTTTCGACTTGCTGGGTAATGGTATTGCGTTGTTACAACGCGGTCGTTGTAACGACCGCGTTGTAATAACATGCGGGGTCACGGATGCGGGGTGAGTGATGTTTACCTATTTCAAATAATATATAGCATGCTGGTGTAAAATCAATTTACTTTCCGAGCATTTAGAAAGATAATTTAAAGAGTGCCCTATCTTTTCATTTGTGTGTTTGCTCTGAGGAGCATTAGCCTGTTTCTCTTTTCAGCTCCTTCAATAAAAGTGTCAGCCCTTGAAACCAAAAAACCTCACTTTAAACTCAAGTCATTTTACATGAAACACAGAGTATTGGGCCCTTACAGAAATGGAAACTGAAACCTTTCAAATCAAGTACAAGTAAACAGTGCCATTGGAGTGGTGTAAACTACTTCTGTTTTCCGTTGGCTTGCCTCCACGTCTGACTGACTGATTGACTGCCTCCTAAACACACCACATCTCCCATCAATGTGCCAGGGGTAAACAATGCAAATCCTGTGTTGCTTTTAACTCATGAACTTTATTTCCACCACATGCCTAAGCTCATTTTAAAGAAGAATGTGTTCCATTCAAGTGGATTTCTGCAGCCCTGACCTCCAGAAATGAATGCCGAGTGAACATTTCAGATACATACTACTCAGTATTGACTGAGCTGCTCATAATATTAGAAATATACTCGTGTTCAGAATCACCTACACATTTAAAAAATATATTTTAATAATTAACAAACATTAGTGTTTAAATCTTGTTTTTACACACTGGCAATTACTGCACCAGAGAAGTAGTAGACACCACGCATCCTGAAATATGAATGCAATTGTAAATAATTCGTGTTTTTCTCAAAAAAGGCATGGTTTCACGAGCTGCACTATTTACACATAAATATATTTTTTACCTGAAAAACAGAAAAAGTGGTGCATTAACACAGTAAATCTTTGTTCATGAACTTTCTAAAATATGGATACTCTGTAAACATAGGGCCTGTGTCACAAAACATTTTCTATGGGTAGTTATACATTTCTCCATATGTGCACGTTTGCCATAAACCTAGATTCACATAGTTTTTCTCTGAGTAGTTGTGATTACACCATGTTTCGTTGCGATATTGAAATGTATTTCCACTAGTGTGGTATGCTTCTCCACAGAGAAAATGTCTGTGAATCACAAAACATTTTAATGTATAAGAAAGTTTCACTCCTCAAAATTCATGACAAGTAACACCTAAGCCTTATCAAATTTTGCAAGTGGAAGCAGCTCTATAATTCAATTTGCCATCGTAGGAACTCAAGCACAACATCCACACTATCAGAATCAATGTCTTTGTACATAGTAGCACTTCCGCCAATCAGTTTTTAAGGGGTGAGCAAAGGCTGACAAAACCTTTGATATTCAAATAAATTGCTAATAGGTTCGATCTTTTACATTAAGGGGCATATTTACAAGCCCCTTGCGCCACTTTTGCGCCGCCGTTGCGTCACGCATGTGACGCAGCGGCGACGCAAACCATGCGCCGCGTTGTGCTATATTTACAACGTGACGCATCTAGGGAGATGCGTCACGTAGTAAACCCCTGCACCACATGAAACCTGCGTCAGGTTTCATGTGGGCGCACCGGGCGCAGGGGGCGTTCCGGCGCAGGAACGCCTCGGAGAAGTGACGTAGTGAAATCTACAAGATTTCACGCAGTCACTTTTCCGGCAGCTGGTGCGTCAAATCCTTACGCCTGCTTCAAGCAGGCGTAAGGATTGACGCACCATGTTAGGGATAGGAAGGTTGGAACAGTGCTGGAGTTGCGTCGCGCTTGCGACACAACTTCAGCACTGCGCCAACCTTCCGCCGGCAGATGCGTCACGCATCTGCTTATCCTTGCGCCACGATGCGCCGCATTGTAAATGCGGCGCATCGGACGTAGCGCAAGGGTAAACTTGCGTGACGCATTTTCCCTGGCGCATCCCTGCTGATATGCAGGGATGCGCCAGGGAACGTAAATATGCCCCTCAGACTATTGTGTCTAAAGCATCCACCTCAGCTCTAGTAGTGCCTACTTGTGTACGAACATTGTTTTTTAGAAGTTACTGATGTTGCAGTTGTTGCTGGTGATGTGTAGCAAATAAACATTTAAGCAAGCACATGGCCCAGTCTCATATCCACTTTCTATAATGCATTTTTTAAGTGAAAGTAAAAAGAGACAGCTAATGGCTGGGCACTGAACACACCATGACTGCAGTCTATTGCAGCCAAATTCTCATTTTGAGATTCAAGACAGTGAAACTGTATGAAGCCTGTAAATGAAGAAATTAATAAAGCTTTAGTAGAAAGCTCATTATTAATGTCTTGCATTTGCAAGCATTGATTCATAATTTATAGTTGCACTGTATTTGCAGCAAAATATTCAGAGACCTGGTCATTCTTTTTTTAAAGAACCATTGATATGAACCAAACCATGCTCCTTTATTAACACTTAGGGGCATATTTACAACAAAGTGGCAGAGCGTGGCGTTAGCCTCCTTGGCTTAACACCACGCTCCGCCACTTCAGAAATGCAGGGCTGCACCATATTTACAACAATATGGTGCAGCCCTGCGTTTCCCCCTGTGCTGGTGCTAAATTTAGCAGTCTAGCGCCAACGCAGGCACCCTTGCACCATAGTGCAAGGGTGTCTGCGTTGAGGGGAAGATTGTTTATGTGCAGGAAGGGACAACTTCCTGCAGATAAACTATCAATGGCTTTTTGCTGTTTCTATGTGTGCTGCACAACGCAGCACACATAGAAACAGCAAAAACGAGGAGGAATAAAGCATTTCTCCTTGTTTGTTTTGCATGTTTAAGACCAGCTTTTCACTGGTCTTAATTTTGGCACTACCTCCTATTTACACCACCCTTGTGAATAGGGGGCAGCGTCAAAATCAATGGGTGTTGCGGTGGAACGCCTACTGTAACACCCATTGCCCGCCCCTTTCACGCTATTAAATGGCTTAACGCTGCCTGTAAATAAGGCAAAGCCCCTATCGCCACCACATCATCACTAAAGGTGACGTTGTGGTGGCGATAGGGGCTTGTAAATATACCCATTAGTTTGTGTGACCTCTTTCAGACCACAGAGCGACATGTTGGTCTATTCTCCTGAGTGGGTGGATCTTACAGAAGATGATGGACTGGACATATAATGAAATGCTATGGTACATTAACTTTCAATTTCCTGAACGTCTAAATGCTGCAGAGGAGAAGAATTGTGGGTATTTACTCTCATATTCTTTACTCACTGTGCTTAAACAGAACAGTTATCTGATGGGCTCCAGGCACTTACCCTCCAGGATGTACATTATGACTTTAAAATGCATGTTTACATTTTTGATAAGCTCATATGATCTTCTAATTGTGTTGAACCCACAGAGAAGTCCTTAAATTTGCTGTTGCAGCTTTTAAGTTGCTAGAATTGGGCTATCATTATAATTTCCCTGGCGTGAACGTGCATTTAATATCACTTTCTTGCTGGGCATGTGTTTAGTTGGTTTGGGAGAGAACTGCCCAGTTGTTTATGGGCTTCTTGATTAAATGTTCAATAAAACAAGAAGCAATATTGTTTACAAACAACATCAATTTGTTCCACAGAGCCTCCTGGAAGATGAGGAGAGCAAATATCATGAATTAAAGTGATGCCAGAAAAATGGAGAAATCTGCTGTTTATGCTGAATTTTTACACTGTAACAATACGCACATTTTCTGTGCATGCAGCTTTGACCATGGGAACTGTTTAAATCCTTGAAGGGCTGTATTTCCTACTACATGTGCAAAGCACCAGGTGGATGTTTCCAGAGGCCTGGAGGCAGCCAATATTAATATATACAGAAGAAAGCCTACACATTTTGGGACCTAATCACAAAAGCACTTTCCAGTATGAAACGCAGTACTTCACTAGTACTACTATACATACTCACAAATGGTATTCACTAATATGTGGCCGGAAATCGTTGCCTACACCTACCCTACCATTTATCATTTATGTGTAGAGTTCTCAGTCAGGAGTGCAGAGACTCTGCATGAGTTTTTGTAGTAAATGTGGGAGGGACAAGAGGGAATGGTTGGAAAATTTTGAATATCTACTGCGAGATGGGAGGGGTTGAGGGAAAAGCAAGGAAGGTTTTTGGGAGGGATATGCAAATATTAAAACACACAAGAGCAAGAGTAAGCAATTGATATTCACCAAATTTATTCCTAATGTACTATAGTAGTGCTACTGATAAAGCAGGCTCAAATCGACTCAAGTCAAGCTTTGACACTAGACACTGTCACAGAAATAAGTGGAAGCAGAGAATATAACAATAACACGAAAAATAACAGGAAAAATAAAAGAAAAAGAATTACATGGTACGAGGGAAAAACATGATATACAGCATGCAAGTTGCGCTTCAGAAGTCTTTATTCTATGTGTGGATGCTCTATTACTACCTAAAAGCTGTGTGCAAGATTGTTTTAGCGTATTGAGTGCTGCAAAACATTGCCATGCTATGGAGTTTACATGCTGATCTCACCCAGGGCCGGCTTTAGCGCTGTTGGTGCCCGGTGCGAAATTCATTTTTGGTGCCCCGCCCCACAACCTCTTCCCAGACAAAAGTGCCCCTCTTTTCTCTCCATAGCCCCTCTCTAGCATACATTTCATTTGTTTTAAAGCACTGGTAAAGGTTGGCTTTACTAATAAGAATATATATCTACCTAAACAAACCTTTTACAGCAACATTAAGAGTAGATAATGAAAGACTGGGGAAAAAACATAACATCCTAACCTATATTATGCAGTTTGCATGCAGCTCTTTGATGACTTCGTAACAGTCGCTGTTCTATATTAGGGTTGTGTTAGACCTGGCATCCTTGGCATGGGTTTCCCCTGTATTTTTGCCTTTGCCTCCTGTGCTTTTACTGTGTGTTAGACTTCGTTCTTGCTGGTCTAGATGCTTTGGGCACTGCTGATCAGAGCCAAAGTGCAAGTGCTCCCTCTGTAAATTGTGTATATGGATTGATATACCATCCTGAGACACCACAGTTGCACAAATGTGATGTTGCATGTCATCACCATGTCTTGAGTGCAATATCCATCCACAAACATATATATCACTCACTTACTCATTCATAGATTACATGTTATGTGCTTATGCATCATTCACACACAATATCATTTTAAAGCCACATTGGAACACCCCACATGTAATATATGCCTTTAAAACTGTAAATATGAAGAACCTGCTCCTGTTCATGCACGCACTTATAAATGTTGTTGCAAGATCCATTTTAATGTAACTTTCATACTGCTAGAGATACTTTTAAAGCTACAAACATGCATTGCCCTTATCATTTACTTTTATACCTATTTAATCTGCTTACATAGTGTATGCCCCTGCCTCCTCTCTGTTGGCGGAGAGATCCATAGTGGTGGAGAACTCTGTAGTCAGGGTAGAGATTGCTGCCTACCACAACAAGCAGGATATGACAAAGATTAACAGGAAGTAGACCATTCTAGAGCCACCCAAAAACCACCAAGCAGTCCACCTTCATCCTGCTGCTTCTTTGACACCAGATACCCTTCAAATGGCTAAGGATCGCTAAGAGTGGGTCCCCAGATTATTCCAGGAGGAATTGGTGATCATAAGGGATGGGGTCCTTGAGAAATAGACTCAGCTTTATCGGGGACCCGACCCCCATCAAGGGCAATGCAACGTAGATAGAGATGTGGCAGACCACTGCCACATACAGCAGTGCAGTGGCCGTCTCATCAAAAGAGCCATGGAGTGCCTCAAGGGAGGGAGGTCCTCACATGCTGGGCAGGGCTAAAAGTGCCGGATGCACACGGGGTACTCTCCCAACCAAACATGAGGTACTTCAGGCTGTTCCACTGCACAGGAGGGTCCTACAAATAACATGAGCGGCATTTCATGTTCAGTGGGGGCTGGAAAGCAATAGCAAGCAATTAAGTCATATGTTATCATTTTTTTAAACATTTTTCCTGTGGTTTGAAAGTTTTGCATTGTCAAGTTTAATATGTTTGTTTATATCCATGTTGGAAGTATTTCATTAGATCGGCTGCATTGTGATCTAGGATGAACTTAACTTAAGTACATGTTTATACTTATAAATAGATATATTTTTAAATCAAAATGTTTTTGTTATTTTATTTTGGTTCAATTATTTGCTTTTTAATGTAAATGTTTATCTCTGTTAACATATGCTCTTATTTTTCACGACAACTGTTTTTTTCTATGCACAAACAGTTATTCTAGTTTATGTTTTTCTAACAACACACACATTTTATACAGTGTGTTAATTACATTTTCTATTTTTGCCTTAAAAATATTTGTCATTGATATGGAATGTACATTACATAAAATGTACCACTACAATTAACAGCCATGACATGTCCACATAATACACATGAGGGCTGTCATAATAAATAATAAGCAATTTTGCTTCCTATCATGCTTCTGTTCCTTTGTGCCAGTGTAGGTTATTGTTATGTTGTCAGTGTCTTACTACATCTTGCCATTCCATATGATTGGGTGTCATTTCCCTTTTAAATTAATGCATTACAAGTTTTTATTTTTTTTAAATATTTCAGCATCTTGTATATTGTTTTTAATCATAGACACTCACGTTAAAAGAGGCAGCATGATTTTAGAAGCTTACATGACAAAGAAGATGCCCTTAAGTGGTATTTTGATGCATTGTCACACTTATTATGATGATCTAGAAAGTGCAAGTTTGATTTAAATGAAGAAGTAAACATATTAACTCATGAATGTTTTTTGCTTTCATTTGCTTTTCAGTGTGTAGGCAAAAGGTTCCCAGTGGACCTGAGGTCGATCAGAATGAGGACCTGGGCTGCTGGGAGGTAACATGAGGTAGAACAGCACATCACCACAGAGAACTTGGGAGCATCCACCAACAGAGAGGGTGCACCCATCCAGAGAGTCACTAGATTCCAAGCAAAGAGACTCTGGGTGGAGGCTGAGCAGACCAGTGTGGGTGAGTGAGACTAAAGATAAAAGCTGAAAGGCCCTCAATTGATGTCCCTTGTCTAAAAGGGAATGTCAGGCCCCAAGGTAAGGAGTTCATATCTGCATAGAATCAGATGGCCCATGGAAGGCAGAGTGGGTAATGGGAAAACGCAGGGGAGAATTAGTGGGAAGGAAAGGGTAGTGATTGGGAGTTTGGCTCCTAAACACTAATCCTAAAAAGGAGAAGAAAATTAGGTTTTTACGGTGCTCCACTACTATATAATTGCCACTGGCTATAGTTCTACAGTAATTCCTTTTCCTGCCAGCATGGGCAGAGGGTAGAGGAAAGCCTTCATACTTTCCTCTACCGTAGCTGTGCTCATGGTCCAATCATGGCGACTGAGTGCTCTACACACCACTGAAATAAGGTTAGTTACCAGACTTTGAGTCTGATTTTCAAAGATAAACTAACACTTTTAAATAAGTTTACACTTTGGAGTAAGTTTACTACTTTTGACTCTAAGGGGCATATTATCAAGAAACGGCGTTAAAATTATCGCCGCTTTAGCGGCAGAAAACTGCTTGATAATATGCCCTTGAGAATTCCAATAGAAGCCCATGTTCTGGTGTCAACATGGGCTTCTATTGGAATTCTCAAGGGCATATTATCAAGCCCATTATCGCCGCTTTAGTGGCAGTTTTCTGCCGCTAAAGCGGCGATAATTTTAACGCCGTTCTTGATAATATGCCCCCCAGTAGAAATCTGAACATGCCCTGGCTATTCATGCATGGACCTCGAAAATATGCCAGCTATGACTCAGTCTTTCTATACCTAGAGCAATAAACATTCATTCATCTCGGGACATCACTCATACCTGCATTGTTTGTTGCACAGCACATAAGCACCACAAATAAGTACCATGTAACATTTTAATCATAATTCAAATGTTGTGTTAACTTTACTTTATTATTCTTCATAGGGCCGGAGGGAATCCTTCAGCAGTGGAAGAAGTCAGTGTGACTGCAGCAGGGCCAACCACGAACAACAACAATGACAGGTATGTACATATGGTAACAAGAAGTGTTTTTTGAGAAACCTAAATATAAATGTTAAAATATGTGTAGACTTGTCTTTATAGTAGAATCAAATTCAACATTGACATGTATACCTAAGTATGAGGATCACCCATTCGTACAAAGTGAAACGAGGGATATATGAGTAACACCGGTGGTGGGGTGTAGTTGGGGACTAGTTCTTCAGCAAGATGCTATTGTAAAATTGTATACGCACTGACTTATTGTTGTCATGATGTGATGTTTCAGTCTTGCGAAAATCAATAAAACGTTTTAAAAACAAATCCTTGACATTAATACTGATAAATTAATATTTGCTAATGTTTACTTCTTTAATTAATCAGGCCCTGTGATTTTGTCTCATATACCATCTACCACAAGAGCAAATTTTGCTCCTAGCAGTACTATGACACAAGTACTGGCATAACATAGCAGACGGATGGTAGAGTCTGGTAATTCTATATCATTGAGGTAATTACAACGGACACCCAGGTATGTTAAACAATGCTTTATTTGTAAAACTGTACCCGCAGTGGAGGGAAGTAACCAGCCCCAACAATGACCAGTATCCAACTGCTATAAACTTTGAACTCAAACATTCTATCAATGTGAAATCTAGAATACAAAGCCACTGACAGCACGTGTGATGTAAACAGCTCATGCAGCTTGTGCCCAGGGATACATACAAGTTATCATTAATACATAAGCTACTTACAAGTCACAATATTAACATTTACTATATGTTTATCTCATTACAACATATCTCCTCCCTTTAAACGTAACTAAAACATAAAGAAACAAAAAAAACAATAGTCTAACACAACCACAAAAACTGTAACTGGGGAGAAATAAAAGATGAGGACAACATGTCTAAGTTAAAGTAATATCTGTTGAATTTTAGGTGTTACAATCTTTCTCTTAGGACGGCAGGCCTTCAATTTACAATCCTTAATGCAGGAAGAATTATTACAGAAAGCAAACGAAGTGGATGGTTCAATGACTTCAAAATGAGAATCAGAAACACCTTTAGTTTGAGAACAATCATCCTTTAAACTAGATGCAGAAGTGGGCTCAATAAATTCACAATCCAATTCAGGTTCAAAAACAACCTTTTTGCCTTCTTCCAGAATATTATTAGAACTACCTGTACTTTCTTCAGAAGAACCTTCCTCAATATGCAACTTGGCATTAGAATCTGGAATAGAAAAGAACTGTGAAGAAGAATACAAATTACTCTCAAGTATAGAAGAACTATCATTAGCCTTGTATAATAACTCTTCAACAATGGTGCACAGACAGAATATCGAGTTTAAAATGTCGACATACACAAATATTGAGTTTTAAATATTGTGATAGAGAAATATCGACAGGAAGAATATCGTGGTCAAGAATATAGACTTGCAGGTAAGAAATATAATTTTTGGAAATATCGAAGTTGTTAATATAGTTTGCAAAAATATAGGGATCGATTCCGATCTCGGCCGGAAGCGCACCTAACAGTATTCGTCCGGAAAAAAAACAAGCCGAAAGCGTGTTTCCCGACCGATTCGAACAGTCGTCCGAACGAGCAAGTACGATGCGCATAACTGCTCAGATCCCGACCCAGCCGTACGTACCCATTCCAGCTCCTGTTCCCCGCCTGAGCCGGATCTGCAAACGCCGAATCGAGTGGCACGGAAGCAAATATACAGCACCTTCCGGCCGGACTAGTACGATGCGCCTTCCATACGCGCCGAACCCGTCGCTACGTCCGGCACGTCAGAGCATCCGGGAGAGCTGCACATAAGCTCCGATTCGCGCCACAAGACGATCCACGGCTACGAGACGAACAAGCCAGCGACGAGTACGAGTCGAAGCCACGAGAAACCCGAACGAGACGACCCAACCATGAATCCCATCGCGCAGGTCCTACCAATACTCTACATCTATTACCGGAACCGGTACGGACGCGTACGGCGCAGACGGTAAGTCAAACACCCACAACACAAACAAACAACACGTTCCCGACATATGTCACACACACATAGGGATGCAGAAATGACGTACACCAGGAACAGCAGAACCATAGGGGCGGGATGGCTATCACCAATGCCATACACACCCATAGGGGCCTGATGGCTACCACTACCACCACCCCTACTCATGGGGGCTGGATGCCTGTCACTACTACCATCCCCACTCATAGGGGGATGGATGCCTACCACTACCACCACCCCTACTCATGGGGGCCTGGATGCCTACTACTAACACCACCCCTACTCATGGGGGCCTGGATGCCTGTCACTACTACCATCCCCACTCATAGGGGATGGATGCCTGTCACTACTACCATCCCCACTCATAGGGGGATGGATGCCTACCACTAACACCACCCCTACTCATGGGGGCCTGGATGCCTGTCACTACTACCATCCCCACTCATAGGGGGATGGATGCCTGTCACTACTACCATCCCCACTCATAGGGGGAAGGATGCCTGTCACTACTACCATCCCCACTCATAGGGGGATGGATGCCTACCACTAACACCACCCCTACTCATGGGGGCCTGGATGCCTGTCACTACTACCATCCCCACTCATAGGGGGATGGATGCCTGTCACTACTACCATCCCCACTCATAGGGGGATGGATGCCTACCACTAACACCACCCCTACTCATGGGGGCCTGGATGCCTGTCACTACTACCATCCCCACTCATAGGGGGATGGATGCCTGTCACTACTACCATCCCCACTCAAAGGGGGATGGATGCCTGTCACTACTACCATCCCCACTCATAGGGGGATGGATGCCTACCACTAACACCACCCCTACTCATGGGTGCCTGGATGCCTGTCACTACTACCATCCCCACTCATAGGGGGATGGATGCCTACCACTAACACCACCCCTACTCATGGGTGCCTGGATGCCTGTCACTACTACCATCCCCACTCATAGGGGGATGTATGCTTCTCACTACTACCATCCCCACTCATAGGGGGATGGATGCCTACCACTAACACCACCCCTACTCATGGGGGCCTGGATGCCTGTCACTACTACCATCCCCACTCATAGGGGGATGGATGCCTGTCACTACTACCATCCCCACTCATAGGGGGATGGATGCCTTCCACTAACACCACCCCTACTCATGGGGGCCTGGATGCCTATCACTACTACCATCCCCACTCATAGGGGGATGGATGCCTGTCACTACTACCATCCCCACTCATAGGGGGATGGATGCCTACCACTAACACCACCCCTACTCATGGGGGCCTGGATGCCTACCACTACCACCACACCCACTCATAGGGGGATGGATGCCTACCACTAACACCACCCCTACTCATGGGGGCCTGGATGCCTACCACTACCACCACACCCACTCATAGGGGGATGGATGCCTACCACTAACACCACCCCTACTCATGGGGGCCTGGATGCCTACCACTACCACCACCCCTACTCAGGGGGGCCTGGATGCCTGTCACTACTACCATCCCCACTCATAGGGGGATGGATGCCTACCACTAACACCACCCCTACTCATGGGAGCCTTGATGCCTACCACTACCACCACCCCTACTCAGGGGGGCCTGGATGCCTACCACTACGCCCACCCCATCTCATGGGGGCCTGGATGCCTGTCACTACTACCATCCCCACTCATAGGGGGATGGATGCCTACCACTAACACCACCCCTACTCATGGGGGCCTGGATGCCTACCACTACCACCACCCCTACTCAGGGGGGCCTGGATGCCTACCACTACCACCACACCTACTCATGTGGGCCTGGATGCCTGTCACTACTACCAATCCCCACCAATAGGACGGGTAATGCATGACACAACCAGCATACTCCAACATTTGGAATGTTAGAAAAAAACATCACCCCAACATCATGACAAGCGTGTGTAGTCTGTGTCAAATGCCTACAACACTGAACATGACATTGGACTTACAATGTGACCCCCTATCACATGTGTCACACATAAATGTGTGTGGCCTCCACAATGCAAGCAGACCATGACCACTGTGGCAATGGGGTCTAAACCCCATCATCACAGTGACCAAAAGGTAAGTGTGGGGTCCATAGCTGAAGCACATTTTGAACATTGTGGCAATGGGGTCTAAACTAGGGGTGGGCGGAATTTGCGGAGTGGTGTTCTGCAAAATTCCACGAAACGGCAAGAAATCTCCGCGAGCACGCGGAATTTCGCGTGCTCGCGGAGATTTTGCTGCGCCCGTTGAATCCTGCCCTGCATATTTATCCACGAAGATGCCACCGTTTTGTGCAATACCTCTACTCAACTGGAGTACTTTCTACTGGCTAATCGGTAAGTGCTACCTCGTTGGATAAATGTATAGTGCCTTTCCTACACTACAGCTGCGTAAAGGTCCAGAAGAATTGACCCCAGTGACCTGTGTGTCTGTAACTTTGCACTGCGCCGAAATTGCCGGGGTCCTTTGATTAAGCTGTCCATCATTCTGGGGAAAGGGCGGGAAGATGGTGCATACCACTAGTGTATGTGGGGCGGGGGCAAACGGGCGGGGCTTCTAGGCCTGTTCACATGCCTCTTGTTTATAAAGGGTCAGAGCAGGATCTGAGCAGCAGATGAGGAGGAAGAACCTCCTGGTCACTGGACCTACACGGGGATTGCGCTCAGGAAAATCAAGGATGCAAAGACCTCCATCGGGGATTACAGCTAACTTTTCAGGGTGGAAATAGGAAGAAGGCACATCTGCTTAACAACGCTCACGAATTCTACACGAGGATTGCGCTCGAGAAAAGCAAGGATGCAAAGACCTCCCTCAAGGATTACAGCTAACTTTTCACGTTGGAAATGGAGAGAAGGCACATCTGCTTAACCACGCTCACGAATTCTGCACACCTGCCCTGCATATTTATCCACGAAGATGCCTCCGTTTTGTGCAATACCTCTATTCAACTGGAGTACTTTCTACTGGCTAATCGGTAAGTGCTACCTCGTTGGGTAAATGTATAGTGCCTTTCCTACACTACAGCTGCGTAAAGGTCCAGAAGAATTGACCCCAGTGACCTGTGTGTCTGTAACTTTGCCACCGCGCCGAAATTACCGGGGTCCTTTGATTAAGCTGTCCATCATTCTGGGGAAAGGGCGGGAAGACGGTGCATACCACTATTGTATGTGGGGCGGGGGCAAACGGGCGGGGCTTCTAGGCCTGTTCACATGCCTCTTGTTTATAAAGGGTCAGAGCAGGATCTGAGCAGTAGATGAGGAGGAAGAACCTCCTGGTCACTGGACCTACACGGGGATTGCGCTCGGGAAAATCAAGGATGCAAAGACCTCCATCGGGGATTACAGCTAACTTTTCAGGGTGGAAATAGGAAGAAGGCACATCTGCTTAACAACGCTCACGAATTCTACACGAGGATTGCGTTCGAGAAAAGCAAGGATGCAAGACCTCCCTCAAGGATTACAGCTAACTTTTCACGTTGGAAATGGAGAGAAGGCACATCTGCTTAACCACGCTCACGAATTCTGCACACCTGCCCTGCATATTTATCCACGAAGATGCCTCCGTTTTGTGCAATACCTCTACTCAACTGGAGTACTTTCTACTGGCTAATCGGTAAGTGCTACCTCGTTGGGTAAATGTATAGTGCCTTAACTACACTCCAGCTGCGTAAAGGTCCAGAAGAATTGACCCCAGTGACCTGTGTGTCTGTAACTTTGCCACCGCGCCGAAAGCGCCGGGGTCCTTTGATTAAGCTGTCCATCATTCTGGGGAAAGGGCGGGAAGACGGTGCATACCACTAGTGTATGTGGGGCGGGGGCAAACGGGCGGGGCTTCTAGGCCTGTTCACATGCCTCTTGTTTATAAAGGGTCAGAGCAGGATCTGAGCAGCAGATGAGGAGGAAGAACCTCCTGGTCACTGGACCTACACGGGGATTGCGCTGGAGAAAATCAAGGATGCAAAGACCTCCATCGGGGATTACAGCTAATGTTTGATGGTAGATATGGGCAGAAAGCACTCCTGCTTAGCCTCGACCTTGCTCACTAATTTTTTGTGCTGATTAATGCGTTACAGAATTTGAGCTTCAACTCGGGCACCTGCTTCAGTGCTTTCTTGCACCCGAATTCCGTTCCGCCGCGGATCGCAGAAGTTTCGACATTTCCGCGTTCCGCACGGAACGCGGAAATGCCGAAATTTCGCAAGTTCCGCGAGCAGAACGGAATTTGCCGCCCACCCTTAGTCTAAACCCCCATCATCACAGTGACCAAAAGGTAAGTGTTGTCATGGAAAAAGCAGCAACTGCCAAACAGCAAGGATGATTCCTGGTCACACCACAACAAACACATCAGTGGCAAAGTAGTGCTTATGTCCCATAGCAACATAGATTGGGTGAGGCAAACAGTGCAGTGCAAATAAGACATACCTTTGGCCATGTGCAGACAAACATCACCCATGGGGGCTGTCATTGTCAACATTTATCAATTACACAATGACAGAAGTGACCATCATAATGCAGACCCACATATCTGCACCAATGGACACACAAATGTAGATATCCTGTGGAGACTGTAGATGTGAGGTGAAGAAATACCATACCATGGCAGCAATGGGACATACAAACCATGATTATTGTGCTGACTGATGACCTAGGAGTCCCAGGGTCAGCAGGGGAAATCCACCAATCAATATACAGCCAATGGCACACTAAAGATATGCCAATGCAGTGGTGCAGATGCACAAACACAAACAGGCAGCCTCACACTGCATATCAAACACAACAGGTGATGGGGGTGTGTGCCAGTGTCCCCAGGCAACCACACAACACATGAGGAGGCCTGAATCCCAATTACACAGATGTGTCTACAGTGCCACACAAAAGTAACTCATGGATCGGATTCCCCTATGTGGGCAATCAGGCATTGTTAGATGGGAGGGAGCCCAAATTACACATGTCACACAAGCTTGTAGGAACAGCAACTAACACAGCAAGAGACAGACCCACCACAGCACTACCCCCAGGGACCCCACATTGTGGTGACACTAGCCTGCATGATAATCCCACTGTGATGACAAAGGTAGATGTCGTTCACACTGTGAACCACAGCCATGTGTCCTGAGCAACTAACTACCATCACACCTACACAAGCACAAATCAATCAGCACGGCCTGTCAGCCAAGGCCAATATGGAGGTAGGGGTCTAGCCGTGCAACAACTCACATTTGCACACACTCAACACCACACACCTTGATCTCCACCAATGTGCAGCAGTGAAGCTCACATGGACTGGTGACATTGCACATGCACCCATGACAATCCCAGGGGTGGTGGTGGGAACTAAGGTGCGAAACCCATCGCACATGGCCAGTCAACAAGACTCGTGAATGTCTGACACACTGCACAGTACGCCGTACATGGGCATGATGTGAAATCCACCCCAATCAATGGGATCCCGGCCACAGTCACACACCAATGAAGAAGCCAAGGTGACCCACAAAGAACACACATAGACAACTTCCAACATTGCAGCTCTGACCCTGAGGATTGGCAGCAGTCACACACACAACGTGTCACAATCACTGAAAGCTACCACAAACTGTAAATTACATGACTTGTGTAACCAACAAGTGCCTAGGGGAATCCTAACTGTGTCCCATCTGCGTTTGCCCACATCCCCAGCCCTGACAGCAAAGACAACTAGGGATGACAACCTGATGAACATTAGTTTGCCATGCACCCACATCCCGGAGAAACCAGGTCCAAGATGCTGGATGAACACAGGACAACTCAGCAAGCATCACAAACAGGAACATCCCTAGGGACACAGCCTGTGTAGGAAAAGGGAAGGGAACACACACAGACATGCTCACACAACACACAACACAGGCCCAGGCAATGTCACGGGATTACACACTGCCATGAGGGCACTCCACTCCTGTGGAAGGTCCGCTGTGCCAAACCTTGTCTGTGCACGACTCAAACATGTCAGCAGAACACTCGGTCAGTGAGTCAACAACTACAACACACTCAAGGCTCTGCTCACATCAGCCTGGGTACGGGAGTGTCACGTCAGTCATCTGCATACATCCAAAACACGTGTCAAGCAAGTTGCACTGTATACACAGATGAGTCCTTCAACATTGATGAACTAAACTGCATGTCCAGTGGAGATGGGCACACAGTCAGGGAAATAGAAACATTGAACATTGGTAAGCCCACCAGATGTGCATCAGTTTAAGCCAAATATGTTAATTTACAAATGCAAAACGTACATCCCTGTGTCAAATGCTGAACATTACACCCTCAGACTGCAGCAAAGGATGCTATAGATCCAGACTACATTAGGACACATATCCCATGGACCACATGGAGTCCATCACAGCAACACTTCATTTTCCTGATCTGAACACTATTACAACTGCAAATGCATGATGATACTCATCTACATCATGTACATCCAAAGAAAAACCACAAGTAAACAAAAAGAGGCTTTATTCAGCAAATGTTAAACTAAAATTTTAAGTCCAAAAGAAACTAAGGCCAATGGCCAGTCCAAATACACAGTCCCAACAGGGTGATATGTGACAACTTGTCACCCATTGCTTGCCTGCACTGGTACGGACAGGGGACATCCCCTCGGAGGGGCATACAAGGGGCAGGCCAGGCACTGCAGGGACAGGATCAGGGGATGCCAGAAGGAGGCAGTGAAGGGGTGGTGGGTGCAGGAGTGTCACCGGCAACTGCAGTGGAGGTGTCTGACTCAGTGGGGGCCGGCACCACTGTAGGGCACAAGTCAGATGGTGTGGGTGCTGCAACCACTGCAGTGGGCCGGTCAGATGGAGTGGACTGGGTCCCCACTGCAGTGCCCGAGTCAGACGGGGTGGTTGTGGACTCCACTGCAGTGCATGACTCCAAGGGAGTGGAAGGGGGGCAGATGAGGTGGGCAGGACAGAGGGGGGACCCGGTCTCCACACCAGTGGCACAAACAGGCAGAGCGTCTGGTTTGGGGGTGGAAGAGCAAGTGGCAGGGCCTCAGCAGTTTGGGGATGCGGTATCGGTGTGTGGGGGAACCTGGGGCAGGGTGTGGTGGTGGAACCTGTGCAGTGATGGCCTGGGGGATGGAGGAGAGAGACTGTGTGGTGGAGCTGCGTGGTGGTGGTGGTGGTGGGGTCTTGCCCTTCCTGGTCCGGGGGGACTTTCGAATGGGGTCCTCAGTCTGCCTGTGCCTGGGGGAGGGTGTCCGGGTGTGAGGGGCACTCCCCTCTGTGTGTGGTGGTCGCCTCTTCCGCCTGGACTTTGTGTCAGATGTATCTGTGGGGAAGAGGCCAAGCTCACAGAGGAAGAGCTTCTGGGAGGGGGGGTTGCAGGTGACGCAAGGGAAGGGGTTTTGGAGGGAGAGGTATCTGAGGACTGCGGAGTGCTCGTGGATGCGTGTGTGTGTGTCTGGGCCCCATCCCCTGTGAGTGAGGTATCAGTCCCCTGACTGTGGGTGCATGTGCGTCTGGAATGTGGCTTGTGTGTCTGTGTGCTGCTTGGGTCTGTGCTGGTGCGTGCCGGTGCCGGTGTGTGTGTGCTTGGGACAGGTAGGGTGCTGGGGATTGTGGATGGGGCAGAGGTAGGAGGGGTGAGGGACTGTTGCAGGAGGGACACTGCTGCCGTCAGTGAGGAGGCCATGGACTGATTGGTCCGATGTAGGGCAGACATGCCAGATGACATGCCCTCCATGAATGACACCAGTTGTGTCAAAAGACCCGTGTGTGCATGGAGGAAACTCAGAATTGATGTCTGCCCTACATGGATCTGTTTTAGCAAGTCCGCAGACTCCACACTCAGGGCAGCAGGGGGGACAGAGGCAGGGGGTGCGGTGCCTGGCATGAAGGAGACACGCTCCCCTACACGGGAGCCTCCACGGACATGTGGGATGGGAGCAGATGGGAGGGTGGAGATGGTGGTGGTGGCGGGGACAGACTTGCTTGACGTTGCCTCTGGTCTGCTGACACCCGCCTCCACAAGGGAGTCCTCAATGGAGATGCTGTTTTCCCCAGCCGAGCTGGTCGTAGCTGAGGTCTCCTCAGTGTGGCTCCCCTCACCCTCCGTGCCACTGGGTCCCTCGGTCTCCCATGCAGTGGACCCAGTCTGGCTC
Organism: Calotriton arnoldi; assembly: GCA_963921515.1. NCBI lineage: Eukaryota > Metazoa > Chordata > Amphibia > Caudata > Salamandridae > Calotriton > Calotriton arnoldi. Next base: position 1,293,661 of record CAWUFW010004151.1, read on the forward strand.
TGCCACTCCTCTTGGTCCGTGGAGCTGTCTCCTCCTGTGGCCGTGGATGTATCTGCAAACAATCAGGATAAACAGAGCAACATTAGTCACCTGTACTGACCACACACACCACAGTAAGTACAGCACATCACAGAGCAAGCCCTGCCATCATTTGCTAGACATTGAATTAGTGCTGACACTGATTTGAAGAAGCCCATTGTCTGCCTGACAGTCATTCATGCCACACATATCCTACCTGTCCATGCACCCATCTGTCTGCTGCCTGTTGTATGTGACTAATCATATGTGCACACATGCACCACATACACAGTTGTTGGACATCCAAGAGAACATATGGAAATGTGTCACTCCAAACACATGCCATCTCCTGCCACTGACTCAGTACATGTGTCAGGAAAAGTGATGGGCAAAGTCTCTGTTGATATGCGGGTTTTGGTTCCATCACCAGACACAATGATGTCCTCATGTCCTGATAGACAATGCAACAATGGTGTGCATGCAGGACATATCACACCACTGCTGGATCACCCTTTGCGATTGGAATGTCATGGTACAGGCCTGTCTGGCTAGTCTGTCATAACTGTCTCCTGTCACAGGGGCAGGGCATACACACAACACCAGTCTGCACTGTGTCACAATCATGGAAGTTTTAGAAATGTAAGCCCTGTAGCTGACAGGTGCACATGTGCACTCCTGGCCACCCACATCATGAGGACTGAGATGATCCCACGTCAATCAAATGAGACATTTGAGTGACTGCAAACACAAATCCATACACATGAGCACTTCACCGTCTGATGAGAATGCACCAAAGCTGCCTGCACCTCAATGTTTCATACAACATCGTGCACAGTCAAGGGATCAGAGACCTATGCATTAACCTATGTGCAGATCCCATAGTCACAACTCAGATGGCTGGCCACCCCAAATTGTTAAACACTCCAGGAGTCCAAATAGCAAGGCCACACCGCGGTGACACAGAGGCATACACCTGAGTGCACTCTTCACAATGCCCAATATGTATGCTGACACACGGGAGTGGGAGAACAGAGTGCCTTCGATGTACGGATTAGGCATTACAGTCCTGGTCCATGTGCAACATGGTATTACCCTGAACACTAGGCAGGTGGCTATGCATGTGCCACACACATGATGTACATACTTCTGAGGCTCCTACCTTGGTCTCTGCAGCAGCATGGGTGTGTGGCACATACCCCAGACATGTGGTGAGTCAGAGCAGCAATTGGAACACACATTAAAGCCATACCCAGAGTACATGTCAGATCACAGGCATTGTGAGCAATTGTACCACCCATGCAGCCCACCACAAAGTTCCTGTAACTGATGCTGTCCCCAACTTGAACCACAGGTAACTGCAAGTACACAGTACCAAAGTGACCTAAGTCACAGACTGTAAGGGCCACACCGGTGTATCAGATGAGGAGGGGGCATGACACAAGTGAGGGACATGAGTCCAGGACGACATGACAGTTGTACTGTGGAAGTGGAACCAGGCTAAAGGAGTGCATAGAGCATGTCAGTCATAGTACACAGTTGAGGCTAGCACTTATCCCCTCCTTGCTGCTGTCTGGCCTTCAGCTGCCCATCCAGGTCAGGGAAGACCACCGCCAGGATCCGGAGCATGTGGGGGGTCAGGGTCTGGTGTCCGCCCCTCCTGCGAGGAGGCGACAGCTTCAGCTGGACCCTTGCGATCCTCCGGGTCCAGTCACAAAGGTCCTGCCACCTCTTCTGGCAGTTGCGGATCCTGCGCCTGTAGACCCCCACAGATCGTACTGCCCGGACGATGGTCAGCCAGGTCTCCTGCTTCTGGTGGGCATCAACCTGTGAGGATGACAAAGTGAAAGGCCATTACTACACATGCAACATTTCCGTGCATCACACAGTTGGATATACATGTCTCAATCACAGGGGCATATGATCTACACAGGTAGTGCAACTATGGCTGTGAACAGTTTGCCAGCAGTTACTAAATGGTTTCATTGCCAGGGAAGTCAAACCTTGTTGGAATTCACTGTTACTGCACTATACCTGTTCGGTGCATGTGACTACACACTTTGGGGGGTGACAACTACTCAGTGAGCATGCTAACCACTGGTGTACACACTGTACGTCTTGCTAGTCAGACAACATGCACAATTAGTAAGGCAGTGGACAGCACACTCACCTGCTCCCCAGGTTTCCCATACAGCTTGCTGTACTGTGGAAGGAGGCTGTCCAGCAAGGCCTGGTACTCCTCAGTGCTGAAGGCTGGGGCTCTATCCACAGTACGTGCCATTGCAGTAGCCAGAGGATGCAGAGACAGCAGCAGTGGTAGTAGCAGATGTCATCCTGGAGCATGTAGTGCAGGCAAGTGAGCTCTCAGGGGAACAGCCAGCATTATATGTGTGCTGCAGAGGCAGATACTGTCCCATGTGTCCAAAGTGATAGGTCCAAGTCGTTTGCATCTTCTGAATCTGGCCAATCCATGGAATTGCACCACTTATACATGCCCACAGCATCCTTCAAAAGTTCAACTTCATGACACCCATGAATTTGCAACATTGTTGTGGATGGCCAACTGAATTCACTGCATCCAACTCGTTAAAGCTTCGAAAACGCGTCCGTTACCATGTCAGGCCATAGCCAATGCGTGCGCACCGATCGGTCCATTGCTGTACAACGCGTATTTCGAAAAACAACATGCATCCGCTCACATCATATGCAATGGCCAATGCGTGCGCACCGATCGGTCCATTGCTGTACAACGCGTATTTCGGATGACAACACGCATCCATTCACATCATATGCAATGGCCAATGCGTGCGCACCGATCGGACCATTGCTGTACAACGCGTATTTCGGATGACAACACGCATCCGTTCACATCATATGCAATGGCCAATGCGTGCGCACCGATCGGTCCATTGCTGTACAATGCGCATCCGTTCACATCATATGCAATGGCCAATGCGTGCACACCGATCGGTCCATTGCTGTACAACGCGCATCCGTTCACATCATATGCAATGGCCAATGCGTGCGCACCGATCTGTACATTGCTGTACAACGTGCATCCGTTCACATCATATGCAATGGCCAATGCGTGCGCACCGATCGGACCATTGCTGTACAACGCGTATTTCGGATGACAACACGCATCCGGTCACATCATATGCAATGGCCAATGCGTGCGCACCGATCGGTCCATTGCTGTACAACGCGCATCCGTTCACATCATATGCAATGGCCAATGCGTGCGCACCGATCGGTCCATTGCTGTACAACGCGCATCCGTTCACATCATATGCAATGGCCAATGCGTGTGCACCGTTCGGTCCATTGCTGTACAACGCGCATCCGTTCACATCATATGCAATGGCCAATGCGTGCGCACCGATCGGTCCATTGCTGTACAACGCGCATCCGTTCACATCATATGCAATGGCCAATGCGAGCGCACCGATCGGACCATTGCTGTACAACGCGTATTTCGGATGACAACACGCATCCGTTCACATCATATGCAATGGCCAATGCGTGCGCACCGATCGGTCCATTGCTGTACAACACGCATCCGTTCACATCATATGCAATGGCCAATGCGTGCGCACCGATCGGTCCATTGCTGTACAACGCGCATCCGTTCACATCATATGCAATGGCCAATGCGTGCGCACCGATTGGACCATTGCTGTACAACGCGTATTTCGGATGACAACACGCATCCGTTCACATCATATGCAATGGCCAATGCGTGCGCACCGATCGGTCCATTGCTGTACAACGCGTATTTCAGATGACAACATGCATCCGTTCACATCATATGCAATGGCCAATGCGTGCGCACCGATCGGTCCATTGCTGTACAACGCGTATTTCGTATGATAACACGCATCCGTCCACATCATATGCAATGGCCAATGCGTGCGCACCGATCGGTCCATTGCTGTACGACGCGTCCCTGTACAAGTCACTCACATATGTCACCATGGTTGTCACTGGTGAACGTATGCCAGCCACATTTACTTGCCAGGGACTCTGGGGCACACCTACAACACCACAGCCTGTCCACACTGTATCCTAAGGCATGTAAGGCTGCATTACCTGTGTGTGTATGGGGGTCAACATGTGGTTTTTTGGGTGGCACTTGGGGGCAGCCACTCCCAGGCTGTGCACGTGTTCATGGGGACAGAATCCTTTGTGTGTTGTGCACATGACCACTGTGATGTGCAACTGTTCAGTTCAGAGCATGTGGCATGGTCACATTTCCAGGTTGTGTATGTGTATGTCATGTCACATAAACCCTGAGTCCCATGTGGGAAGGTATGTACATCACAGGGTGACCCATTGCCACAATAGTGATGGCCCTCCACAGTCTGTGTGCATGTTGTGTTTCCGATGTCTCTGATTCCATGTGCACAATGGGAGACAGTCTCCACATCCACGTTGTTTGTGAATGGACTTTGATGTTGTGTGTGTGTGTGTCACAGATGTCCATGTCTGTCCTGCAGAGGCAACAGGGGCCACTACCTGTGGGAGTCATGGTTGTTTTGCTGACGTGTACATGATTCGCCATGTCATGCCAGTGTCCATGTGGCAATACAGGGTCCCTGGGAATCTACCTGTCAATGAGCTGTGATGCCTGTGGCACATCTGTCCTGACATGTCACTGTGGTGTGTGTTTGGAACGTGACAGCAGTACATGGGTACTGTGACACAGCCTAATGATTTTCCATAGCACAACCTGGAACTTGTTGTCAACACATGTTGAACTGTGATGTTAGATGTTGGCCATGTAGGTGCCATATATGTCCATACAGAAAGGCACACACATCAGGTACTTGTGTCTCGTAATGATGTATCATGTGATATTGAGTATGGTCAATGCCACATATGTGGGGTGACTGACAATCTTTCTTTCTTCACCTATGCACTGCAGGGCACCAGCTGTCCATAAACCATTCCCTGACCTTGCAACCATGGTTGAACGTGACTGCATCCGACGGTACCGCTTCAACAGGGCGCTGATTGAGGAATTGGCGGTGCGGTTGGCCCCACATTTGCAACCTGGCCGGCCATACCCTACAGCGCTGACCCCCAAGGTGAAGGTGATGGCAGCCCTACACTTCTTTGCCACCGGTACCTTTCAACACACTGTGGCGTCTGCTGGTGGGATGTCACAGACCATGTTCAGCCGTGTGCTATGCGATGTTTTGGAGGCAATGTTGAGATACCTAAACCAGTACATCTATTTCCCTAAACGTCAACAACTCACTGACGTCAAGAGTGACTTCTATGCCCTGGGGAGGATGCCACATGTCATTGGCTTCATTGATGGGACACATGTGGCTTTGGTACCACCACAGGCACATGAGCAGGCATACAGGAACAGGAAACATTACCATTCGATCAATGCTCTGGTGGTATGTCTTGCAGATATGAGCATCTCACATGTGTGTGCCCATTTCCCCGGTTCTGCACACGATGCCTACGTGATGAGGAGTAGTCGCATCCCGAGGATAATGTCACAGATGCAGAACCAGCGTGCCTGGCTTGTCGGTGTGTACTGACTTTGCACCATTGTGTGTGTTCTGCAATGTTGTATTCCACCCTCTTTTCCAACTCAGCTAATGTGCAATTGTCTGTATGTAGGTGACTCCGGATACCCCAACATGCCGTGGTTGCTGACACCCCTCAGGAACCCTGTGACACCAACCCAGATGCGCTACAATGAGGCACATGGTCGGACCAGGAGACATTCGGTCTCCTGAAGAGCCGCTTTCGCTGCTTAGACAAGACAGGAGGGGCCCTCCCATATGCCCCAGCAAAGGTGTGCAAGATTGTCATCGTCTGCTGCATGCTACACAACCTGGCAGTGCGGAAGGAGTTGCCTCTCATCCCGGATGATGATGACCAACATCCGCCACCTGTGGAGGATCCTGGCCTGGGCCACGATGCCAGTGATGATGATGATGATGAGGTTGATGTCCGCACACAGCTCATCACCAACTTCTTCAGCTGAATGTGAGTATCCAGAGATGTCATGTCAATGATGTGAGTTTGCATGATATGTGTTGGTGGTGCTCTGGTGCTGTTTGAGTGTGGCCATGTGCTACTTGACTGGATGCGTGCAGCGATGTGTCCTTACAGGTAGTCTGTACTCCCCAACAGTGTTGACATGCTAACTTGGTTTTGTGTAGGTATCTTGTGACATGTATTGGGCATGAGTATTGCAGTTCTGTCCTGTTCTTCAGTGCTTTTGACTGTGTGTCATGTCTGTCCTTCACAGGGTACTTTCAGAGTTGTTTGGTCAACTCGGATCCCCCGACACCATGATTCAGCTTTCAGGGTGGAAGCAGTCATTTCCCTACAGGTGATGTGCCACACACTCCTGGACTTTATTTCTTCTACACTTGTTGACTGTGTGGCCACTGCCACGTGGGATTACCTTGCATTTGTAGTGGAAACAACATGTTGCAAATGTGTAATAAACCTGTGCTTCACTTTGGGATATGCGTTGTCTGTGGTCACACATCTGACTGACATTTGCTTACTGCACCTGTGGGCTAGTTAACACAGACTCTGAATAGGTGTGGTGTCTGTGCATTCCACTGTATTTCCTGGCAACATCAGTGTAGGCAATGAGTCAGATGGCCCTGGTGTCTATGTTGTGTAGCCCTAGTGGTGTGTCTCCCTCATATGTGTCACGTCGCCATGACTCACATGACGGTGTTGAACTTGCTGTAGCAGTTAGCATGCACAGTGTCATTTAGAAGATCATCATCTCCATGACAAAAACAACGTTGGAATCACAACAGAGGCAAGTATGGTGTATTAGTGAGTTTATTTACATACATGTGTGAGGATAGTGCACAGGATGGTGGGTGCTGTACATTGGTATTGGAATCCAAAGTTCCCAGATGAGTTGGAAGTGTTGGTAGCAGAAATGTCCTGAGTAAAGTCCACAGTCATCTGATACATTAGTCCAAATCAAACTCCCCATGTCATGTGGGAGAGTTGGGTTGCATTCGACAGGGTGAACAGTTTGCACACAAAGGAGAATTTCCAGAACAGGTGTTGGGTTCCTGGGGGATGTACATGGCCATCGGCCTCTCAGTTGTCCTTCCTCGGACGACCCCTCTTCTTTCTGGGGGGACCCTCACGTGCAGGCCGCTGTGGTGCAGAGGACTCTCCACCAGAGTCATCCTCCCTCCCTGTGGCAGTTGCAGTTGTTGCGGCACCAGATGTTGTGGGCACACAGGGAGGTGTGGACATGTTGGTGCTAATCTGGTGGAGGCATGTCAATATGTCCCTCTGCACCGCTGTCAGTTCTTCAAATGTGTCCCACTTGGACTCCATGCCAGACATGTGTGTCTCCACACGGGACATGTGTGTCTCCACACGGGACATGTGGGAGTCCAAGCGGGCATGATGGGCAGCCTGCTGCTGTTGAATGTCCTTGAGGATCCCCACTACCTGGCTGACCTCTCCGGTGCTATTCTGGTATGCATCAGCAATGCGTGCCAGTTGTGGGTCATCATGCAGTCCAGACCCCTCTGCAAACAGCGACCTCTGCCTACCACCCCTCCCACCACCCCTGGCCACACGTGCGGGACCTGCGGTGGCACGCACAGGTGACCCTAGGCCCCCTTGGGGGTTGGTACTGGGGTTGTTGTCCGTTGCTTCACGGTGGGCTGGGGTCCCTGTGCTGTTGTCATTCAGTGTCCTTGGTCTGTCTGTGTCGACGGGGGTGGTCTGTGTGTTGGCAGATGTTGGAGGAATGGGTGCAGGGGGTGCAGATGGTGGTCCTGCTGGTGCTGCATGATGACTCACACCGGAGGTGCCAGGTTGGTCTTCGCCATCCGATGAGGGCAGAGGCTGTTCCACACCAGAGTGCTCAGGGGCCACCGGAGCCTGGGACAGGGACTCCTCCTCATCTGCTGCTGTGTCCCCATCATCACCTGTTTTTGGAAGAGACACACAATGTATGTTATGTTTCTGCAGGCATCAATGTTTCAAACACATGACAGTTGTGACTGTACCTCTGGATGCGGCCCTGTACATTGCATTGTCCTAAGTTGTCACAGTCAGAGGTTGATATTGGTGTGGCTCATTGTCCTGCCAACCAGATGCATTTCAATGTGGATGTTGAGGTGTGTGCATGACCAGAATTGGTGGTATTTGGTTGACATCCGGACCTCCTTCTCCCCCCAGCCCAGTTATCCCACCATGAAGCATGCCACCCTTGCAGTGGGTGCAGGTTAAATCTCAGGATGTCAGTCAGTGGTGTCCTGCTGTTGGTTGGTGCCCAGTTCCCAGCAGGGCCTGGTACTCCCCACAACAGAGCACCATTGTCAGACATCTTAGAAGTGGCTTTTCACTCCCTGTGAGGTGTGCATGCTTCAGTGTGAGCTTGCTGGGCCATGTGGGTGGGGGATGTTGAGCTGTGACTACCACTCCCATCATGCTATTGCCTACACCCCCCTTCTAAGCATGCCCATACTTCCTTCCTTTTGACTCTGCTTCCCTGTGGGGAAGTGTGCCTGTGCTGACAGGATGGCTGACAGTGTTGTCCTGGCGTTTATTGGGCTACAAGTCACAAAAGTGTCCCTGTGCTTCACACAGCATGACCCAGTGTGGTTGTTCTTTGTGGGATATTTAATTAGAGCGTGAGGCATTGCATTCTCACAGGTGAGTTGTGTGGAGTTTGTGTTAAGGGGGTTTGTGAGAAAAGCTGCTTGTGACTATGGTCAGAGCTGTCAGTCCTCCTTCTCACCCAGCCAGATATCCCACCATGGAACGTGCTTCCATTGCAGGGAGTGCAAGTTGGCTTTCAGGATGTCAGTCAGTGGTGTCCTGATGTTGGTTGTTGCACAGTTCCCAGCAGGGCCTTGTGCTCCCCACAGCAGTACCCAGTGTTAGCCATCTTGTCAGTTCTTTTCCACTCCCTGTGATGTGAGCATGGTTCAGAGTGGTGTTGATGGGCCAATTGTGAGGGTGACCAATATCTGTGACTACCACTCCCATCATGCTATTGCCTACACCCCCTTCCCAGCATGCCCATACTTCCTTCCTTTTGAGTCGACTTCACTGTGTGTGAGTGTGACAGCAATGGCAAGATGGCTGACAGTGGTGTCCTGCTGTTGGTTGTTGCACAGTTCCCAGCAGGGCCTTGTGCTCCCCACAGCAGTACCCAGTGTCAGCCATCTTGTCATTTCTTTTCCACTCCCTGTGATGTGAGCATGGTTCAGAGTGGTGTTGATGGGCCAATTGTGAGGTTGACCAATATCTGTGACTACAACTCCCATCATGCTATTGCCTACACCCCCCTTCCCAGCATGCCCATACTTCCTTCCTTTTGAGTGGACTTCACTGTGTGTGAGTGTGATAGCAATGGCAAGATGGCTGACAGTGTGGTCCTGTTGTTTGTTGGTGCACAGTTCCCAGCAGGGCCTTGTGCTCCCCACAGCTGAGGCCAGTGTCAGACATCTTTGAAGTGGCTTTTCATTCCCTGTGAGGTGTGCATGCTTCAGTGTGAGCTTGCTGGGCCATGTGGGTGGGGGATGTTGAGCTGTGACTACCACTCCCATCATGCTTTTGCCTACACCCCCCTTCCCAGCATGCCCATACTTCCTTCCTTTTGACTCTGCTTCCCTGTGGGGTAGTGTGCCGGTGCTGACAGGATGGCTGACAGTGTTGTCCTGGCGTTTGTTTGGCTACAAGTCCCAAAAGTGTCCCTGTGCTTCACACAGCATAACCCAGTGTGGTTGTTCTTTGTGGGATATTTAATTAGAGTGTGAGGCATTGCATTCTCCCAGGTGAGTTGTGTGGAGTTTGTGTTAAGGGTGTGTGTGAGAAAAGCTGCTGGTAACTATGGTCAGAGCTGTCAGTCCTCCTTCCCACCCAGCCAGATATCCCACCATGGAACGTGCTTCCATTGCAGGTAGTGCAAGTTGGCTTTCAGGATGTCAGTCAGTGGTGTCCTGCTGTTGGTTGTTGCACAGTTCCCAGCAGGGCCTTGTGCTCCCCACAGCAGTACCCAGTGTCAGCCATCTTGTCAGTTCTTTTCCACTCCCTGTGATGTGAGCATGGTTCAGAGTGGTGTTGATGGGCCAATAGTGAGGGTGACCAATATCTGTGACTACAACTCCCATCATGCTATTTCCTACACTCACTTCACCAGCATACACAGAATTCCTTCCTTTCAGTGAGCTTCCCTGTGAGGTGGTGTTCTAGTGGTGGCAAAATATCTGACTGTGTTTGTTGGTTAGATTTGTGCCACTGCCTTGCTCTATTTATTGTTAGGTTTGTACATGTCATGACACAGTTACATATCACTATGAGATGGCATGTATTGTGTTTATCTGACTAACATACACATCTTGGGATTATTATCTTTTGGTTGCTGTGGATTTGCTAAGGGTGCATGGTTTGACTATCCCCTTGACAGTGATGTGTGTGTATTGTCACACAATATTGCGTATATTAGTTGTGTACTCACCAGGCTCTGGGATGTTTGATAGTCCATATACGCTCACTGGTGGTAGGATGGCCCATACCTTCTCCTCCCAGGGCCTGAGGTATACTGGTTTGGCAGGAGGTCCACTGCCGGTGCGATTACTCAAGGCGTAATCCTTCTTGAGTAGGTCCTTGACCCTCCTGAGCACATCATACCACCTGTTCTGGATGTCTTCCTTTGTGCGCAAACATGGTGATTGTGCGTTCACCCTTTCGACGATCCTCTCCCACATCTTGGTTTTCTGCGACATGGGGGTCTGTTGGACCAATGTACCAAACAACTGTGGTTCTACCCTGAGGATCTCATCTACCAGGACTTCCAATTCACTGTCTAGGAACTTTGGATTCTTCTTTGGGGGCATGGTGATGGGTGGTGGTGGGGATTGATGTGTGTGTGAGTGTGCAAGTGAGGGTGGGTTAGTGTAGGTTTTGCTGGGTGTATGTGAGGGTGCTATTTGGGAGGTGCTAATGGTGTGTGGCTTGTGTGATGGATGAGTTGTGAGTGTGTCTGTGGTTGCTGTCTGATGGTGTTCTGTGCTGGCCGGTCAGTTGAATTTGCAAAGGATCATGGTAGGGATTTGTGGCCTTTATATGGGTGGAGTTGGGGGTGTGTCCTTGTTCCATGTTTTTCCCCCCTGTATTTATTGGCTTTGTCATTGCTTGTTTGGCCCTTTTTTTTGTATTTTTTCCTTTGTGTTTTTTAGGGATGTAGGAGACGTTCTTCTGACCGAGTAGGATGCTGCAGTTGGCTCGTGCGGGCTTCTGCGAGTCTTTCAGGCTGTGTTCCTGATGGGTTTCATGTGCGGCGTACGCGGCGGTCGCGGAGTATTGGGTTGCTTCGGCTCGGTTTTGTATGCGTGTCAGTCGTACGGCTTGGGCTCCGTGCGACTCGGTCTGGTTTTACACGCATTGCATCGTACTGCGCGGGTCGGAGTTCGCGGGTACGTTTCTGTCGGGTTCATTCCTGGTGCGTGTCGGTCGGTTCGATTTGTGTAGTTTCCCGGCCGGATAGCTGGTTTCCGTGCGGTTCGGTCGTTTGGCTTGTGTTCCGTACGAGTCGGTCGTAATTCACATGCATTTCATCGTACTACGCGGATCGGGCAGCGCCGGTACGTGTCGGTCGGACAACATTCCCGTACCAATTCGGTCGGTATGTTTTCCGGCCCGAATCGGAATCGGCCCCATAGTTGTTTAAAATATCAATGTTTTATTTAGTGGTATGTATTTTAGTATGTATTTTAAAAGTATGTGATCTATTTTTTTGTATAAGATTTTATTTTGTTTTTTAATATATGTGTTAAATTTTTAGTAGTTATTAATTTTATCTTAATTAAATTTTGCATTTTTAAGTTCTGTAGTGAGTTGTGGGTTTATAGGGGAATAGGGTGGGAAGTAATTTACTTATAATAAATTAATGATTATTTTTTATGTATTGGTATTTATTTAATTTAGATTTTATAGTGTTAATTGTGGGAATTAATTTATTATTAATTATTTATTAATTGGTTGTTAATTATTTTTAATTAATTAATTGGCAATTATGTTAATTGTGTCATTTATTTGAGGAGCGCGTTGTGGGGTTATAGGGGAATACGGTGGGAAGTAATTTAATTATAATAAATTAATTATAATTAGTATTTATTTCATTTAGATTTTATAGTGTTAATTGTGGGAATTAATTTATTATTAATTAATTAATTGGCTGTTAAATATTATTAATAAATTAATTGGCAGTTATGTTAATTGTGTCATTCTTTTAGGAGCGGGTTGTGGGTTTATAAGGGAATAGGGTGGGAAGTAATTTAATTATAATAAACATATAAATATTTTTTATTTATTAATATTTATTTAATTTATATTTTATAGTGTTAATTGTGGGAGTTATTTTATTATTACATATTTATTAATTGGTTGTTAATTATTATTAATTAATTAATTTGTAATTAACTATGTTAATTGTATCTTTTTTTAGGAGTGGGTGGTGGGGTTTATAGGAGAATAGGATGGGAAGTAATTTATTTATAATTAATTAATAATTTAATTAATGCTAATTATTTAATTCAAATTAAAATATGGCAATTATGTAATTATTTTTTTATGTAAGTTGTGGGGTTTATAGTGGTAAAGGGTGGGAAGTAAATTATTTTAAATTAATTAATAAGTTTTTGTTAATTGATATTAATTTATTAATGTAAATTAGTTATGGAAATTGTGTAATCATTTTTAGGTGTGGGTTGTGGTGTTTAATGGGGTAGAGGGTGGAAAGTAATTTATGTTTAATTAATTAATAATTAGTTGATTATTAATATTAAATTATCAATTGATAAATATTTATGGTAAGTGTTTTTTGTTATTTTGTGTGCGTGTTTTGGTTTTATAGGGGTAACATTTGGGGAGTAAATTAATTTGTATTTGTTTAAAAAAAATTTTTTTATAATATTTGTTTAATTGATAATTAACTATGTTAATCATGGAGGTACATTTAATTAAAATTTTAAATGTGGATTATGAATTGTGTGGTGTTATAGGGTAGGAAATAAAAAATATTACATTTATGTAAACATGTTTAATTATTTTTGAATGTTTTTAAATAATATTTCTAGGTATTTGTTAGATCTTTTTAACATTGTAATCTGTTTCTATCTTTTGTAATATTTAAAACTTTTATATATGTTTTATTTTTTTGTTTTTTAAAATGTTTTGTGTTGTTGTTAATTTGTTTGTTTTTAATTTTGAACTGACTCCTGTGGAAATATTAATTTTTACCCCTCCGCTATCACAAAACTTTCCCTACTGTTGGACTCACTGGAGTGGGAATAGTATTTTTTACCCCTCCGCTATCCAACACTTTCCCTACTGTTGCACTCACTGGAGTGGGAATAGTAATTTTTACCCATCCGATATCCAACACTTTCCCTACTGTTGCACCCACAGGAGTGGGAATAGTAATTTTTACTCCTCCGCTATCCAACACTTTCCCTACTGTTGCACTCACTGGAGTGGAAATAGTAATTTTTACCTCTCCGCTATCCAACACTTTCCCTACTGTTGCATCCACTGGAGTGGGAATAGTAATTTTTACCCATCCGTCATCCAACATTTTCCCTACTGTTGCACCCACTGGAGTGGGAATTGTCATTTTTACCTCTCCGCTATCCAACACTTTTCCTACTGTTGCACCTACTGGAGGGGGAATAGTAATTTTTACCCCTCCGCTATCCAACATTTTCCCTACTGTTGCACCCACTGAAGTGGGAATAGCAATTTTTACCCCTCCACTATCCATCATTTTCCCTACTGTTGCACTCACTGAGTGGGAATATTAAGTTTTACTCCTCCACTATACAACACTTTCCCTACTGTTGCACTCACTGGAGTGGGATTAGTAATGTTTACCCCTCCGCTATCCAACATTTCCCTACTGTTGCACCCATTGGAGTGGGAATATTAAGTTTTACCCCTCCGCTATCCAACACTTTCCCTACTGTTGCACTCACTGTCGTGGGAATAGTAATTTTTACCCCTCCGCTATCCAACTTTTTCTTTACTATTGTACTTACTGGAGTGGGAATATTAAGTTTTACCCCTCCGCTATTCAACACTTTCCCTACTATTGCACTCACTGGAGTGGGAATAGTAAGTTTTACCCCTCCGCTATCCAACACTTTCCCTACTGTTGCACTCACTGGAGTGGGAATGGTAATTTTTACCCCTCCGCTATCCAACACTTTCCCTACTGTTGCACTCACTGGAGTGGGAATAGTAATTTTTACCCCTCCGCTATCCAACACTTTCCCTACTGTTGCACTCAATGGAGTACAAAATGTAATTTTAAAGACTATTAAATATTTTAATGTTTTAATTTATAATATAATGTTTTTTATTAGATTTTATGTTATAAGTGTATGTAAATATATATTTATTTGTAAATGTTTATATATTAATAAAAATTAAAAATACATTAAAATTAATAGTTTATTCATTGTTTTAAAGTAAATAGATATATATATATATTACATTTCATATATGTATGTTTAATTTTTTTACATTACATTTATTTTCTATTTGTTAAAATGTATATTAAATCTAAATATTTTTTTAAGTTAACTTTATTATTTAATATATTTAACATTAATTTTTATTTAAATAAAAAAAATCAATATTTTGTACATCTATATTTTTTATAGTGATATTTTTGTTTCGATATTTTTGTACTTACAATTTTAAATGTAGGATGTCGATATTTTTGACATCGATATTTTTGCATCGATATTTGTTTATGGGGATATTTTGGGCATGGATATTCTATCAGTGAACCTTCAACAACATTGGTTAGTCTGTTCTTACTCCACACGGATCCATTATTGAGTTTGATTGAAGTCTTCCCCACCCTAATAACTTTGAAAGATTTAGAATATTTGAATTTACCTTTCTTTACATGATAGGGAAGCCTAATTTTGACACAATCACAAAGCAGTAACTTGAATTTGCTTTGATCTGACTTGCATGTTGAAAATTAATATCAGAATTAATTAATCTTTTCGATTCAACATTCTTTCTAGCTACCCCATACATTGCTAAAATGGGAACTTCCTTCTTGATCCAAGAAGGCGTGAGGTATGCCCATGGCATGCAACCTTTAAGCATAGAGAATCGGAAAGATCCGGTGATTATGTTGGGAGTAGAATGATATGCCCAAATTGTTTCCATAACAAACTCCATGACATCAACCTTGTTGGCTAGGGCTGCCTGCACCGCTTCAACTATGACCCTATTAAATCTTTCTACAAGACATATCATATTAGGTGAGTAAACGGATGTTTTCACATAGAAGATGCCATTATCCTTAAGAAACTTTCTGAATTTTAATGAGGTAAATTATTTCCCATTAGCCATAACAATACTGGATGGCAAACCCTCCTTGTAAAAACATTTGCATAAAAATTGTAGTTAAAACGAAAGCATACACTTTACATCTTGAAAAATTAACATAGGGCCCTAAAAAGTCCAAGGCTAATTTTTCCCAAGGTCTTTTGGGAGACTCCAAATTTAATGGGAGCTGATTTGTTAATATGAAGGGACTTGTCAGAGCTATTACATACAGGACATTTGTTGACAAATCCAGAAATTTATGAATCCATGTAAAGCCACCAAAATACTTCTCTGACACGTTTTTTGTGAGAGTCTTTCCTAAATGTCCCTTGTGTGCTAACTTGATAATATTCTGTTGAATACCGTTAGGAGGAATAACGGCATCCTTCTTCAACACCAAGCCCCAGAAACTGAGATAAATTCTCTAACCTTCCATGCAATCTGCATAGCTGGGATTACAATTTCCTCACAACGCCATCCTTTATTGGCAAATGTAATAATTTTTTTCAATTCATCATCTTCTTGACAACTCTCCATCCATGCTTCTCTTGATAACTCACCACCACATGCAGACAAACATCTGCCACAACCGCAACCACACATTCATCGATGGTTTCAGAATAAGACACTTCTGACTCGTTTGGTAATCTCAATAGACAATCTGCAACAATGTTGCAAGACCCTTATATGTACTCTTCACAAAAATTGTATTAGTAAGTTTTAGAAAGGATTCTAACGAATCGGGCAGACGCCCTATCAGTACCATTACTGTTAAGTAAAGCCAAAAGAGGTTTGTGATCTGTTTTGATGGTGGATTCTCTTTCCCATAGGTACATTTTGAAATGTTCAACCACATACGTGCAGGCTAAAACCTCCCTCTCAATGGTGGAGTATCTGCCTTCAGAACAAGAAAGGGGTCTTGAAGCAAAGGCCACAGTGTTTTCCACATCTTGGTATCTCGGATTAAGCATAGCTCCTAAACTCTCAGAACTGGCATCAACATACAGATAACAATGTAGTTTTTTATTTGAAGAGTTTAGAGATAGAGCATTAACAATCTATGTTTTGAGTGTACTAAATGCTTCCAGAAGTTCCTTAGAACAACTGAACTTTTCTCCTTTCTTAAGTAAGTTTCTCAATGGTAATGCTATGTGAGAAAACTTATGCACAAATCGTGAGCAAAACCCACACAGCCTAAGATAAGAACTTAGTTGATCTTTGTCAGTGGGTGTACACAACTTTTCAATTGCTTGAACCAAACATGGCTTAGGTGATATTCCTTTGGCCGATATAGTGTAACCCAAATAACCTACTTCCTGAGTGAGAAATTTGCATTTCTCCATTTGAAACATCATGCCTTTTTGCTGTAAGACTTGTAAAACTTTAGACAGCTGCAAGTTGTGCAATTCAACGATGTCAGCAAAAATTAGAATGTCATCTTGAAACGCCATAACTCCATCCATACCCTTGAAAAGAGTAAATATACCTTTTTTAAAGATGGATGCAGCAGGTGCAAGGCCTAAAGGGATGCAAACATACCTAAAAGCACAGATAGGTGTGATAAAAGTGGTAAGGTGTCTGCAACCCTCTTCCAACAAGATCTGGTGATATGCAGACTTGAGGTCCAATGAAGTAAATAATTTAGCACCCTCCAATTGTGTCAAAAGTTCTTGAATGTTTGGGAAAGAATGGCAGTCAACAATGATTTGTTTATTTAGAAACCTCAAATTGGCACGCAACCTAAGAGGGACAGACTTCATCTTAAACAAAACTATGGGTGACACCCATTCAGATGACTTGACAGGTTCAATTAACTTTTCATCCAACAACCGTTGTAATAAAGTACTGAGATCCTTTCTTACACTAGGGGTTATATCCATGAGTTAGTGTCTAACTGGAGACACCCCTTCCTAAGTTCAATCTCAGGTGAAAAACCTTTAACAATGCCCAATTCATTTCTGAGTTCATCTTTATACTTTGAAAGCACCATCAATATCTTGATGAATGGTCATGCAATGCACAGCAATATCATAATCCGGATCCAGAATGAGTCGTAGGTTCCCTTGGTGTCTCCATCCTGAAACATTTTGATGATTTGTAACAATGTATACCTTTCCTAAAATGGTGAGGGACCTATGTGAAAGGGAAGCTACAGCGTAACCTAGTATGTTAATGATAGCTTGTCCATAACCATAAGCCTTTGCATCATTATTTTCTATGTTTCTAGTACTTCAATGTGTTATAAAAATGCTTCAGAAATTAAAGAAAATGGAGATCCTGAATCCACCAACATGATGGTTTTTACTTCATCAATATAAATCTCACAATTCAGTGGCTTACAACGATCACTAACAATAGATGTTGACAGAATCTCATCATGGCTGTTATCTTCGTAGCCTATTGTTAAAATTAGATTTTCTTTTTCCTGTTCATCTTGACCATAGTCAGTATTACTCTCAACTATGGCATTAACCTTGTGCTCTGACCTGCAAACAGTAGAGAAATGTCCAACCTTCCCACACTTGAAGGATTCTTTAGCCATAACAGGGCATAAAGACTTATTGGTGTGCATGCCAGTTCCACATCTAGTACATTTGGCCTGAGTACTGTTATTTTTATAAGTTCCTTTGTTTGCGTTGCACACCAAACACACTTCAATATTGTTCTCCTGTTTATCATTAAGCATCTTGCATGAGCGTACTGATCCGTCAATAACTTTTGTCGCCTCTACCACCTCAGACAACGTGAAATTCTTACGTCTTCATAATTGCTAGTGAATGTTTTTATTATAGCAGTGCATAATCAGTTGCTCTCATACTTATTGATCAGTAATAATACCAAATTCACACTTCGCTGTTAAAATACGAAGAGCAGCAATGTAGCTTTCCGGCGGTTCAGTAGCTAGTTGATGTCTTGAGTAAAAGTTGAAGCGCTCCATTACAACATTTGGACCAATGGAAAATTGGGACTTTAGCTTGTGAAAATCTTCACAAAATGCATCATATTCCTCAACCCCACCAGGTGCTTGTGGTAGAGGTAGATAATAAAATATTTCTAGTGCCTCCGTACCAATAGAGTTCAACAACAAACCTTTCTTCCTTTTGGCAAAGACTGAATTAGCATTAATGGCAGCCATGAAGTTATTAAATAAGCCAATCCATTTAGTCCATTTCATGGGTAAATCTCCTGGATTTTGGAGTAATGGTGGTGGTGGATTACAACACTGCTGCATACTGAGGAGAAAGTAATATGATAAATAACTGCAGTAGCGGACAAATATTGAACCTTTTCTCCTAGCGCAGCAAAGTTGCTAATGTGGCAAGAGGGTTGCTCGAGTTTTGATGAAG
The DNA here is from genome assembly GCA_963921515.1 of Calotriton arnoldi. NCBI lineage: Eukaryota > Metazoa > Chordata > Amphibia > Caudata > Salamandridae > Calotriton > Calotriton arnoldi. The sequence goes on from CAWUFW010004151.1 coordinate 1,312,398, forward strand.
CGTTGGCAATTATATTCACAAACAAAAAACAAAACAAAATGGCGGCACATATCCAACGTGAGCACTGGGTGGTTAGTGGCAAGGTTTTTCTGGCAGCACTGCTATTAAGATAGTAAAATGGCAGCACATAAAGTACAGTGACAACGACGTGGGTGCAGTGTGGCTAACAGCAGGAGAAGAGTGTGGTAAGGAGCTGCCACACGGGTTGCTGCGTCACTTACAGTGTAGTTGCAACAGCGTCACTCATTGGCTCTGCATTGCACCCCTGGAGTCTCCCCCGAAGACACTAAAATCAGCTTCAGAGCCGTCAATCGATGTTATGTGGCTTGAGGGTTCGCCGCTGCTCATGTCGCTCACAAGCTGCAAACATAGTGCAGATCGCTGTCGGGAGCTTGAACAGTTGCACTTACAAGATTTCACGGATGAAAGTTACTCCACAGAGACAAGCACAGCTGGGGACAGACTATTCATTGCCAAAATGAGGTAATTACGACCAACACCCAAGTAGATTAAGCAATGCTTTATCGCACAACTGTCCCCAGCAGCAGAGGAAAGTAACCAGCCACAACAATGACCAGTATTCAACTGTACAGAAACTTTGAACTCAAACATTCTATCAATGTGGAACCTAGAATACAAAGCCACTGGCAGCACGTGTGATGTAAACAGCTCATGCAGCTTGTGCCCAGGGATTCATACAAGTTAGCATTAATACATAAGCTACATACATGTTGTAATATTAACATTTACTATATGGTTATCTCATCACAACAATCGTCTCTTTTTTATAAGTCTCAAATTTCTTGACTTTATTCCTGACATGGTGACTTTTTGTATTTTATCACACATCCACAAGCTCAATATGGCATATTTTTGTTTCACTTATTAGTATTGTTTTCTAATTTGTAAATTAAATTTGGCAATGTAAGGGAGGTAATTTACTGTGTGTTTGTTTTTTTCCAAGGTAGCCTAATGCCATTTGGTGTTCCATTCTAAATGATTGGTCCTAATTTGTACTTAGCATCTTTCTGTTTGACTTGCAATTAATGATTTCAATACGTATTTCTTTCCTGTCAGCTTCTGTCATCAAAAAGCTCCTGGTGTCAACCCTGAGAAAATCATCGGATTGAACATCACAGGACATCCTAGCAGCTGCAATTAGGTCCTCTACCATCCATTGGTCATGTAAGTCCAGGTTCCTGTGATTTTCACTTCTACATCTCATAATGTACAGAATAACTAACTCTTTTGTGTCTTATTAGAAAGGATACTAAAATGTCTAAAACCATTTCCTAGCATTGTCAAACCTCCAGTAAATGTTTCTGTAATTTATCTGATTTTGTGTTCATGAAGAAATATTACTATTAACTAACTAAATTGCACCTACATATTCTATTTCTAGCTGCTGGTTCTATACATTCTTTGTCCAGTATAAATTCCCAAATTCAGCAGCTGGCATCATGGGGGATTTCCAAAACACTGTAGATGGAGATGGTGAGTTCACATTTTAACGATGGAGAGAACACCCCTGGTGAGGAGCAGGTTTCACCTGTTCATGAATCTCCTCCCCACAGCCTCCCAGATACCACCCCTCTGGCAACCTGCTAGCAATTTGAGATGATCATGCATGTGGGGCGGGGGATGGCATAGGCTCATGCGAGCCACTGGGAGAATCAAGGGCATAAATTTACAAGGGTATTGCGCCACCTGAACGTCACTTTATTTTACGTTCCAGTGGTGCAATGCCTTGCACCATATTTACAAAGTGGCGTTAAGCCAATGTTTCTGGCTTAACACCGCTTTGTAAATATGGTACCCTTTCACACAGGTATCTGCGCGAAAGGGGCATGTAATGGGTGGGCATTCCACCGAAACACCCATTGCTTTTTGACTCTGCCCCGGATTTACAAAGAGGTGTAAATCTGAGGCAGCGCCAAAAACTAACGCCATGCAATAGCAGGTGTTAGAATGGCACAACGAGGAGAAATACTTTTAATTCTCCTCCTTTTTGCTTTTTTTTAAATATTTTATTTTTTTATTGTTGCAGCATCATTGTTACAATTACAGTTAATACATGAGGAATTATCAGTCATCAGTGATACATACAGAAAATGGGAGGGGAACATCAGAGTATAAAAGCAGCATAACATTTAACCTCGAAAAAGTAAAGTACTTCAGGTAAGGCAGTATATATAAACGTTTGCATATCTGATAAATAGATACCAGCAATTAATAGCAGATTCATGGAGGAAAAAAAGGAAAGTGATCAAGCAGTCAGTAAAGATCTGTTATTCACCCTGTCTTCCTTCCATCTATAGATTGGTGCCCAAATGCGCCTGCCAAGCAATAAGTGGCTTAACGCTGCCTTGATAATAGGGCGCTGACCCTATCGCCACCACAACTTCACAAAAAGTAACGTTGTGGTGGCGATAGGGGCTTGATAATATGTCCCAGGGTTTCTGTACATCTGCGTATAAAAATTAACTCTCCCTAGGCCGTTTTTTTTAAAACGCTGCCCAAATCTTAAATGCTGCCACCAAAGTTTTAAATCTTGTTCTTTTGTAGTAGCTGGGTTCGCTATATTTCAATAAGCGGTTCCACGTATCCTCCCCTAGCAGTAATTTATATACATCTGGAGAGCCGGTTTTAATCCAGGGATCTTCGACACTCCCACCTACTAACCCCGCATGTATTGAAAAGCAGCAGCCCAATAATACATTCTGAGGTCTGGACTGCCCACCCTCCCCTCTCTCTTGGTAACGTCATATACCTTAAAGCTCTCCTTGTTTCCCCTGTGCCCAAATTAACCTGTTCAAAATGTTTTCAAGCATTGTAAACCATTGTTTCTCAATTTCTAGTGGGATAGCCCTAAAAAGGTAGAGCACTTTGGGTAAAAAGACCATCTGAACCACATTGCACTGTCCGACCACCGACAGGTGGAGATTATGTATTCTATCGAAGTCTTTTTTTGCCTTCTGGATTACTGGCACGATATTTCTTTCTACCAATTGTCCCAGTTCAGGCGTGATATTAATGCCTAAATATACCGCTGTATCAGTTACCCGAGGGTCGTCCAGATCAGCTATCCTATTCTTAACTATCTGTGTCTTCTGTCGATTGAGTCCATACCCGGAGATCAAGCCGAAAGCCTGGGCTTCTTCCTCAATTGCAGCTAGAGCGGTTTGGGGGTCGGGGGTAACCACAGCGATGTTATCTGCGTAGGCCAGGATATTTGTTTCAAGCACATGAAATCTAGTTGGCTTAATTTCGTTATTGGCCTCCAGCTTCCGAATCAAAGGGTCAATGTATAGGACAAAAAGAAGGGGCAAGCAAGGACAGCGCAGCCTGGTGCCCCGTGTGATTGATAACGGTTCTGTATACCCCCCATTCAGTCTCAATCGAGCAGTCGGTGCTTTGCACAAAGCCTGTATTGCGTTGATGAAACAATTCCCAATACCATACCATGTCATGACCGCCCACAGATAGTCCCAGGAGACCCTATCAAATGCTTTTTCGGCATCAAAAAGTATCAGAGCCATAGGATCCCCTGAGACTTCGGCTGCATCAAACAGAGTTATGACCCTGCGAATGTGGTCTGTTGGGCCCCTCCCTGGTATAAACCCGTGCTGGCGGGGGTGGATCACTTTACCAATAATATGATTTAAGCGGGTCACCAAGGCCTTAGACAGTAATTTAGCAACGCTGTTCATAAGGGTGATTGGTCTATAAGAACCTGGCTCTCTGGATGGTTTGCCCTTTTTTAAAAATATAGTAATATCTGCCCCAGCCCAGGATTCAGGAACGGAGCTCCCTTGCTGAGCTTGACAGACTATATCGACCAGATCCGGCCCTATTATATTGAGGAAGGTTTTATAAAACTCTAGGGGAATCTGGTCCGGTCCAGCTGCCTTGCCAGACGGGAGATTGCTAAGTGCGCCATAAATCTCCTCCCCAGTCAGTGAAGTCTCGAGTGATTCCGTGTCTTCGGGGGCTATACGCTGTATAGGAATATCGCTTAAATATTCTCGGATCAGTCTCTCCTCCTTTTTGCTTTTTCAATGTGTGCTGTATTCTGCAGCACACATAGGAAGAGCAAAATGCCATTAATGATTGTTTATATGCAGATAGACAATCATTAAATAATGGCGATTTGCTACTTCTATGTGTGCTGCAGAATGCAGCACTCATAGAAGTAACAAATTGCCATTATTGATTGTTTATGTACAGGAAGGGACACCTTTCTGCACCCTTGTACTATGGCACTAGGGTGTCTGAGTTGGCGTTTTAGCACCAGTGAAAACACAAAAGTGTGCCATTCCTGTGTTTTGGAAATTACAGAGCGAGGCGTTGCAAAATTTGTGCAGCTCTGTGCTCCTTCATTTTCTTGTAAATATGCCCCTCAGTTTTTTCAGCAACAAACAGATGTACAGCAGAAACCTCATGCAATGTGGGCTACTTTGCGTGAAATTTGAGATTCACTGAAAGGACCCTCTCAGATGATTGACAAACTGACCCTTGTCTTGGATAATGTGGCAAAATGGTACCAAGACATAACAAAAATACACCAAGCAGCTAAGAATTTATAGGGAAGAGAGTGCAAAACAACAGGCATGTGCCACGAACATAATAAAGGCAATAAGCAAAAGATGCCAATGTCAATCTTCATATCCAACGTATGGAGAGGGATTATACACAGATACCTGCACCCCCACCTGCAGCCCCACACCCCACCTGCAGCTCCTGCACCCCCACCTGAAGCCCTTTCACTACCTGTACCGAATTCACACCCACCTGAACCAACTGCACCCCCTGTACCAAATGTACCACCACCTGCATCAAGTGAAGTACCACATGCACAACCACCCAGAACACGATCGCAGACACAAAGATCCTTACCAGCAGCATGGCATAAGTGAAGTATTAGGAGAAATCACCCATATTAAGTGTGTTTATGTTTAGGGGATTTATAAAGTGCATGGCTGCCCAAAGGCTTCCCATCGCTGCAGAGAGGAGGCAAGGAGGTATGGAGGAGCACTCATCGGAAAAGCCAGGTCTTGAGTTTTTTCCTGAAACTACGTTCTTCCTTTAAGAGTCTTAACTCAGTGGTCATTGAATTCCAGAATTTTGGGACCAAGTGAGAAAGAGATCTCCCTCCCCATTTAGATCTCTTTATCCTTAGTGTGTTCATGAGGAAATCAGATGAGAATCTGAGAGATCTGTTGGGGACTTATGGACCCCTGCCATCCATAGCTTTATGGGCTAGGCAAAGAGCTTTAAACCTGACCCTGGATTGAATAGGTAGCCAGTGGAGCTTTTTCAGTGAGGATCTCACTGACTCCTGCTTGGGTATCTTTAGGAGCATCCTGGCCGCAGCATTTTGGACAACCTGTAGCCTGTTGACTACGTATTTGGGGGCCCCCAGATACACGGAGTTACCGTAGTCCAGTCGTGAGACCACTAATGCCTGGATCACCGTTCTCCGGGCCTGTTCTGGGAAGAGGTCTATAATCTTATGGATCATGCGTAGAACAGGTAGCTGAGAGTTTTTTTGCTTGGATTTCCATAGATAGATTATGGTCCAACCATATCCCCAAATTCTTAATGGAGGGCTTAGGAGCGGGGTGTGCACCCCAGTTTTCAGGCCAGGTGATCCTGTTCCCGTGCCCTGTGCAGTTGCCCAGGAACATCAGCTCAGTTTTCTCACCGTTAAGCTTTAGGCAGCGGTTGGCCATCCAGCTTGATATCTTTTCCATGCATGGAACTAGCTGCAGATGATTGGAGTTAGTCGCTTCAAACACTGAGACTACTAATTGCGTGTCATCAGTGTAGGACACAATTGACAGTCCGAACTCCTGCACAATTTGTGCTAGCGGGCTCATAAATGTTAAACAAAGTAGGACTGAGTGCTGAGCCCTGAGTAACTCTGTATGGGGCAGAGAACGTGTCTGAGAGGGTGGCGGATTCCATACACTGGTATGATCTTTCACTTAGAAAGGAGGCAAGGCAATGGATGTCTTTGTCCTGAATCCCAATCTCCCTTAATCTGTGTATTAAGATACTATGATCAACTGTATCAAACGCCACACTTAATTCAAGGAACAAGATGGCAGCGGATCTCCCCATGTCAAGTATCACTTTAAGTTTCTCGGTGATCAGGAGGAGAGCAGACTAAGTGCTGTGTTCAGGACGGAAACCCATGCTTTTATCACCTTTTTGTTCAAATAAAATTATGAGCACTTTTAACACCACAAACCTGTGTCAACATTTCATCTATGTTGAATGTATGTTGCTTCGGATTCCACATAAGACAATTGTATGTATGTTTTCTTCTTTTAACTGTTTCAAAGGTAACCCAATTTAAAGTTGATTAGACATATAAGATAATTTTCTAAACCACTAGACATTTTCTTGGACGGACATAGAATGCATCATGCATTCTACATAGTACGTTAAAGACAGAGTATTTGGTTTATTTTTTTATTCATTTTTAAAAGTATTCTTGGAACATCAACAGTTCTTCGAAAAGGGAAAAATCAAATGAAATAAAGTTTGAGGCAAGGGAAATGCTAACTTGAGGTGAGTTGGGTTAATAAAAAAAGTAATGAACTGTCAAAAGAAACCATTCTATATACAAAGTTATTAAAAAAACACTCCTAAGTAAAACAAATAGTCAAACGGAATAGTCCAGTATTAACATAAATACCAAAGTCTTGGCTTGGGGCCAAAAGTCACTGGACATCCTCCTCTGTTTTTACAGTAATCTGAACATCCTCCACTGATGCAAACATAACGTTGCTGGCCGTGGCAGGACCAGACACCCCATAGGGATAAGGAACACAGGTGGTTGCAGGGGAAACAGAGAGGACAGACAAACTGGGACACAGGACTACAAGAGATGGGGCATGCTGGAGAGGCAGACGAGACACAATAGCTGCAGTCAAGGAGGTGATGGTGGCAGACCTCTCCCATAAAGCCCTGAATGTCCAGAGAGAGCGCTCCGTGAGCCTTAAAATGTACATTATCATCTCCTTGACTGTGGCAACTCAAACAGAATCAGAAGTAAGAGATCAGGCATCACAAGAGAGGTGTAGGGTATCGGGCAGAAATATCCCTCAACCCTTGATCTTCCAGGCGGGCACCGGGAGTAGGAGATTCAGGGTGTGCAGCTGGAGGTCTCCAATGGAACTGGGGCCTCAGAATGTAAGTAGGGCCTACAGGCAGGCCCAGATGGTGTTCGGGACTGTCCAAGGGACACCAATTGTTGACGTTGGCCAGTAGGAGAACCTAAATCTTCCTCCCCTGGCTGGTGTGCCCACTTCCACATCCACCTCAAAAGACTGTTCAACCTCCACCTGGAGCTCTTAGTGGAAAATATTGTAATTTTCTGTGTGGGTGCACTACGCTTACTGGTAGATTGCTCCTTCTCGCTGGTGCTATCAAGGGTACGCACCTACTTCCAAGTTGAGGATCTCCATTCTTGCCCCTGATGCTGCACTGATGAAACTTGGCTAGTCTGGCTGCTAAAAAGTTACAAACATAAAAAAGAGACTATGTTAAATCATAAATTCAGTAATACATATCGGGCCCGATTCACAGAACTAACTTACGTCAAAAACGTAAAGTTAGTACCTTTTAGTATTCACAGAATACACTTACTCATTTTGGTATTCACAGAATACACTTACTCATTTTGGTATTCACAGAATACATTTACTCATACTAACTTTATGTCCGCACTCGGGCCGGAGATTCCGGCCGTTTGTGGAGATTCCGGCCCGGAGGTGGAGATTCCGGCCGTTTGTGGAGATTCCGGCCGTTTGTGGAGATTCCGCCACCGGCCGGAATCTCCACAACCGGCCGGAATCTCCACAAATGGCCGGAATCTCCACAAACGGCCGGAATCTCCGGCCGGAATCTCCACAAACGGCCGGAATCTCCACCTCCGGGCCGGAATCTCCACAAGCGGCCGGAATCTCCACCACCGGGCCGGAATCTCCGGCCCGAGTGCGGACATAAAGTTAGTATGAGTAAGTGTATTCTGTGAATACCAAAATGAGTAAGTGTATTCTGTGAATACCAAAATGAGTAAGTGTATTCTGTGAATACCAAAAGGTACTAACTTTACGTTTTTGACGTAAGTTAGTTCTGTGAATCAGGCCCATCTTGTAGAATCTTGCTGACATGTGGTCATTTTTCCCCAAAAACATTTTCTGTGCTTTCATCTGAAAAGGGTCTGAAATAGAAGGACAATTATTTCTCAATTTCCCAATATAGATGAGGTTACCCCATTCCTAATATGTTGAAGGTTAAGTGAGAGTTTGATTCTTCTTTTTGCTAAAAGTTATGCCTGTTAGCAATGTATCTTCCAGGTTACACGTATGGTTTGTTTTAGAGTAGACAACATTTTTTTCAGTACTTTACTAATTAAAATGTGTGAACCTATAATGTTGTTTAGGAATTAATTAAAGGTACACATTGTTAGGATTTCACCAAATTACAATAACTGATTAGTATTCAAGACAAAGAAAGCAAAGAATAAACATGCATGTTATTAAAAATGAACATCACAAACTTTCCAATAAGCACGAAACATGTTAAAGATAATAAGTTAGGTTATGAGAAAGATCGCAGTGAACACACAACAGTACAGTGCAAAACAAAACTCACATCTACCTATGTGCCTAATACAAATGTTCCTGTACTTATCGTCTCTCTGCTGCTCAGTGTCTTCCAGCTGAGCATGGAGGGTGTGCCAGGCAGCTTTCAGGACCCTCCGGTACATTGATGCCTTATGGGATGCTGTGTATATGGCTGGGATGACCAGTCCAAAATGTCTTGTGTCATCATGTGGACCCAGAAGCTCATTTCCTCCCAGCGCTCCCAGCACAGCTTCCCCCTGGTTGTGGACACCCACTGCACTGAAGCGTGTGACGATGTCGCTACAGATCTTGGCACGCTCTGCATTTCTCAGCTGAGTATCAGGGCCTCCTTTAAGCTGAGGGTACTTTTCTACAACCACCTCACTGATGATGGATAATTCTGTTTCACTAAAAGAGGGGCTTTCTCTTCAAGTCCTTAGCCATGTTAGGGGCAAGATTTGCCAAAGGAGCAGCAGGATGAAGGAGGATGCTTTTCTGTGATGAGAGCAACTCAGAATAAAATTAAAATGGCCGACTTCCTCTTCTTATATGCCATTTCCTATTTAGTCATGGTAGGCTGAAATCTCCACTCTGAGTGTGGAGTTAAAGTTCCGCAAACAGAGCAGAGACTCTGCATGTGGGAGGGAGACAGCGTACATACACTAAAAAACCAAGAAATGTAAAAAAAACTAGTAAATATGAGCATTTGGGTGTTATGGGCCTAATATATGTTATTTAAATCACTATTTACTATTTGCCCTACACCATGAGTGTCATACCTGAGGAATTGTGTTGTAATATAGGGCTGTATCAGAGACGCAATTTTTGTGACCTGATAAAGTCAATGGTTTGTCTCTTTATCATAGTCTGTTACTTATATGACAGAGGCGTACAAACAACTCAATGATAGTGACTGCTAAAGGAGAGTCACTATGGCAGAATATCAGGAAGTGAGGAACACATTTTACAAAGAATCGAACCAGTGGCATGACATAGGATTAATTTGTTTGGATGATTAACGTTTATTTTTAAAAACAGGATCATCCCAAGTTACCTATCTTTTATGTAATCCCCAGGGTCCATAAAAATGTCCATACTTCACCTGGCAGGCCTATAATAGCAGCACAGTGTAGTTTATTTGAGAATGTATCGAAATACATAGCCTCATTTTTTAATCAATTAGTCACTGGTCTATCTTCATATATCAAAGACACATGAGATTTCTTCCGTAGAATATTTGACAATAATTGGGAAGAAGGAAGGCTGTTGATGACGCTGCATACCAGTATAAATATTAAAGATGGCCTGAGGGCAGTTGAGTACTTCTTGAGGGTTAGACCCATAAGATTTTATTAACATAGCAAAATATAAAGGAACAGGATTGAATGATGTCTCACCAAAAACATCTTTGTTTTTTATGAAAAGATCTTTGAACAGTGCCGAGAACTGTGATGGGGACCTGCCTCTTCTGCAGATTTGCACATTTGCATATGGACTGGTGGGAGGAGCAGGTCATAGGAGGTAGTGAGATTGACAAATGGACCAACCATATTATTCTCTGGGTCCGATTTATTGATGACCTCTTTATCATATGGAGAGGTAGTGTGCTGGAGGTGAAGACCTTTATGCAAGAAATTAATGATGATGAGTTGAATTTGTAAATTACCTGTAACATCAGTGCCACACAATTAGAGTTCTTAGATGTACAAATTAGGGTAGATGGTCAGAACCTGGTTACAGCACTTCATAGAAAGCCCACTGCGGGCAATAGCATTCTGCATGCATGTAGCTTTCTCCGACCCCTTTGATCAAAAGCATATCATTTGGAGAAGTTTATAGGGCTAGAAGAATCTGTAGCACCAGATAATTGGAAAGGAAGTCTCTAAACGTCCACTCATCACTTTCAGACATGCCAGATCTGTGAGGGGTGACCTGGTAAAAAGCGATGTGAGAATCACAAAAAGTACAAATACTTGGCTGACATCGGGTGAGGGGTTTATTAAGTGCAATACATGTAAGGCCTTTATAAATGGTGAGAATGTGAAAAGCATTTATATATCTTATAATCTTAAAATTTGTGTACAGGGTAAAATTACGTGTAGAAGTGACCATGTAGTGTATGTTCTAGCATGTCCTTGCCATAAGAAAGTTTGTAGGCAGCACCTCATTGCTACTTCACAAATTAATTTTCCAACATCTAAGGGCTATTCATAATTGTGATTTGTCCTATTCAGTGGCCAGGCACTTCGGGACTATGCATCTAAGTGATGAATCCCAATTAAAATACAGCTATGCCTCAAAGTTATTAATCCCAGTTAAAATGCAGTGGCATTGTGCAGATCCTGAAGCATCTGAGAGGGGGAGATAGAGAACGTGATTTGAGGTGATTAGAAGCAAAGATGATATTAGTCTTGGACATAAAGAACCCATAGGGTTGAATGTTGATGAGGAGCTAAACACCTTTCTCTGATTCTAACTTATAAACAACATATTAGAATTACTTGTTATTGCTCTTATTTTACCATAATGAAATACCACAAACAGAAATTGATGTTTCATTGAGGAAGAGACTATGATTAGTTTAGTTTATGATCTCTTCACCACTATTATTCCATTTACGTGGTAACTTTGAGCTCTGTGACCATAAGAGTCATACATCCACTGGGAATTCTAATGTACAAATCAGGCTTATATTATTTCTAACTTTATTTGGTTATTGTAGCAACAAAGACACATGGGAGAATGAAAATGCACCTGTGGCCAATGGATATACCATGAATGCCAACTGGGGCTTAAAGTGTATATGAGAATGAGTCTCATACCCACTAGGATGAAGAATGAGAGTGCATACATACAAAACAACTGATTCTAAGATTGCAGCCAGTTTTGAATGTAATTAATCCGCAGTTGCTATCGAAAACACGAGAGAAGGACCATAATGAGTTTGGATTCTTTTGATTATAATCTTATACCTAAATTTGATTGGATTGCAATGTGGATTGTGATATCAATTAATGTAAAATGCGTTAGGAAGATAACAGCATATCGGCAGATATACAACTAATGTATCTGTTAGAACTGGGGGTCTCTAGCTGGCAATGGTATACACCTTTGACGAAATAGGGACCCTTGCTTCTAGTCAGGGTAAGGGGGATACACTACTAAAATAACCCCTGCTCACCCCCTTGGTAGCTTGGCACAAGCAGACAGGCTTATCTCAGAGGCAGTGTGTTGAGCATTTGTGAACACATACAGTAATACAGTGAAAACACTACAGATGGACACCACACAGGTTTTATAAAAATAAGTATACTTTATATAGATTTATCACAAGACCACAAATGACAAAAATCCACAATACTGTAATCAATAATACTTCAAGATGGTAGGAATGGTTTAAAAATAGGTTCTTCACTTAAAAGCAGTCTTTAGCAACAAATAACCCCAACTGGAGTTATCGCGACGTCGAGGTCAAAGAAATCCCAAAGTACGGCGCCGACCGCGAGGTGCGCGGCGTCTGGCCCGGATTCAAAACAGACCCACAAAGAACAGTACCTTGGAAAAGCGAAAACACAGACAGCTCACGGCGTCGGGGAGGTGCGGCATTGTTGGCGCGTTGCGGCGTCGGTGCCTTGCTTCAGAGGAGATGATGCGTCGGGACCTGGATGCTTACGCAGGCAGGGGAGGCATTGGTTCCGGACCGGAGAGGAGGTGACGTCACGATTGCGCCGAAGCCACGGTTCCGTACGATGTCACGATGTCGATGTATTCTTGACCACCCACGTCGTCGATCAGCTCCGCGATGATGTCGGCTTCGGAGTCGATGCGGCACAGCAGCAGGCATCGGGCCGGCGTTGTAAGTCGGAGCAGCGCTCACGGCTATGGCAGGCTTACGATGTCGCTCGCTGGCGTCGATGTGGCACGGCGGTCGGCGTCGGGTCTTCGTTGCAAGTCGGAGCAGCGCTCACGGCTTCGATGCAGGAGACGGCGTTGCTCGCCAGCGTCGGTGTTGCAAATTCCTTCTGTAGCACCAGAACAGCAAGTTCTAGATGCAGGCAAACAGAAGGGGGTGAAGTCTGGTACCCCTGAGACTTCGGTCAGGAGGCAAGCTCAAATCAAGCCCTTGGAGTAATATTCTGCAAGATGATGAAAGTACACACAAAGTTCCTTTCTCCTCTCCTTGGCACCGAAGACACCACTGTAGGCCAACCCAGCAACACAGCACACTGGCAGGGGGGCAGTCTAACTCCTACAGCTTTCTTGGTTCTTCTCCTTGGCAGAGGTTCGTCTTGTTGTTCCAGAAGTGATCTAAAGTTCTGGGGTCAGGGCCCCAATATTTATACCCCTAAATCCTTTGTCCTCTGAAGGTAGAGGGGCCTGTCCCTAGTCCAAACCAGTTCTGGTCAGTCCTGGAGCACTTTGTTTACAGGACTCCTTCTTTCCTTTGACAGTGTGGGCCAGGGACATCAGACGCACCACAGGAGGTGGAGCCAGCATTGTGGACGGAAGGCACAGCCCTATTCAGGTCCCAGGTGCAACTCCTCCCACCCATCTACATGCAGATCTCTCTATTCAGCCCTGTGCTGACTCAGCCTGTCTCCTGGAATCCCCCAGCCCCTGTCACTCACAAAACTAGACACACAATACACAACCTAGCAGAGGCAGGCTTGGACAGTTAGGCAAGAAAATACCTACTTTCTAAAAGTGGTATTTTCAAACACAGAGGGGCCGATTCCGATCACGGCCGGTAGTGCTCCGAATCGGATTCGGATTCACCGGATCCGATTCGGAGCCCTGTTTACCGACCGAATCGTACGCGGGTCCGGCCGAGCGAGTACAATGCAAGCACCCGCGAAATCGCCGACCGACTCGAACGCGGCTTCAACACGCTCCGACCGACTCGCATGGACACGACTCGCACCGCGCTATGGAGACGTTTCCCGGCCGGGTAAGTACGATGGCGCGCCGCGAGCAGTCCGATCGACTCGCGCCGTCCGGCTCGAAAAAGCTGTCGGAGCCGGACTTTGGGGGTCCGCGTCGGACCCCCCTGTACGCGTAGGCGCGCGAGTCGCACACAGGGGGGACCCATGGGTCCCCCCTACCTGTGCATGTAGGCCGCGATGCGCTTGGACGCGTACACGCTGTGGGGGCGCCCTTGAGTCAATGGGAGCCCGCGTACGCGTTGTACGACTGGCTCCCATTGACTTCAATGGGAGACCGACCGACCCGAGTCCGATAGCATGGGTGCGCATCGTACTCGTTCGGTCGGACTGCCAGAGTCCGATTCGGTCGGAATTCTCTCCGGGTCCGGCTCGGTCGGGGAGATTTCCGGCCCGAATCGGAATCGGCCCCAGAATGTTAAAACCAACTTTACTAAAAGATGTATTTTATCATTCTGAGTTCAGGCATACTAAACTCGAATTTCTACCATGTTCCCTGGGTCAGTTAGGATTATAAGATGTAATAATCAAACTGCCCATTCTGGCCTATGGGGAACAGGTAGCCTTGCAATAGTGAAAAACGAAAATGGCTGTAATTCACTATTAGGACATGCCACACACACCAGGGCATGTCCTACCTTATTCTTGCAATGCACCCTGCCCTTGGGCCTACCTTAGGGGTGTCTGATATGAAGTTAAGGGAAGGTTTGGGGACTGGTAAGTGGGTGCACTTGCCAAGTCGACATGGCAGTCACAGACTGCACACAGGCTCTGCAATGGCAGGCCTGAGACACACTTTACAAGCTGCTTCTGTGGGTGGCACAACCAGTGCTGCAAGCCCACCAGCAGCATTTGATTTACAGGCCCTGGGCACACCTGGTGCACTATACTAGGGTCTGACAAGTAAATCAAATGATCCAATCATGGAGTCACTAATCAATACATCAATTTAATAGGGAGAGCATATGCACTTTAGCACTGATTAGCAGTGAAAAAGTGCCCAGAGTCGTAAAACCGACAAAAACAGGTCAGAGAAAATACAGGAGGAAGGCAAAAAGTTCAGGGATGACCCTGCAAAAAGGGCCAAGTCCAACACAACCCCCTTCCAGCCAAAACACAGGGTAGACCAATCACTACCTTGATGGGATTCTCTGCTTTGGGCGATAGAACATGGACCCTGGCCCGCAACAGCAGGGGCATACTCCAGTTCTACGCCAATCTGAGCCTATTTGGGTCCCTCTGTCCATACTCTCAGGGCCCACCAAGCTAACCCCTGGGGAACCCTTCTCCTCACCTGTGGACACCATCTGTGCAGCACCTAACCTTATCTTGCTCACAGGTGTGTCCCACCAGACAGACTGCAAGCCACAGTGGCCACTGACAGTGGTCAGTGATGAGACCAAGGCCTTATGCCTCTCAGGGCTCTCAAACCTCGATGGCGCCAGAGAGCGGGGGGAAGTAGCCCCAGGTGCTTGGCACCCTTTGTCCACTCTCTCTCCTGTCCGGTCAGGTATGACATCCTGACACTGACCCACCAGCCCCGGGCCTGTACCTGGCGGCTGGACAGGAGACTGGGGTGGGCTTTTCCACACCCGGTCCTCCTCCTCCTCGTTGGGGCTCTGTACCCTCTCACCTGGAGTGGTACCCCTTCCAGAATTGCCAGGGCACCTGTGGCAGGTGTCCTGCACAATTCGCCCACCAGTTCAGGGGTTCTATCCTGCAACTGGGTGTCCAGGTCAGGGGGGTCACCCCGAACCTGGTCCTCCAACCTAGGGTCTAGACCCTCCAGTTGAACCGGGGTCAGAGGTGAGGACTCCCTCCCTCTGCACCCCCTTCCAGAGTACTGCACCCTCCCATCAGGAGCGGTACCCCCAGAAGACAAACCGGTCAGGACACTGTTTACAGCTGTCCCACCCTCCAGGTCAGACAACACCTGAACCTGGCTTCCCAACCCAGGGACCAACCCCTATGGTTGAACACTTGCCCGGCGCACCAGGACTTCATTGGGAGCACGTATGCCCCCCCGAGGGTGACACACAACTCATGTGTTGTGTGACAGTCTGCCTGGTGCAGATCTCCCGACCTCTGTCCATCTGACAGCGCGTGAAGATCCCCTAGGACAGAAGTGGTGTCACCATGGTCATTCATTGGTGACTCAGCCCTTCTGGCTGGCCCCTGACCCACTGGTTCTTCCACTGGGGACTCTTTCCCCCTCTCACCCCTCAATCTGGACTTCTGTATCCTCCACTTAGGAGTGGCACTGCCAGACACCAGAACTGATGGAGGTCTGATTACAGGCTCTCCCAGTTCACCAGACACTAGGGGATCCCCCTCAACGGGCGGCCCATCAGGACAGACTAGGTTCCCCACCTGGTGTTCCCTTACAGAACCATCCAGGCTCTGAGACTGAGGTTGGGCACTATCGGGACATAACCCATTCTCACTCCTTCCCCTTAAAGACAGGACGTGAGGCCCTACAACCCTCTCACTACAACAGGACCTAGCGGGGCTACTCTGAGCCACTTCCACCACGCTGGGTTGGAAGATACCTGAGCCACTCCCTTTAGGGTCACTCCCCAATTCCTCCCCAGACCCTCTGGAATCCACCAAAAGGTCTGCCTCCAATGTGAGCTCCCTGGGGTCAGAGAACTCACTCCCCAACAGGTGTTGGCATAGCTCTGGAAAACAGGGACTTACAATATGCTCTCCCACAATTGGATCACACAGCCCCCTACAAGGGTTAACCAAACTATCCTTTACCTCACCATCCAGTGCCTCGCACACGTACCCCACACCACTCTCCTGAGATTGGCAAGACAGTATCTGACTGTCTCTGTCACTCAACCCACACTCTTCTGGGCGGTCTCCACATTCACACACCAGGACTTCAACCATGGGGGAACCTCCCTCCCTGCTCCTCTCAGCTAGAGTCAGTGGAGTGTCCCTCCCAACACTAGGACCATGAACCCCTGCGCCAGTGCCCCAATCTACTTCCGGGACACTGCGCACTACTGGAGCTACCTCAGATCCTTGAACCTCCTGGTGTATGTTAACCCCCTCCAAGTCAGGCGCCACATCTCTGGGTGTGTGTACTATTCCCTCAGCACTAGATAATTCAATATTGCTGCCACCATCTGAGCTGGATTCCACCTCCAACTCAGCAAAGCTCACTTCCTGAGCTACATACATTTCTTGTTGCTGGGCTGAGACCCTCATGGCCTCAAGCCTCTCGAGCTCCAAATCAAGTTCTCTCATTCTCAACTCATGCTCTAATCTCATTCTCTCTCTTTCCAAGGATAACTTGTTATTCTCTATTTCCCTCTGACCCTCCATCTTAAGCTTAGCCATCTTCAGCTTGTGCGCCCTATTTCTCTCCCTGTCTTCCAACTCTCTGGGGGACAGGTCTTTGGAAGAAACACTGCTGCCTGGCGGGGTAGGTACTTTCTCCACCCCTGGACCCAGGGGCCCATCTAGCTGCCCTTCTGCCTCCTCCACAGGGTGCTCCACATTTTCAGATGCATTTCTTGCTTCCACCCAGGCCCTCAGCGCCTTGTGGAACTCATCCTTTTTAGTGAGGCCTGGCATAACGACTTTAAATTTTCTACAGAAGGCTTTCAGCAGTTCGGCATTATAGGTATCCAACCTCTCTTCCTCAAACTCTGGATCCATAGAGGCAATAGATGCTGGTGGACTCATGGCAATAAGAATTGGCAGTTCTCAGAAAAATAACAGTCCAAGGAAAAAAAAAATTCTACCAAAAAGTATGTGGTTGCGTTTGGTCTGCACTCACTAGTAGTGTACACCAATCACTGTATATGAGTCACAAATGCAGGTTCAAATCCCACAGCTGCCACAAATGTTAGAACTGGGGGTCTCTAGTTGGCAATGGTATACACCTTTGACCAAATAGGGACCCTTGCTTCTAGTCAGGGTAAGGGGGATACACTACTAAAATAACCCCTGCTCACCCCCTTGGTAGCTTGGCACGAGCAGACAGGCTTATCTCAGAGGCAGTGTGTTAAGCATTTGTGAACACATACAGTAATACAGTGAAAACACTACAGATGGACACCACACAGGTTTTATAAAAATAGGTATACTTTATATAGATTTATCACAAGACCACAAACGACAAAAATCCACAATACTGTAATCAATAATACTTCAAGATGGTAGGAATGGTTTAAAAATAGGTTCTTCACTTAAAAGCAGTATTTAGCAACACATAACCCCAACTGGAGTTATCGCGACGTCGAGGTCAAAGAAATCACAAAGTACGGCGCCGACCGCGAGGTGCGCGGCATCGGGCTCGGAGTCAAAACAGACCCACAAAGAACAGTACCTTGGAAAAGCGAAAACACAGACAGCTCACGGCATCGTGGAGGTGTGGCGTCGTTGGCGCGTTGCGGCGTCGGTTCCTTGCTTCAGAGGAGATGATGCGTCGGGACCTGGATGCTTGCGCAGGCAGGGGAGGCGTCGGTTCCGGACCGGAGAGGGGGTGACGTCATGATGGCGCCGAAGCCACGGTTCCGTACGATGTCGATGGATTCTTGACCACCCACGTCGACGATCGGCTCCGTGATGATGTCGGCTTCGGAGTCGATGCGGCACAGCAGCAGGCGTCGGGCCGGCGTCGTAAGTCAGAGCAGCGCTCACGGCTATGGCAGTCTTACGATGTCGCTCGCTGGCGTCGATGTGGCACGGCGGTCGGCGTCGGGTCTTCGTTGCAAGTCGGAGCAGCGCTCACGGCTTCGATGCAGGAGACGGCGTCGCTCGCCGGCGTCGGTGTTGCAAATTCCTTCTGTAGCACCAGAACAGCAAGTTCTAGATGCAGGCAAACAGAAGGGGGTGAAGTCTGGTATCCCTGAGACTTCGGTCAGGAGGCAAGCTCAAATCAAGCCCTTGGAGTAATATTCTGCAAGATGATGAAAGTACACACAAAGTTCCTTTCTCCTCTCCTTGGCACTGAAGACACCACTGTAGGCCAACCCAGCAAAACAGCACACTGGCAGGGGGGCAGTCCAACTCCTACAGCTTCCTTGGTTCTTCTCCTTGGCAGAGGTTCGTCTTGTTGTTCCAGAAGTGATCTAAAGTTCTGGGGTCAGGGCCCCAATATTTATACCCCTAAATCCTTTGTCCTCTGAAGGCAGAGGGGCCTGTCCCTAGTCCAAACCAGTTCTGGTCAGTCCTGGAGCACTTTGTTTACAGGACTCCTTCTTTCCTTTGACAGTGTGGGCCAGGGACATCAGACGCACCACAGGAGGTGGAGCCAGCATTGTGGAGGGAAGGCACAGCCCTATTCAGGTCCCAGGTGCAACTCCTCCCACCCATCTACATGCAAATCTCTCTATTCAGCCCTGTGCTGACTCAGCCTGTCTCCTGGAATCCCCCAGCCCCTGTCACTCACAAATCCAGACACACAATACACAACCTAGCAGAGGCAGGCTTGGACAGTTAGGCAAGAAAATACCTACTTTCTAAAAGTGGTATTTTCAAACACAGAATGTTAAAACCAACTTTACTAAAAGATGTATTTTATCATTCTGAGTTCAGGCATACTAAACTCGAATTTCTACCATGTTCCCTGGGTCAGTTAGGATTATAAGATGTAATAATCAAACTGCCCATTCTGGCCTATGGGGAACAGGTAGCCTTGCAATAGTG
Source organism: Calotriton arnoldi (assembly GCA_963921515.1). Lineage (NCBI taxonomy): Eukaryota > Metazoa > Chordata > Amphibia > Caudata > Salamandridae > Calotriton > Calotriton arnoldi. The sequence goes on from CAWUFW010004151.1 coordinate 1,331,641, forward strand.
AAAAACGAAAATGGCTGTAATTCACTATCAGGACATGCCACAAATACCAGGGCATGTCCTACCTTATACTTGCAATGCACCCTGCCCTTGGGCCTACCTTAGGGGTGTCTGATATGAAGTTAAGGGAAGGTTTGGGGACTGGTAAGTGGGTGCCCTTACCAAGTCGACATGGCAGTCACAGACTGCATCCAGGCTCTGCAATGGCATGCCTGAGACACACTTTACAAGCTGCTTCTGTGGGTGGCACAACCAGTGCTGCAAGCCCACCAGCAGCATTTGATTTACAGGCCCTGGGCACACCTGGTTCACTATACTAGGGTCTGACAAGTAAATCAAATGATCCAATCATGGAGTCACTAATCAATACATCAATTTAATAGGGAGAGCATATGCACTTTAGCACTGATTAGCAGTGAAAAAGTGCCCAGAGTCATAAAACCGACAAAAACAGGTCAGAGAAAATACAGGAGGAAGGCAAAAAGTTCAGGAATGACCCTGCAAAAAGGGCCAAGTCCAACAGTATCCATTTTAAGATGGTAGCTGTTTTTAAATGAGAGTAATCTTCTGCTGCTATTGAAAATATGAAATGGGAGCCATAATGTAATTGGTTCCTTTCAATTTTTAAACACTAATTAGAATAATCAGTACAGAATAATGTAAATTGTGTTATAAAAATATACAAAATAATTGGTGACTACATATGTATTAACCTATTTTAATATGGCGACCGATTCAGAAAATTGTCCTTTGTTGCTATTTAGAGCATGAAAGGGGCGGTGACATGAGAATTTCATGTAAATACCGGTGAAAATGGCATCTTGCTGTTGTGAGAAAGGCTGAATGTCACAGCTGAAATGCGTTGAAGCCAGGAATTGTTAATAGATCTCATTACTCAGCCACTCCCATCCTGGTCCTTTCATATCGGAGGAGGAGTACAGTGTTAATACGAAGACGTGAATGGACATGTCGCATGCCAAGCACCACCGGCAGACGGGTGCACAAGGGCACAGCGCACTTTGAGAAAAGCTAAATGCATTATCCAATATAAACAGAGTTGTTTCAGGATGGTAGTTATGCACAGTGGGTTAGATGTCCAACACTGGTCTTTGACAACAGACTGTCCGACCACATAAGTGCAGGACACAAACTAGCAGCTCAAGAGAAAAAAAGAGTTTACCAGCCAATCCCGCACCTGCATACCCTGACCTCTGTCCTGGGGCCTACCCTTGTTACCTGGATGGTGGCTTGGTTGAGGGTGGACATCTATTTGTAAGTCCCATAGTATGGCAATGTTGTGCAGTACTCAAAAGGCTACTATAATCTTGCACACAACTGCTGAGGAGTACACCATCACCACTCCATACAGTCAAATCATCTGAATCATATCTTGAGGATGTCTAAAGTGAATTCAATAATGGCTGCTGTATGTATGTGTACCATATTGTACCTCTGCTGAGATATTCTGGTTGAACGCCTGCTAGGGAGGAGATGGGGAGAGAGAGCATACCCAGAAACACCTGAAAAAATGATATTAATCATAAAAGGACCTCTGTGTGCAGATTCCCCGAGACCTTCCTTGTCCCAGGCTGAAGTCATGTGGATGTGGAGAGAAATCATAGAAAGTGAGACCCTTTGAGATCCTTTGACTTCTGAGCTGGGGTTGCACTCTGATATGGCTAACAACCCTCCATTGTAAAGCAAGGCAGATGGCACCTCAACTCTCCAGGGCTGGGAGATAACCAAATATAGGACTTAACTCTCAGTTAGGCACAGGCTTCTTTCCTGGCATGGGTCTGACATAACACCAGGTCCGCATATTGGGGAATTAAGAGGAATAGATCTCACACAGGCTCATGATTCAATGGCATCTCACTACTGAATGTTTAGACCATTGTCCCTTAGCAACGGAGAACTCAGGCTATTAAATCTTATTTGTAAGTGTGATGATTGAGGGCCACTGTGAGTGACAGATATTATATTAGTTCCTCAAAGGAGTATCCATCTTATTTATTGGTCGAGTAGCTCTAGAAAGTATGGCAATGTATGCAGTTGAAATGATATGATTATGCTTTGCTAAATCAGGGGCTGTGATTATGTGCAAATAAACTCTAGAGTATAGCATATTGCCTTGTGAGTAACAGTGATTATAGGATCACCATGTGTGACACATGAATAGAAAGTTTTTGGACCCTAATAACTGGGTGGAGCTGCTACATATAGTATTCCATGACAAATATTGAGCAATATCTAAAGAACCTCAGTTAATTCACATCTGCATTAAGAGACATGAGACCGCTCTTGCCAGGTCAGAAGCAAGCCAGAGACATTAGTTGATGGGTGTGTTGTAGATATAGGAAAACATAGCTGCATGCATAAATTGGGAGATCTACATCTTAATTAACGCAGAGTTACTATTTCCCAGAATTTAGAAAGACATTTAGAGCTTGCACTCTAGAAACCTATACTGCTAATTTAAAATATCTTATGAGTAAGGAAATGACTAAAATAAGTGTCACATAAAATGAGATTTGAACTATTTGTATTCAAAATTGTATGGTTATTTCACTCTCAGTTTGGAATGATCTGTAAACCTAATTTTTAAACCTTGGGAATTTTGAAAATTATAACAACTTTGTGCTTTTTTGAAGGTCTTTATCTTATTTTGGAATCTTAATGGTTGGTTGGATTTGTTTTTTTGTTACATTTGCACAGGAACTGGAGGTATGATTGTTACGGTGAGTAACGTGCTCTTGCAATAAAATTCTCTCTGAGCCGCACTGGAAAGGAAGTGACGGTAAGAGCACCAGTGATTGGCTTAATGTCTTTCTCGTAGACAACATATTTCTCACTTTTTATTGGTGCATTGGATTGACGGGAAACTTGTGTATTTTGAACGGTTTTTCCTTATGAGCAATCTGATTGGGCGATACATCGAGTGGACCAGAGAGGGAACCATATGTATGTAAATAGGCTGCCTCTTTTCTTTACCTAGGAATAGCTATGGAACATTGGTGATTGGTTCACTGTTTTTCTTGTGTATTTTGAATGGTTATTCCTTATGAGCAATCTGATTGGGCGATACATCGAGTGGACCAGAGAGGTAACCATATGTATGTAAATAGATTGCCTCTTTTCTTCAACTAGGAATAGCTGTAGAACATTGGTGATTGGTTCACTGCTTTTCTTGTGTATTTTGAATGGTTCTTCCTTATGAGCAATCCTATTGAGTGTTACATCGAGTGGACCAGAGAGAGAACCATATGTATGTAAATAGACTGCCTCTTTTCTTTACCTAGGAATAGCTGTAGAGCATTGGTGATTGGTTCACTGTTTTTCTTGTAGTGATTGGCTCAATGTCTTTCTTGTAGACAACACACTTCTCACTTTTGATTGGTGCATTTTACCCGGACCAGAGAGGGTACTTGGGTTAAATTATGATTTTTGTTCGAAAGGATCGAATTGGTTTTCCATATTGTTACGACAAAAGTGATTGGAGCTTTAAAGGGGTGACTTTAATGACATGGTTTTCTTGCCTATGATAGGCTAACTACTTGTATAAATACTCCTTAAAGGTTGACAGTAGACACCACGGTCAGATGGATGGTACTTTGGGCACGGTTTCATATGATACCGGATAAGCCACATAGATGGAGGTGATATTGTGCTTGTTACTTTCATTAGGTGGTCTCATGAAAGGATGTTTGCTGGGTATTTTTTGATACTTATTAGACTATATATTTAACTGTGAGGATTCGTGTAGTAATTGGGGACACTAAATGAATTTAGCCCCTTATTTCTGTATTTTGGTGTTGATTTTTAATGTTAACTTTGGTGTTTACTCTAATGAAAAAGATGGAGTGATTTTTCTAAAGATAGGTTTTGTTCTCCCCTTTTATCATAGCATGGATAGAAGGCAATAATCCTTAGAAAATCCAGAAGACATTGGTGCGATTGGAATATTGATGCATATTTATATAGATCACTAAACTTGTTTGGGGATTTACATGAGCTGTTCCCAAGTGAGTTCTGTTCTTTCAATAATTATCCTATTAGACTTATTAGGTGCTCGGAAGTGTAAACTAGATGGTATATAATTTAAGTGGGTAATCAAAAATTTTTTTTTAGAATAATTAACTTGCTGCCCTCTCATAGATTAATGGATGGATGTATTGATTATAGCCATGATAGATTTTGATCTCTTCTTTTTAGCTTGGATATATATTACTAACATGACGTCACGAGAAGCTTGGCTTTCAAGATTTCACATTCGTAGATTGCCTTGCTGATCTTCGTGATCTGATTCAATGTGAGTGTTACTTATATAAATATTTTCTATAATAGACCCTTAGTGGGTTGATGAGCTATTGTTTCCAACTGTCATAATCACCTTCAGTACTGCTGTACTTCAAATCATAGGAAGTGCCTTATTGACTATTTTTTCAGGTATTATAAATGGGACGTAGAATACCTTATATATTTGTGGATTATAAATCCTTTTTTGATCTGGATGTCAACTTTTTTCTCCTTTGATACTCCTATATACAGATCATGTCTGAACTGAGAGCATTTGTAATAACAATGAGGATTATATGTTGTGAAACTTGTCCGATGATTTTTGGGATTATATGTAGGCTGCTTTTCCATATCAAAAACACAAATACCATAACCTATTGGAAACAAATGTTAAGAATGGATATAGGCAGGGAGCATCTCACTACAGGATAACAATTCCAATATTGAGAGAAATAGTCATTATTGGAGGTAGAATTGCCTCATGTCCTTTTTACCATGTTCGTGTCTATGTGGCCTTTCTTATTGTATATTGTATAATATAGGTCTTCTTCGAAAGATCTTGTGTAAATATATATATATATATATATATATATATATATAATTTTTGGATGATTTCTATAATGTTTTTTCTAACTGTTTTACAGCCCTGATGAAGTCCATCTATTGGACGAAATGCGTTGGCTGGGCTTTATGCTCCTGATTGGAAATGAAAATAAAGATTATATGAAGAAAAGAAATTTCAAGACTCCTCGCATGAATTTGATATTGTTTATAATCTATTAATGTACTATATTTGATTATATGCTCCTTTTCATTATTTCTTTATTCTAAGAGAAGTTTTCTTCTCGTATAGTGTGACTTCTATAGCAGTGGGGTTACGAAAAGTGGAGCATTACGATTTAAACACTCATAGGAACTAATATACTGGTGCAGCCATTTAAGCCCACACTGGGGTTTCTCTAAAAAATAGCATAAATGGGGAGAATATGGCAAATCAGTTGTCATTTTCTTTGCCCCTCTCACGCTATGGTGTTGCATGCTAAACACATGATTGGCACCTCCATTTGTTTTCCTAATTTCTTGGCTTATGAATCATATCTTAGTTGCTATGTAGCCCAAGCTTATGATACATCTTGAGCTCAGAGAGCTGTTTAGTTTTAGCAACAAAACAGGTGTTTGAAACACAGTTAACAATTTGTCTACTAAAGTACAAGAGATTTAGCAATCTTATCTTCTGCTACAATGAATTCTGACCTCATCTAATAGGCATGATTGTACATGTTGTTATATTGCCAACACTGCTGTTTACCTATGCCATGAATAAAAAAAGCAATAAGGCTATTCACAAAGATAAATTTAAACATGAGTAAATCTACATGTGTAAATTTACTCTTACACTTTGTAGTAAATTTCCTACTTTTGTCTGTTCACCATTTACAAATTTATATTTAGTGCAAAATGTAGATGTACATGTCTTTAAACCCTGAATTCTGGGAGTGGGGCCTAATTTGCAAGGATACAGTTACTGCTAGTAACTTTTCACACATAGATAAAAACTTGCACATTGGGGGGCGGGCAGCTCCTTATGGTGAAGTATAGGAAAAGTATAGGAAAAATCCACCTAAAGTAAAATATTTATGTTTCTTTATTATACATTGAAAAACTAAAAATGTATGTATAGAATGTATTCATTATTTGTTTTAATGAATTCATTCTTTTACAAATATTACATTCATTTTTAAATAAAAAAAATTTAAATATGTAATGCATCGAGAGAGAGAGATAGAAAGAGAGAGAGAGTGTGTGTGTAAAACACAGGAGGTACCCAGCATCGGGTAAAATGTGTGTACAGGAATTGGATACATGTTATGTCTACTAAGATTAGCAGGTTTTACTGCATAAGGCACATATGGCATATAGTTTGATGGAAAGGGGATCTCTCTCTATAATAATTATTACAAATGCGTTATATATAGCATGTGCATCTGTTTGACGCAAAGTTTCTTTAAAAAAGCATGAAACCGTCCAGAAGTATAATCTTCTTTATGAAGTGGCTATTTATCTGGTCACCAACCAAATAGGGTATAATTTCTGCAATTTACCCAGCGACCAGCAAAATAGTACATAATCTCTACTGTTTAGCCAGCGGTCTTCTAAATATCTGAAATGTCACTGTTTGTCCGGCTGCAGGCTAAATAGTAGAGGTCATCTAATATTTGACCGGATGCCACATAAATAGTGTGAAGAAGGTCTATATTTGGCAAAACATAAAAAAAGGGCTCCAGGCAATGGACGGTGGTGGCTGTCTTATAATGGGGATGAAGTATGCATGAAGCATTTGAAAATAAGCGCATATATACATGTCCAAAATATGTACAGAGGAAAATGCAAAAATTAAGGTAAGTAGTTTACAGATGAAAAGCAGTAAAAATCAATTTTGAATAATGACATTTATGTTAATATAATATTAACATAAAAGATGTTGGAAGCAAACTTCTGTTTCAGGTGCTTCAGGATATGGCACACAGATATTTTGTGCTCCAGTCTAGTAATATTTGTCTCTCTTAAAATAAGAATGAGTGTGTTACATAAAAGTCTTCTTCACTCAACTGAAGTGAATAAACTTTTATTTAGTGTTCATGATCTTCCTTCTGATGAGTTTTGATGGCTAGGCTCATTTTGGGCTTCTTTTTGAAGGCCTTGTGCTAGTTTTGGGCGTCTTTTTAAGGGGGTTGTGCTTACTTAGCATTTCAGACCTGGCAACCTAGCAGGAGTTGACAAGCTGCAAAAACAGGGCATGTAGAGAGGCAGGTGCTATCAGGATACAATAGTTGCTTGGGGCACAGTGTTCTGGGAAACTTCCAGGTGGTAAGTTGAGTGAGACACAGTAATGGGGATTCTGTGGAACAGGAAATGAAAGCAGGAGACAGCTAAGCAATGCATCTGGGTAATTCACAGGAGGTGCGTATATTGATTAAGCTGTCAGATGAATAAACATTCTTTGTCCCACTATTCAACCCACAGAGTGGGTTTAAGTCATAGAGGCTTAATGCTCCCATGTCACGAGTGGCCCCTTCAGCCACACTGACATTTTAGACACCAGCCCAATGCATCTTGGGAACGGTAGTTTCGTTTCTAACTCACTTAGCTGTGTTTTAATGGGTAAGGTTCTGTCTCTATTGGGTCCTCATTTCTGTCCCTGACAGTGCAGCTAATGAAATCTGGAAGCCCCAAAACAATATAAAAATCTGACTGACAAGCTGGAAGGCTGTACCTGACTAAAGTTATTGCGGTAGGGACCTTGGGAAGGAAGGAGTAAGACCAGTAGGAGGATAAGGACCAGGAAGTGGACCATCAAGAAGGCAAGGATGACTAGTGTCATGATGACTAGGACAAGAAGAACCAGGACCCTGGATACTTAATCCATGAGATCATAGGTATGAGGGCGGAAAAAAACAAATGATCAGGAGCAGGACAACGAAAAAAAGAACTGGGGTACCGGTACCAGAGTGAGAAGGATCAGGAGGGTCAGGAAGTTGTGGAGTGGGAGGATCATGGCCTGGTGGATGAGGGCTGGAGGAAAAGAAAGACCAGGGTTAGAGGGAGCTGAGGGCCCTGGTCCAGCATGATGAGGAGGGCTAGGAAGGCCTGAGTGCACCAACCAGGATAGGGAGGGACAGCATTAGCAGACCCAGATGGACAGACCAAAGAGGACCAATACCAAGCGAACAATAAAGGACCAGAGACAGGAGGACTAGGACCTATAGTAATCAACTCAAGGAGGACCACGCGGTCTGAAGCAAATAGACCAGTAAGACTACCACCTGAAAGTAGCAGGGCTAATAGACCAGGAGACCCTAGATCAGCAGGACCAAGGGGAATTTAAAGGACCAGAAATTCCAGACAATTTGGACCAGGAACAGAAGACCCATGAGGGTCACACTTGGGGGGCGACCCTATACCAGTATGACAAGGACTACATGAGCTAGAGTGTCCCGCAAAATGGGAACTAGGAGGCCCAGTGTCACAGGGATAAGGAAGACCAGATACAAGAGGACCATTAATAGGAGCATCATGACAGAAGGGACCAGGGCCATATGGGTAAGAATAAGGGGGAACAGACAAACCAGGAGACCAGGAGGTCTAATGGAAATAGAATGTAGCAGGAGGATCAGGGAACTTGGAGGGGTGGGGAAACCAGGCCCTCTGAGTCCCCAGCAGCACCAACAGCACTCAAACCCCTAAAACAGAGGGACCAGACAAAGGAGTACCAGAACCTAGACCAGGGGGACCAGGAGCAGGAGGATTAGGAACAGGTAAACCAGATAGACTAGATAAACCAGAGGGGTGGGATCAGGAGGATCAAGAGACCAGAATTTGATTGTGGGAGATGAAATGGTCCACGACTGAAAGCTTGTGAAACAGGAAACTCGGGATCCAAAAGACCAGGACAAGAGTGCATGGGAATGACAACCAGACAAAACAGGACCAGGATGTACAGTGCCAGGAAGCTCAAAGGCTAGCATAAACTGGAGGTCCTATGAAGATCATAACTAGGACAGGCTCAGATGATATGTGGTGAGCTAGGACAAGTTGTTGCAGAACCATGAAGACAAGGAGGAGGAGGACAAGGGCCAGGAGGACAATAACCTGATTGAGGAGGACTATGAAGCTCATGAGCATCAGGGCAATGACAGTAGGACCAGGATATGCAGGGCAATGAGTAGAAAGAACAGGGCTGACCAGGAACATGGGCACCCAGAGGACAAGAGCAATGCAGACTTGGAGAATTAAAAGGATCATGACCAGAAGGACCAGCGACAGGGTTAAAAGAGCCATGAAATTTAAGACAAAGGGGACCAAGCCTCGGATTCCCAAATAGAGCAGAGAACTCATCAAAGGTCGCAGGACCAGGGTGAGGAATATAAGATATAGGATGACCAACCAGAGTCAGGAAGATGAAGGGGGCTGGACAATGGTGGCCATGAGAACCAGGACACAAATGACAAGGCTCAGGGGAATTCAAACAAGGCAAACAAGGACCAAGAAGGCCAGAACCAGTAGGAACAGGGGGACAAGGAACAATTTAGGAGGACCTACCAGATCACCCCACACAATGGGGAAAGAAGTCTCAGAGGGTCAGGGTGCAAGAGACAATATGGACCAAGGGACCAGCAGGCCCAGGAACTGTGATACCAGGCCAAGAAGGTTCAGTGTGAGGAGAACCAGGACAAGGTGACAATAGCCAAGAGAAGCAGAAAGGAAAAGTTCAAGTGTGGAAACCAAGAAGGCTCAGGATATCAAAAAGACAATGTTTATGATGACAAGCACAATAGGACAAGAAGGACCAAGACAACCAGGACTAAAGAGATCAAGACTAGATGGGTGCTGCACCAGGTTCAGGAGAACTAGGCCCAGTTAAACTATAAGTATCAGGACCAATAGGATCAGGGCCAGTGGGCTAAAGGACTAAGAAAGATAGAACCAGGGGCACCAGGAAGACCAGGGCTAAGAGTACCATGACCGTGCATAACCAGGATGATCACTGCCAGGAGGACAAGGCTGGGTACAGGGTGGCCAGGAGAATGAGGAACAGGATGACCAAGCCTATGCCCAGGAGGACAAGAACAAAGTGGACCATGACCAGTTGGTGTAGAACTATGAGGGTAAGGAGCAGCGGGGCCAGGGCCAGGAGGATCAGATCCAGGAATAATATGATTAGTAGGACCAGGGGGCCAAAATAAGCACAGAACATGAGTGGGGCAGTATCCATGATTCCAGGAGGACAGCAGCCAGGAGGACCAGGATCAGATAAAGGAGAATTAAAGGATCAGGACCAAGGAGACCTGGAATAGGCCTACAAAGGGCCAGGTGTACCATGACCTTAGGACCAGGGTCCAGAGTACCAAGTGGCAAAGAAGGAGCAGGGCTTGGGGCAGTGGAACTGGGGTGAGGAAGATCAGGAGGACCAGAACAGCCAAAACCAGGAAGACCAAGGTAACTGGGCCTGAATGGCCAAGGAGACTAGGACCAAAATTACCAGGCTCAGAAAGACAAAAAAGAATAACAGAATTAAGAGGGCCCAGACCAGTGGGTTCCGTGCCAGAAGGATCATAAGGATAAGGTGCAGGGCCAAGTGGACCAAGATCATCCAAACCAGGAGGGCAGGGGTTAAATAGGAGAGACCTAAAAGGACCAGAGCACAAGCAGCCAGGTGTGCAGAGAGAACCAGCAGGACCAGGAGCAGGTGTACCAGGAATTGGATGACCAGGGTGAGGGGGATCAGAAGGACCAAATCAAGTGGATGAGGGTTAAGAGGACCAGGAAGGAAGAACTAGAAAAATAAGTCCTGGAAGGACCGGGATAGCCAGGAAGATGAGGATCAGGTGGACTAGGCATATATAGACTTAAACAAGGAGAACCAGAAGCTAGGGATCAAGTCTAGTAGTCACAAAACTAGGAAGAGAATATGGACTGAGAGGACCAGGGATAAGAATGTCAGTGCTAGGCAAACCAGACTGAGAGTGAGGAAGACAAGGAGAACAGGAAAGAACCAGAAGCAGATGTCCGGTCAACCAGAATGAGCAGGACAAGAGCTAAGAGGACAAAGGCAAGTAAGGCCAGTGGGACCACAACCAAAGGAACCAGGAAGATCAAGTCCCAGAGGCCCAGGAGGATCAAAACCTGCCACACCAGGACAAGAAAGACCAGGACATGGAGAAAACGGAGGACCAGCACAAGAGAAGCCAGGGCAACAGGAGCCAGGATGACCAAGCAGAGTGCCTAAGAACAGGATGACCAGAACAAGGAGGGGCAGGACTAAGTCGACAAGTTAGTGCAGAACCAGGATCACAAGGGAAAGTCAGGCAAGGGCCAAGTGTATCATGACAAGATAGAGGAGGACCAGGAGAACTAGTCAGTTCAAGAAGAGCTGAACTATGGTCATTAGGATCAGGGACCAAATGGAAGAGAATTAGGTGAACTAGAAGGATCAGGACTAAGAGTGGGCGGAGCAGGTGTAGTGCCTCTACGTGGAGTTCCACGGAGTTGGAAAAAAACTCTGTAGAACTCCACTCCGCTCTGCTACCTCTCCCTCCCAAAGTAATTATAATGTATAAAAAAAAGACACTTACCTGCCGTGGCTGCCTCCTCCTCACCATGGGTGCTCTCCTTCTTCGTCGTCCTTCTTCTTTGATAACCCCTATGTTGTACGTGTTGCGTGTGCGCAAGACATACAGCGTAGGGCTTATCAAAGAAGAAGGACGGCGAGGACGAGGAAGGAGAGCGGCCATGGCGAGGAGGAGGCAGCCACGGCAGGTAAGTGCCTTTTTAAAAAAAATTATAATTACTTTGGGAGGGTGGAGGGGCCGGCTAACTCCGCTCGCCATGGAGTCGGAGTTTTGCCTAAACTCTGTGTTCGCAACGGAACGCGGAGTAGGCAAAACTCTGTATACTCCGCTGGTGGAGCGGAGTTACCTGCCCGGGTTTAATCAGGACAGCAGGACCAGGAACAGGGCTAGGAGGACTGCGGACAGATCAAAGGGGTCAGGACCTAAAGTACCAAGTGGAGGAGGAGTAGGAACTGGAATAGCAAGACCAGGCTGGCAAGGATCAAGGGGACCACGACATCCAGAGCCTTGAGGACCAATTTGACCAGACCAGGCCAAAATGATCAGGCCCAGCATGAGGACCTAATAAGGAGATCTACAACCAGTAGACACAGTGTCAGGTGGACCAGAGGAAAGGTACCGGGATGATGATGACCCAAACCTGGAGTACTAGGAACGCTGGACCTAGGAGAACCAGGGCACCAAGGAAAGGTGATGAAGGACCCCTTAGACAAGCAGAATCAGGGAGGAGAGAATCAGTAGTACCAGGATCAGGAGGCACAGGGAGGGCCAATATGGGAAGGGCCAGGAGCAGGGCTAGGAAGACCAGGACCAGGAAGCATCAGAACCAAGAGCACCAGATTCAGGCAAGGAGAACCAGGGTGGTCAGAGCTAGTTGGAACAGGGTCAGGATGAGGAGAAAGAGGAACAAAACATCCAAGAATATGTGAACTTGAAACAGGCTCAGGAGTGGTACCAACAGCAATAGGCATAGAAGGACCCTGAGGAGAAGGAAGAAGACTGGAAACAGGAGTATATCCATGTGATTCTAGACCAAAAGTGTCCCTTTTGTAAATGGTTCTTATTCATGCTTCTCATGCTGTCCCCTAGAAACCTCCAACTTTTTCATACCACTGATTTAACTGTAAGTATGTGCTGAAAACATCAGGGCATGCAAAGTGAATAAAAACTCAGGACAGTTACACTCTCATCTCTGTGTGATAGCAGATGCTGTCTAATGCTGACACAGTAGTCTGAGGGTGGAGGGAATGACACTTGGAAGAGGGTTCTAAAGGTGGATGGCTGGAAGAGTGTGGTCTGTGAAAGATGGTAAAAGGGGTTAGAGAAACTCAGAAGACTGAAGTCAGCAAAAATAGTTAATGGCTAGCAGAGGGGGTCAAAGGCCTATGACAATGAGCAAAGGGGAGCTCAGGATCATGAGAAGGCTATGCAGAAGAGGGCATAAGCGGGCTCCAAATAGATCACCTTGGATGGCAAACAGAGGGACTCTGAGTAACAAACAGCTCTGATTGCCAGCAGCAATGGCACTGGAAACCAAAGCCAGGAGTGATAGCTTTATCACCAGAGAAGTGGTCCTCAAAACTCTGAGGGCTAGATGAAGGGTGGTGGAGATTCATATGTGGCAGAAGTGTTTGGAAGGCCAGCAAAGAGGCACTGAGTATCAAGATCAGTAGATTAGTCTATGTGACTCCTCGACCTTTGCACTGACATTCAAAGTGTGTGACTGTGTGGTGGATGTGAAGCAAGTGTGTAGTAGAAAGACTCTGTATGTGGTGAAAGTCTGAGTACTGGGACCAGTAGGATGAATTTTGAATGGCCCTTGGTTTAGCATAGCATGTGATGTAGAATCAATACAGCTTCCCTAGACAATTGAAGTTTATTGACTGCATCCCTGTCACTGGAGTATAGAGATCTGGATAAAAGAGACCCAGACACTGAAGTATGGAAGGATGGAGAAAAGGCTACCCACAGAAATTCATTGTTAGCTAAGAGCAGCTGATTAGTTCTTCCTAAGTGATGACACAGGGTAGATGGTAAGAGATATGGGTAGGTCACGCTTTTCTCTTGTTAAAGGCCTCAACGTTTTTAAGCCAGCCCTGTCCTTTTATCCTTGGCTGATGACTGCTTAAGGAAAGTTGATGACAGCCAGGAGCCGAGGTCACACATTTCATTGTATTCTTTTTATATATAATTCTGCATGGAGTCAGGATAATTGCTAATGCTGTGAGAGCCATCACATAGCACAAAGGCTGTATCTGAGCTACAGCTAGAAAATGACATTTGAAAGAGAATCACCCCAAATAAGTTCTGAAACCATAGACAGTGGATCCACAAGCTGTGTCTCTAATACAAGTATAAAAGTGGAACTGTGAAATTATCGATCTGTGGGTCACAAAAATAGAGGTATCAATAAGTCTCTGTTTATTCACAGTGGCTTATTTCCTACAATATTTTTAATACAGTCAATGAATAAAATATCTCTGTCAGTTACTTTAGTTCTGTACCCTTGATCCCTATATATCTTTCTTAGATTTACTAGGAATATTCCTTTGTATTCCAGTGGCTTTCAATTCAATTCAACAAAATAGTCCCATGCCTTCACTAATAAAGTGGACATTATCAATGCGTTGAGTATATGATAGAGATTAATTGACTCCTCCAGATACTTCCCTCCATGGCCTTCCTCAGGAAATACTTCTCTGTCCTGAGAAAGAGAAGAGGAAATTGCCATCTCTGGTGTGTAACTAGAATATTCATCTTCCTCTTTAAGAATAAGTCGCTTGTATTCCCTTGGCAATTCCCACTTGAGAGAAAGAAGAGGCAGTGGTCATTGCTGGCCTGTAGTCTGAATGTTCCACAATTTGCAATATTTTCTCCTTTATATATGATGGAGTTCCGAGAGGGTCAGGGAGGGCCAAAAGCTTCTGATTCCCTACTGGTGAAGCAAGAAGGAATGGCCCTAACATCCCTAGTATTCTGACTGGGTGATCAGCCATAAGAGCTTTGTCTAACCCTGCTTCTTAGAAGCCTAGCTCGTCCCCATCTGCTGTCCTGGCATCATTGGTGAAGGGCTTCAGGAAAGGCAATTTACTTGTGGTGTACTGTGGTCCACCTTGTTATCCCTTGTGAAGCCTGGATTGGAATCAAGATTAACTTCCTCTCCAACCTTTAGACAAAGCTGTCCTGCTCATGAATGTTGACCATAACAACCCAATTCTGGTTTGTTGAACCAAATCAACTGTAACACTGTTTTCTATGCACTATACCTCACCCTGGAGTTGCCTTTATCAGGAAAGACTCTTGTCAGGCAGGACCTACTTTGAGACTTGTCAGAGGGACCAAAATCATCCAACTTTATTCAAGTTCCAAGATCTTCATGACCAAGAAAGACTGCTCTGCGCAGTGCTTGAAAAGCTGCTGTGACCAGGGCTGGTATCTGAATGACAGCCAGGCTCCCAAAGGAGCGGGAAAATCACCTGCAGTCTGCATGTCTTGCTGGAGAAGCTAATGGATTACCTAGTACTTAGAAGCTTTTCTGCCTGCCTTCTCAGTGACAGAAAGAGAGAGCCAGGCCCTGCATTAGGAGAGACTGTCTAGGTGGAGATGCCCAGCAGGTTCCCGGCATGAGAAACACTCAGAAGGGAATGAAGCCAGTGTTGCATAAGTTATGACTTTAGCCTAACTCTACAAGGTGTGCTTTCCCACCCATGGGTAACACAGGTGAACTTGGTTCTATACACCAGCGATGAATGTGAAAGACAGGTTATTGTAGCCCCATAAAACACCATTCAATGTGCAATTGATATAGAAGTATTGCTTTTGGGTTACTAACAATCCCATAAAGGGATCAGGGGCACCGTGATAACAGTAACAAACCTATTTCATTATTCACAATATCACACACACACTTCACTAAGAAGAATGACCACTTTTAAGTAAAATTATTTATTACTACAGCAACAATCTGTTTCTCAGTACATCTAAATCAAATCCACAGAATATTATAAAACAGCAAAAAGGAGCGTTATTAATAACGAGAATAAATGAACATTTCTAACACTGTTAAAACGTCATCTAGAGCCTAACACCCTAATGTCTACTTCTACGTGCTACATTTAGAGAACATGGAAGGCAGAGCAACTTACAGTCTAGAGTTTCTTGGGGATAAGATATGCACTGCATACCTTGTTGACAGCAAAGGCTGTTTGCGCTTAAGGCAAAATGTAGCATTTGCGAGCCGTGAAGTGTGCTGTCAATAGGTGAGACTGTCTCTGACAGAATCTCGGGCGATAATCTAGGCGAAGGACCTCTCCTGACAAGTGGTCAAGGGGTAGTCCTCATATACAAAATCTTGTAAGAAATTGGAATGTGTGACATTTTCCTTCCATTCATTTAGATAAACATTTCAGATCTCGGGCATACAGTGAAACAGTCACACTCCTTGACTCCCTCAACATCTCCAAATGTTTCTATACTTTTTCCCAGTATATTCATTGTTAATACCACAAGTACCATAACACTGGCGTAGAGATGGAAGAATCATCTCATTGTCGGTCTATGGGATACAGAAAGTGGCCTGTTGAAAGACTGCATGCATCTTACTTACATGCAGAAAATACAACCAGTGCTGAGACTCACCCACAACGCACCTATGTGGTTATACTTATTGACTTTGTAGTATGAGTACTGATTGTATGAAAGGAGTATGAACATCAACTAGATCAATAGGTTTGTAAAAGTAATGCATGCAGGCAGTCTTTTAGGAATCACATTATCTGGAAATTTGATTACGCAGGATATATCCTTGATCCACTGTCCCTGTCACTTTTTTGTGACAAAATAGACTCAAGCGGTGATGTCAGTATCAACCGTTCAGTAATTTAGTCATATTTACTACTCATTTACCAAATATAGCTACAAAGGCAACTTACAAGAACATTGACTGGCATTTAGCTAGTTAGATAGGTTCTATTTTTTAAAGATATATAGCTAGTTTTTCATCCTTCTGTGTGGAATGAAGACTGACAATTATACCGTGTTGGTGACTTGCATAAGGGGCCCTATGTAATTGTTTCTATTTTAATAAAATCACCCTAACTGTCAGAGGGCACCATGGCACTGGGATACAACATTTCCACTTCTGACTTTTGCTTTTGCAAATCATTGTTTTCACAGATTTTAGTCTGATTTGTTTAAATTGAACTGAACCAGAATTAATAGTTCCACAATGCACTGATTTGCTGCACAAAAAGAGTTGTTCTGATTATATGGAGCCTTTTGGTAATCCTATCTTGAGGCCTGGTACATTCCCATGACTCTGTGAGTAAGAGCGAGTACATAGCTGTAGAAGAGTAAACAGCTTCACCTAATCTTGCAAAGTCTCTAATCATTTTTATAATAGCCACCTCTGCAGGTAAACGTAAAGGAGCCAAGCATGTGTGGAACATGAAGCTGCTCCACAAGAAAGCCTTCTATGTCTTGGCCCATGGTGTAATGGAGTGGCATCTGTTCCATGTCTGTCAAAATAACTTGGAAGCATTCTAACATTTGTGACCTTTATACCTATGAGTTACTTTTTAGGGTGCAAATTTCATATAAGCCATTTTTAGGAGTAAGGGTCTCATGTTGCAAAATTGGATGCTTTGTGACCACAAAGTACTTATCCTTGTGTACAAAAGCCATTTTATGACGTGAAACATTCTATTGACTCATAAAAGGGCTTTTCTGATCATTTATGAATTGTAAATAGGAAGGGTGGTAGAACACTCCCATTTCTGATTTCGAAAGGAATTTATTGATAGTCTACAATCGCAATTTTGGTCACAAACCATTGATGACGTACTGACTCCAACTTAGGGTAGTAACCGATTTACAAATGGGAAGGGTCCTTATGACCCCTTTCTTTCCTTTTGGGAATCATGTTGGTATCCTCAGGGTGAGAAGGCAGTGATTCAAAGTACCATGCCTTCTCTACCTGACGTTTTCCAAAATAATTTTTTTTTGTTTAAAGGCAGCTCTGGTTCTTTTTAGGAACACGAGCTGCTTTTTAAAAAAACAGTTTTTCATTTTGAAATGCAGACATAGAAATGCTGTTCTGCTGTACCTTCCAGGACTCCACCCCTGTGATTCAAGCCTACCTTGCAGGATACCACCCCTGTGATTAAAGCCAATTGCAGAAGGTGGTAAATTGCCACCGGCCTAATGACTATTAATTATGCTGTTCATTCTCTGACCCCCTCCGATTCAGTAGTTTGTGAACTGACTTAACTGTACATAGCTCGGTTTGCAAAATGCTATTCCATCTGCAAAAAGTCTGTAAACAATTTGCAACCACTTTTTCAGAGTGAAACAATAATACATCAGGACCCTAAGTTGTTTAAGGAGATGGATGCCAATTGTGTCCACTCCTTGTTTGCAGTTCTACCTGGTCGGAAGTGACTTTTGAAATCTGCAGAGGCATGATAATGCACAATTTATGCCGTTTAGACAGCAGCCGGGTAAATAGTAAAGCTTCTCTGCTATTGTCATGGCTACTGGCCAAGTTATGCATACTGACTGCTATTTAGGCAGCCACTAGGTGAATGATGAATTTTCTTTTCTATTTGCATGGCTGTCAAACATTATATACTCTCTGCTATTTAGTCAGTGGCCAAGTAAATACTGAAGTTTCTTTGCTATTTACAAGGCCACTGGCCAAACAGTACATAATGTGTGCTGTTTAGCCAGCAGTCGGGCAAATAATGAACTTTCTTTGCTATTTGCAAGGCCACAGGCTAACTAGTACATCATTTTGCTAGACACATGGCATTTTTCTCCCACCATCTGTATATACCACACGTCATCTCTGTTCCCTTAATCCTTGTCTTTTTACTCTGCCCTTCTCATTTACTTTCTTGTGTCACCTCCACTTCACCATGATCTCACACACACAGACACACACACAAAGACACACACACACAGGGGCCGATTCTGATTCGGGCCGGAAATCTCTCCGACCGAGCCGGACCCGGAGAGATTTCCGACCGAATCGGACCCGTGCAGCCCGACCGAACGAGTACGATGCGTCCGTATGCTATCGGACTCGAGTCGGTCGGACTCCCATTGAAGTCAATGGGAGCCGGTCGTACAACGCGTACGCGGGCTCCCATTGCCTCAATGGGTGCGAGGCGAACAAGGGCGCCCCCTACAGCGGGTACACGGCGAAGCGACTCGCGCCATACACGCACAGGTAGGGGGACCCATGGGTCCCCCTGTGTGCGACTCGCGCGGCTACGCGTACAGGGGGTCCGAAACGGACTCCCGAAGTACGTCTCCGACTGCTCTTTTGAGCCGGGCGGCGCGTGTCAGTCGGACTGCTCGCGGCGCGCATCGTACTTACCCGGCCGGGGAACGTCTCCATTGCGCGGTGCGAGTCGTGTCCGAGCGAGTCGGTCGGTGCAGTTCGACCCGGGAACGAGTCGGTCGGAGCGGTTGGGACGCCCGAACGAGTCGGTCGGCGATTTCGCATCGTACTCGCTCGTCCGGACGCGCGTACGAATCGGTCGGGAAATAGGGCTCCGAATCGGATCCGGTTATGCCGAATCCGATTCGGAGCCCTACCGGCCGAGATCGGAATCGGCCCCTATGTCTCTCTCATCACCTGTAAGCAGAATAGTTATTTTCCTTTGTTGCTGTCACTATTTTTGCAGCTATGTGTGTCATTCACTCACTTTCACATAAATGTTAACTACAATTAGCACATATGTGACAATAACTATGCGCTATGAAGAGATACCATGAACTTGAAAAGTATGTAGTCTGTATACTTTTATGACACACTGACAGGGACTATGAAAAACTTGTGTTGACTTCAGCCTCAACTCCAGCTCTCCTAATTGTACCCTATCATGAAACCCCCACCCACAATCATAACTGACCCAGACACCAAGTGGCACCACTGGTCACATTATGCACTGTATAGGAGTCCTGTGTTGCATGAGAAAAAGTACAGGAGCCCAAATGTGGAAAAAACAAATGCTCTTAGAGAATGCTAGATGAAGTAAAACGTGAAAACTAAACAGGAACTGTGTTACTGAAGTAGATAACCTAAAGAGCATTTCAAGTCATTTTGACAAATCAATCACTATTTTTACCTGTAGAGTTAAGTACATAATAATAGGAACAATTTCAAAGTTAGGGCCTCATTTACAAAGAAATTGGCGTACGCAAGCACCACAAGTCTTTTTGCTGTTCTGTCCTGTGCCAATTTGAAAGGGCAGGAATGCACCGTATTTACGAGATATGGTGCATTCCTGTCCTTTCAGCCATTGCCGGTGCACAATTTGGAGCCTAGACCCAACACAAGCACCCTTGCACCATAGTGCAAGGATGTCTGCTTTGCTGGCAGCTTCGTTGTTGGCACCTTCCTGCACAAAAACAATCCATGGAGGCGTTTTCCTCATTCTATGTGTGCAGCAGAATGCAGCACACATGGAAAGAGATAAAAAGGAGGGGAAATGAAAACATTTCTCCTCATTACACCTGCTCTGGGGAGGCATAAGGTTTTGGCACTGCCCCAGTTTACATGATTTTGTAAATCTGGGGCAGCGTCAACATCCATGGGTGTTGCGTGGGAACACCCACTGCAATGCTCAGGGAATGCCTCCTTGACGCAGAGTAAGGCAAAGTAGTGATTCCTTGCCTTACTCCATATCTATGGGGCTAGGCAAAGCCACACAGGGTGGCTTTGCGTCACCTCATAGATTTGATTGAGAGGCGGCCGCCACCGCAGAGTAAAGAAAAGTGACGCTCCGACGCGCAGGCCTCTTGTAAATATGCCCCTTCGTTTTTAACTACTTCCGGGTCTGACACCTGGCAGGAAACGGCCGACTTAAAACCCGGGTCAAAACAAAGCACAGCATCAACGCACAACAAAACATCATATTTCAATAATGCAGGACAACAACACAGCAGCACGAAACAGCATAACACATCAATACTGCAACAAAATACCACACAAAAAAGTGCACAACATTCCTGTCACACATTACTGCCTTCAGAGCTTTGCTTTCTTAATATGGGGGCTTATTTACAAGGCCCTTGCGCCACTTTTGTGTCATTTTTAACATGGGAAAAGTGACGCAAAAGTGGCGCAAGGGGCTTGTAAATCTGCCCCCATGGTGTTAAAAGCTTTTTGCGCTAAACAATCACCAAACACTGCCTTAACCAAGCACCAAGGAGGACCTGAAACAGAACCAGTCAAAAATGTTTTATGATCCGGCCCACTCTGATCCCTATACGCGATAATGCCCAATTTGTCCACACCCCAGTTATTTCATCTTCCTCCTATCAGCCTGGTTAACGATTTATAGCACTCACCTAAGCAGAAGCCATGATGACTCACCCCAAGGGTGGCTGTCTGTGATACACCTGCCACAGGCAATGAATGAAAAACTGCATGCGAGGACCATCACGATAGGAAGAATCCTGGAAGTTCCAAAACGACGAAGAAATAAAAGAAAGGAGCTAGAGTCATTTACCTGACTAATGCCCGCAGGGTCTCGACTTATGCATGAGTTATGGTGCTGAAAAATATGAGAATGTCTAAGTGCGTCTTCGCTGCCGAAGCGCTCATTACAGTCCACAGAGTTAGATTCTATTCTTGTCCTTTACATCTTGGATCTGATATCAATATATGTCTGCCCCAGCATTTATGAAATGGCCATCATTTCCATCATGAAGCTAAAACCCGCAATGGCGCCATTAGAATCTTGGAATTTTCTATCAAACGTGTTCTTCCCGGAATTCATTTTCTCGTGCGTAATCTCAGAGGTTTATTCCTTAGTGCGCTACGCATTCCTCACAACTGCAGTTATCAGTCTCGCTGCTGACTGTGCAAGAAGAGCGATAGCACATCCTGGGAGTGGATTTTATCCACTCCTCAACGTAATGGAACCCCTTTGCACTGCAGTGGTATTGTGCATGTAAATGGGATTTAGGAGTACGACCGTCGAGAGTGGTCTTCCGATTGTTATTGTACATTGTGTTACGTCACCGTGTGCTGGTTAGAATGGGGTAAAATGGCCAAAAAAAAATCATAAGAAATTTTCACGAGTTTCTCAAAAAGTGTGAAAGTTTTACCGAAGGCATGACCCCCGCATCTGATAGTCTCGCAAAAAATCTCCTCAACGTATGTTACTTACTTTTTCCAAAGTAAGGGCGGGGATGTTGCTCAAATGTGCTGCCGCTGCACATGAACAGTTTAACTTGAAGGAAATCCATTATTATTGTAATTGTATTTATATAGCACTTACTACCCCTGACGAGGCGTTAAATCACTAAGGAGTGTTAAAGGCAGTGCTTAAATTGAGCCGGTGCTTGCCGGTGGGCCCATCGCCACACATTTTTGGGCCGGTACTTATTATTCTTTATCAGACATTCCTATGAGAGCAAGTGAGGGGAGAACACACAAACAGGAAAAAAGAAGGAAGAGAAAACGGAAAAACCATTGACAAGAGAGAAAGCAATAGCCTGCAAGAGTGGGATAAAGGGGAAGGGAGTGTCTGGAAGTGGATGTAAGAGGCATGAGGTGGATACAGGACTACACAGCCTCGGTGTTCTGTGTGGGGACATTTAATAGCACCGGCCGCTGTCTTTTGAGCAATGCTTTGGGCACCGGTACTCATTATGTTACAAATTAAGCACTAGTTAAAGCAGTGGTTCCCAAACTGTGCGCCATGACTCCCTGGGGAGCCATCAAACCTAGCCTGGGGAGCCGTGCACCAAGCACTTTAATGCATTTAATGTTGAAGAAGGGGTTGTTGGCTTCAGTTAAACTAATTAGACTTAAACACATGATGTCGATGATTTGTAAGTGACATGCCTAAAGCTGTAAATGTAGTGCTTAATTGATGGCATGTCGAGGGAGATGACCTCCATATTTCACTGGATCCCCATGTTCCAACACTCCCAAAGTAAGCGGAAGATGCCTGATTTATTTTGTTAGACTCGTTATTAGTTTTGTTTTTTTCCAAATGCATTTTACACCAATGCAAGTTATCAGGAAAGTACAGTTGTCCTGTCTATTAAACACACTAAGTATTATTAAGTATTAACATTTGTACTTGCATCATACGTACTTCCAGTACACATTTGTTTCAGTACGCACACATTTCCAGACAGGCCTGCTCTCTCCTTGAGCACAGGGAAGTAAAACATTATATACAGCATAATGCTAACATTTGGAAGCAAGAAAGAGGAACGTTTAAAAAAAAAATCTGAGGAATTTATTTAAATTGCATTGATTTGGAGGCAATTTTAGGGAGGAGACAGCAAAAATAAAGCTGAATGTGGTCTAAAAAATCGTGAGTCACCCTGCTGAGACAGGTGTGTTCGCACGTATGACATGGGTAGAAATTAAAGTGCATGCAAATATTCTTCAAGCACAGAAACACTTTGGCAATGGGGACTACATGCATAGGGGGTACTCTAAAAAAGGCATGGGCAAAGAAGTGTAACTAGGAATATTTTATTAGAGGTGCCGCCTTAGTAATACGAAACACCCTGCGTATATGATTATAATACCTTCATCAGCTTCATCCCAATTATTTTTGAGGGAGAAAAATGCAAGTACTCCTGAGGCCGGGCTTAAATCCCCCCCACCTTCCAGAAAAAGTAACAGTGGGGAGTCACGGGCAATGGCCAATGGGTCAAGGGAGTCGCGGGTCAAAAATGTTTGGGAACCACTGTCCTGAGGAAACGACAGATTCAGTATGTGCGATTTATTCAAATTGACTTTAAAGCCTGCAGCGTCGCTAATTTTATTTAATTCTATGAGTAATGCAGGCAGGGTAGTGTGAGGGTTAGTAAGCGATAATATAACATCATCAGCATATAAGCTGACCTTGTGAGTGTCCTTCCCAAACTTCAGTCCCTGAATTTGTGGGTCGTCCCTCAGGCGTTGTGCAAAAGGCTCCATATACAGAGCAAATAAAAGGAGGGACAGGGGGCATCCCTGCCTTGTCCCCCGGGAGATCGGGAATGTAGCGGAAGTTGTTCCATTCACTCGGACAAAAGCCCTGGGAGCCCGACAAATGCAGTTGATCCATCTGATATAATTTTCACCAAACCCAAAATATTGCAGAGTGTCAAACAGATAGGACCAGCTCACCCTATCGAAAGCCTTCTCGGCGTCTATGGATAAAAACAGCGCATGCCTACGTGATCTCTGCACACTATCCATGAGGTGAAAAAGGTGCTTAGTATTATCTCCTCCCTGCCTAGTAGGAATAAAACCAGCCTGGTCGGGGTCAACTAGGTCTGCCATCAGAGGGTTTAGGCGAGCTGCCAAGACACTAGCAAATATTTTCGCATCAATGTTTAATAAGGAAATGGGTCTGTACGACCCACACTCAGTGGGGTCTTTAGAGGGTTTTAAGATAACTGAGATAGCCGCTTCCGACATGGAATCTGTCACCGATTCTGTCTCCAGGAATGAGTTGAATAATTTAGTCAAGAAGGGTGCTAGTTCCTGACAGAAGGACTTGGAAAACATGGCAGAGAAGCCATCCGGGCCCGGGGCCTTTCCCTGTTTTAAGCGGGATTTTGCAGAGATTACTTCTTCTATGCGTATCTGTTGGTCAAGCTGCTCAGCCGTAGATTTCGGTAGGCTAGAGAGCGTACAGTTCTCCAAATAAGAGCGAGGATCTAGTACCGGTGGGTCCTGTCCCGTATAGAGAGTGTGATAAAAGGATCTAAAGACATCTACTATTTGCGAATCAGCACTGACCTCCTCCCCAGGTGGCCTTTTAATCGCCATAATCGAGGATGTCTGCGTTTTAGCCCGTAGCCTCTGTGCCAAAAGCTTGTCACATTTGTCGCTGCTGAGATAACATTTATGGCGTAGTCTGAGAAGTGCATACTCTGCCCTATCTAGGTCTAAACATTGCAATAAAAGCCTTTTTTTCTCTAATTCTCTCCACACCCTTGGAGCCCCCGTTCTTTTGTGTATTGATTCCATCTCTGCCACTCCGTGCTTTAGCTCTTGTCGTTTTTCTCGCCGGACCTTATTCTCTGCTGCAGAGGTTGCGATAAATTCTCCTCTCATCACCAGTTTCAATGCCTCCCAGACAGCAGCCAAGGATGCGGTCCCCACATCATTAATCTGTAGGTATTCTACTAGCTTATTTTTTATCGCGCCCACAATCTCTGGGGAATGCAAGAGGCGTTCCCTCAAGCGCCAGCTAGGGGGAGTTGTCTGGGTATGGTGTGCGTGGATGCTAACCGTGATTAAAGCATGGTCAGAGAGAGATCTAGGCTCAATAGAAGAGTCTACCAACCGGCGAGCCAGTGGCTTGGAGGCAAGAAAGTGGTTCAGCAGAGCATACGATTTATGGGCCGCAGAGTAATAGGTATAGTCTTTCACTCCCGGGTGATGAGAGCGCCAGACATCCTGCAGACCGTTATCTGCCATTCACCCCAAACCCCCGGAAGAGAAGGCCCCGGCCTGTATTGACCTCTGTCCAGACCGATCCATTTCTGTGTCCATCACCAGGTTAAGATCACCTCCCACCAGTTCCGCCACATCTTGGGATGTCAACACCTCTGCTAAGGCTTTAAGAGTAAACGATTCTCGTTGGGTATTAGGGGTATAGATAAAGGCCAATGTGATGTATGTGTTTTCCCATAAAATTCTAATCGCCAACAGACGCCCTCGTATTTCAGCTAGAGTAGCCACTACCTTACCAGGGAAATGTGCTTGGATCAGGATTGCCACCCCATTTTTCTTGGCCGGGCCAGCGGACCAGAATTGCTGTGGGAAGCGTCACATGCGCATGCACATAGTGTTCCTAGAGAGGAGGTGAGTCTCCTGTAAAAGGCAAATATCCCCGCCTGAATTTTCCAACAGAGAAAGGATTGCAGACCGCTTCATATGGGTTATTCAATCCTCTAACATTGAGGCTTACAACCTTTAGATTCCTACCCATAGTTTGAGATTAAGGTTGATACGCCAGCTGATGCGCAGTTCTCCCACCCTGGCCCCCCGGACCATCGTGGGCAAACGTTAGCAGCTGAGGACAGAAGTGGATGTCGATAGTGACTGGTGCGGAGACCCAAGGAAAGAAAAACAAACAACACTCAGAAACATGGAAATCCTCCAATTCCCAAAACATGTAAAACAAAGAATGACAAGAGTTCGTCTGCAAAGGGAGACCCATAGGGGTCGTGGCACAGCAGCGGACTTGCATGATGAGGTACCTCTTCATTGCCGTTCAGCGAGATTGTGTCCTCCATCGGAGGCCGCGGACCGGCATAGTGTGTTCCCCCAGCTGCACTGCAAGTACACCATCCCGGAACATCTTGACAAGATAATTCAGGGGGAGATCGGGAGGTCTGAAGGCTGGGACAGTGACATGAGCACCGCCTCCCTTTCTTTGGCAATCGTCTCTGGGTCCGGTTTGAGCTTAGAGGCCGGCCCTCCGACCCGCCGCCATCGCGGGAGCTTCAGCGAAGAAAACTCACGGGGTCCACCTTCTTGCTCGACTACCGAGGAATTCGTCAACCCCAATACCTCGAGTGCTTCTTTAAGGGAACAAAGCTGCCTCAGTCACCCCTGGTACTTGAAAATGATTTGAAAGGGATGGCCCCAGGAGTACGAGATTCCTTGTTCACGGAGGTGGGAGGTTACGACTCTAAATTCTCGCCTTTTGACCAAGTTAGACGCTGCTAGATCCTGGAAGAATGTGGGAGTATGACCTCGAAATTGGATAGGCTGGGTCTCTCGGGCTTTGCGAATAAGCTTCTCCTTAAGCTGGAAATCGTGGACGCACACAAGGATATCTGGTGGCGGAGCTTTTTCTAGGCAGTCCCACCCTGTGTACCTGATCCATCTGTATGTCCTTGGTGTTATCGCTGCCCAGCACATGATGAAAAAGGGCGAGGACATAAGCCCTGAGATCGTCTTCCTCTGCTCGCCAAGGAACTCCCCGAATCCGTACATTATTTCGTCGAGAGCGATTCTTGAGGTCCTCAGCATGCGCCTGCAAGTCTAAGTGCTGCTCCTGGAGATGAATCAAGTCTTGTTGCATCATAGCGATCTCCTCGTCCCTACTCGTGTCATGCTCCTCTAAAGTGGCCACTCGTTCTCTCACCTCCTCTTTATCACGTCTAATTTCTTTCAAGTCAGCGGAGAGTTGGCCTTTCAGTTCTTGAATGTCCTCTTTGAGAGAGGAAAACAGCTCTGACATAAAGGCCTTAGTTGCCGGCCCATCAACACCATCTACCGCTTCCGACTGGCCCTCTTCACTGTGTGTGCCGCTCGTTGGGCCAGAAGCCCCAGTCTGCTTCAGCAGCATTTCCTTCAGGGACCTATCTTTCTTTGTACGAGCTGTGGCCATGATAATGGGTGACACCTGCTGATGCTTCTCAGGTGGTCGTGCGTCCATCGGGTCCCGTGATTGCCCGAATTTCCACCCACTCGCGCTGTCCGCGACCCACTCTACAGTGACTTCCAGATTGGTATTGGATCTTCTTGGCACCCCCCAATGAGCGTTCCAAGCTGTATCCTGGAAGGGCACTCCAAGCGTGATCACTCCCCAGTTGGGAGTTGCCCAGTCAATCTGAGGCCACACTGCAGTTGTAGTTCGGAGAGTGTGCACACTATGTCAGGTTGTAGTGCTGTGCTCACAAACTGTCATGCACCATCTACCGTCTAGCTCTCCATACCCCCCAATATGGCATCAGAGAGGTCCAGGCACTTATAAAAGCCCATTGCAGTGGAGGCCCGCCAACTACACTGCACTGGGGAGAGCTAGGGCCGCGCTCCCCTTCGCATGCTGCCCGGAAGCCACTAGGAACCCTCAGCCCACGCCGTGGCCAATTGCAGAAAAGGGCCCTTGCAGTTGCAGCGCTCAAACGTCCCAAAGGTGTCTGTGAATGTCGTGCCCCTGGGGTATTGCAGATCTTCAGCCTTTTAGTATGTGAGCCCCCTCGTTCCCCTTTCCCGAGGCTCTATTCGCTAAAAGAAGCCCACCACGGGGAGGTCCAACACCTTCAAAGCCTCATAGCGAGCCGAGGCCGCTCCCTTCCTCCCTTCCTCCGGAGGCTGTAGGGGCGCAGTGAGCAGTGTCTGCTAGGGCTGCCGGGCATTCAGCCACTTACCCGGTAGGCCTCGATAGGCCCGAAGATCTTCCAGTCGTCCTCAGGTCACAAAATGGCGGCCGTCCGCCTCCGTTTCTTGCCTCCAAGCCTCAATGCCGCAATCACAGTCTCTGCTGGTCTCCGCCGAGAGAAGGCCGCACCGGAGCTCCCTAGGTATCCACAACTCTCTGGGTCAGAACCCCAAACGCTATGGGGACGTGCAGCACCTCGCTGTAACGGGCTCCGTATCATCACTGTGGGCGTCAAAATGGCGGACGCTGTTTCAACTCCGTCGATCCATACCTCCGCAAGCCCAGGCTCTTCTGCGTGCAGCGCTTCCCACCAGCCTGCCTCTCCGGTCACGGCAGACACTCATGGCCCTCGTTCGGCTGCGCTCGGCCCGGTCTCCATCTCTGTCTCCTTTCTTCCGGACTAGGGGGTTTGAGAATGCCGCCACACTAGCTCAACCCTGCCGAGCCTCCGTTCCTCTTCAACACCCGGATCTACCCGCTAGGACTTAGGACCGGGAATGGGCAGCAAAGCAAAGCTAAATTGTGGCGAAGCCGGAGGAACACGATTGTGCGTCCTATCCAGCCGCCATCTTGGCCACGCCCTCCATTTTTTTTACTTTAAAAAGAAAAAAACACCGGGAAGGGGGACCGCGCGTCCCCCCTCCCAAGGCCGATTTCGGCCCCGTGGACCCCATTTCCCGGAGCCTGGCCAGCCTTTATTTTATTTTTTTTAATTTGGAGGGAGGCCGCGTGACCCCCCTCCTGAGGCCAATTATGGCCCCGGAGAACCCATCCGCTGGGACTTTGCCTCTTTTTTAAAAATTATTTTTATTTTGGAGGGGGGGCCGCGTGGCCCCCCTCCTGAGGCCAATTATTGCCCCGAGGACCCCATTCTTCGGGGCCTGGCCATACGTTGGGGACCGCTGGGGGAGCCCCAATGCCCCCGCGGTCACAGCCGGCTCCCCGCCTCCTGCGGGAGCCGGCATTGGTTTTGGACAAGGGGTGCTGCTGACATGCAGCACCCCTTGTCCAAAAGCAATCTGCTTCACTTCATGGAAGCGAGAGCAGGTATTCTGCTCTCGCTTCAATGAAGCAAAGCAGAGTTTGCAATGACAGGGCAGGAGCTGTGCTCCCGCCCTGTCATTGCAAACTGCAATGTCGTGGGGGTAGGCACCCCGGGACATTGCTGGAGCTGGGCCTGGGGGGTGGCGGTCCCCAGGGCCATAGAGGGCTCCAGGAGGGGGGCCGCGCGGCCCCCTCTCAACTTGTAAATAGCCCCAGGGAGGTGGTGGTCCCCGGGGCAGTGTGGGGGGGCTCGAGCCCCCCACATAGTTTTAAAAAGTAGGCCCGGGAAGGTGGCCCCCCTCCTGAGGCCAATTATTGCCCGAGGACCCCATTCTTCGGGGCCTGGCTACACGTTGGGGACCGCTGGGGGAGCCCCAATGCCCCCGCGGTCACAGCCGGCATCCCGCCTCCTGCGGGAGCCGGCATTGGTTTTGGACAAGGGGTGCTGCTGACATGCAGCGCCCCTTGTCCAAAAGCAATCTGCTTCACTTCATGGAAGCGAGAGCAGGTATTCTGCTCTCGCTTCCATGAAGCAAAGCAGAGTTTGCAATGACAGGGCGGGAGCCGTGCTCCCGCCCTGTCATTGCAAACTGCAATGTCGCGGGGGTAGGCACCCCGGGACATTGCTGGAGCTGGCCCTGGGGGGTGGCGGTCCCCAGGGCCATAGAGGGCTCCAGCGCGGCCCCCCTCTCAACTTGTAAATAGCCCTAGGGAGGGGGTGGTCCCCGGGGCAGTGTGGGGGGGCTCGAGCCCCCCACATAGTTTTAAAAAGTAGGCCCGGGAAGGTGGTGGTCCCTGGGGCTTGGGGGGGCCCGCGAGGCCCCCACCCTATTTAATTTCAAGCCCCGGGGAGGTGGCGGTCCCCGGGGCAGCGTGGGGGGGAAGGAGCCCCCCCCACACATTTTAATAAGAAAGCCCTGGGGAGATGGCAGTTCCAGGGCTGTGGGGGGCTGTGTGCCCCCGCGCATTATCAGAAATGCCCCGGGGAGGTGGCGGTCCCCGGGGCTGCAGGGTCCCCCGTGGGCCCCCGCACCACTATAAAACATTGCCCCCGGGACCTGGCACACCCGGGGGCTTAAAAAAAACAAAGCACGGGAGACTGCGCTTCATTTTTGAAAAAAATTCTGCCGGATTCGCGAACCCGATGCGATTCCGGCCAAAAATTAAAAAACATATATGCTTTTTTTGGCCCTGGGGGTCCCTGTGGGACCCCCTGACCAGGCCTAGGGGGTCAGGGTGTTTCTACCCTGCCCCCTTTTCTTTTTTTTTACCATTTTCAACCCTTTTTTCTTGTGTCTCGGTTTTACTGAGTCACAAGATGGCTGCCAACACTTCTTGGTTTGGAGTGTTGGCAGCCAATCAAAATGAAGCTTGTGATCGGGAGGGTTCGCGAATCCACTGCGGTCACCAGATATCGATATTTTTTATTTTTTAATTTCTCAAAAACTGCTGAACGGATTTACACCATTTAAAGCAAAGAGTGCACTCTGGACCAAGAGATTCCTCTCTGCCAAATTTGGTGTAATTCCGTTAAGCAGTTCGGGCTGTAGCTGCAACAAAAGTTCCTATGGAAATTAACAAGGAGAAAACACGTTTTGGGACCCCCCTTTTTTCTCGGCCCCCGCTTGATGAATCACCCTGAAACTTTCAAGACAGGAGCTGACCAGAGCGGGCCATTAGTTTTGAAAATTTCGCGAAGATTCGTCAAACGGCGCCAAAGATATTGGCAAATTAAAAAACGCTTTTCCTATGGAAACTAGGTCCTAACTATAACTACCTACTGGCGACCACCAGTAGGTTATATATATATATATATATTCACTTAAAAAACCATAGGTCATCAGTGATGTCACTGACCATGTCATGAGTGATGTAATATGTGACGTCATCAGCAGTGCATTGCGGGGGTGCAAGTTATAGTTAGCTGAACTAACTATAACGGGGGAATTTCTCTGGTTTTGTACGAGTGAAATGTGCAAGTAACTATAACTGTCCCTAAAACCTATGATTTTTTCAGTGAATTTCTAAGGTTTTTTAAATGCTAATTTCTATCTATAACGTGTCCGAAACCTATGGTTTTTTCAGTGAATTTCAAAGGTTTTTTAAATGCTAATTTCTAACTATAATGTGCCTGAAACCTATGGTTTTTTAAGTGAATTTCAAAGGTTTTTTAAATGCTAGTTTCTAACTATGCCTACAGAGGTAGGACATGTGAAGAAAGAAGAAAAACGCACAGAAAGAAGCAAAAGAAATGCAGAAAGAAGCAACAGAAGTCCACAAAGACGAAGAAAAGTGCAGGAAGAAGCAAAAGATGTGCAGAAAGAACCAACAGAGGAGCAGAAAGAGGCCTTGTTGCAAAATCATCCTGTGCCCACAACTTTTTCAGACGTGTACTGGTGGTAACTGACTCTGACTAACCAGAGCCAGTGCTATGCTAAAAGACACTTAGAATACAGTGAAAACACCTACATACTCTAGGGAACACTATGCGTTGGGGTACCCCTGTGATTAGCATGACCTCCTCTGTAAGTCCCTAGTACATAATAGGGCAGGGGGATTAAAACTACATCTTAAAACGCGCTACAGGGCGCGTTTGCACAGTGGTGAAGGGAGGGGGGGCCTGAGGTGACATGTGTGCAAACGCGCCCGTCGTGCGTTTTAAGTTGTGGGATTTAGTCCCCTTGAATCCTGAGGGTCCCTGGGGCCCAACTAGCCCCCCAGGTACCTACAGTTAGGACCACAGAGCTGAGTTGCAGAGAGGCGTTCCGAGGCCACGCACCTTTTTCACCTCTCTGCAACGCAACTCTGTTGTGCTTACTGAAGGTACCTGGTGGGCTAGTTGGCCCCCAGGGTCCCTCAGGATTCAAGGGGAATTAATTCCCCAACTTAAAATGCACCACAGGGCGTGTTTGCGCACATGTCATCTGAGGCCCGCCCCCTCCCTTCACCACTGTGCAAACGCGCCCCGTGGTGCGTTTTAAGTTGGGGGATTAGGTCACCTTGAATCCTGAGGCTCCCTGGGGCCCAAATAGCCCACCAGGTACTTCCAGTAAGCACCACAGGCCTGCGTTGCAGAGAGGTGGTCCGAGGCCACGCCCCTTTTTACACCTCTCTGCAACGCAGCTCTGTGGTGCTTACTGGAGGTACCTGGTGGGCTAGTTGGACCCCAGGGACCCTCAGGATTCACCACTGTGCAAACGCGCCCCGTGGCGCGTTTTAAGTTACGGGATTAGATCACCTTGAATCCTGAGGGTCCCTGGGGCCCAACTAGCCCACCAGGTACTTCCAGTAAGCGCCACAGCCCTGCGTTGCAGAGAGGTGGTCCGAGGCCACAGCCCTTTTTACACCTCTGCAACGCAGCTCTGTGGCACTTACTGGAGGTACCTGGTGGGCTAGTTGGACCCCAGGGACCCTCAGGATTCAAGGGGACTTAATCCCCCATCTTAAAACACGCCACAGGGCATGTTTGCACACATGTCGCCTCAGGCCCCGCCCCCTCCCTTCACCACTGTGCAAACGCGCCCCGTGGCGCGTTTTAAGTCGGGGGATAACTCCCCTTGAATCCTGAGGGTCCCTGGGGTGCAACTAGCCCACCAGCTACCTCCATTAAGCGCCACAGAGCTGCGGTGCAGAGAGGTGTAAAAAGGGGCGTGGCCTCAGAACACCTCTCTGCAACGCAGCCCCCTAGCGCATACTGGAGGTTCCTGGTGGGCTAGTTGGCCCCCAGGGACCCCCAGTATTCAAAGGTACTTGACCATGTCATGAGTGATGTAATATGTGACGTCATCAGCAGTGCATTGCTGGGGCGCGAGTTATAGTTAGCTGAACTAACTATAACGGGGGAATTTCTATGGTTTTGTACGGGTGAAATGTCCAACTAACTATAACTGTCCCTAAAACCTATGTTTTTTTCAGTGAATTTCAAAGGTTTTTTAAATGCTAATTTCTAACTATAACGTGTCTGAAACCTATGGTTTTTTCAGTGAATTTCAAAGGTTTTTTAAATGCTAATTTCTAACTATAACGTGCCTGAAACCTATGATTTTTTAAGTGAATTTCAAAGGTTTTTTAAATGCTAGTTTCTAACTATGCCTACAGAGGTAGGACATGTGAAGAAAGAAGAAAAACGCACAGAAAGAAGCAAAAGATGTGCAGAAAGAACCAACAGAGGAGCAGAAAGAGGCCTTGTTGCAAAATCATCCTGTGCCCACAACTTTTTCAGACAGGTACTGGTGGTAACTGACTCTGACTAACCAGAGCCAGTGCTATGCTAAAAGACACTTAGAATACAGTGAAAACACCTACATACACTAGGGAACACTATGCGTTGGGGTACCCCTGTGATTAGCATGACCTCCTCTGCAAGTCCCTAGTACATAATAGGGCAGGGGATTAAAACTACCACTTAAAACGCGCTACAGGGCGCGTTTGCACAGTGGTGAAGGGAGGGGGGGCCTGAGGTGACATGTGTGCAAACGCACCCGTGGCGCGTTTTAAGTTGCGGGATTAAGGTCCCTTGAATTCTGAGGGTCCCTGGGGCCCAACTAGCCCCCCAGGTACCTACAGTTAGGACCACAGAGCTGAGTTGCAGAGAGGCGTTCCGAGGCCACGCACCTTTTTTCACCTCTCTGCAACGCAACTCTGTTGTGCTTACTGAAGGTGCCTGGTGGGCTAGTTGGCCCCCAGGGTCCCTCAGGATTCAAAGGGAATTAATTCCCCAACTTAAAACGCACCACAGGGCGTGTTTGCGCACATGTCACCTGAGGCCCCGCCCCTCC
The DNA here is from genome assembly GCA_963921515.1 of Calotriton arnoldi. Classification (NCBI taxonomy): domain Eukaryota; kingdom Metazoa; phylum Chordata; class Amphibia; order Caudata; family Salamandridae; genus Calotriton; species Calotriton arnoldi. The sequence continues at coordinate 1,365,034 of CAWUFW010004151.1, forward strand.
CTTCACCACTGTGCAAACGCGTCCCCGTGGTGCGTTTTAAGTTGGGGGATTAGGTCACCTTGAATCCTGAGGGTCCCTGGGGCCCAACTAGCCCACTAGGTACTTCCAGTAAGCACGCCTGTAACAAATTGTGCAGTTGTGTTTAGGTAGTGAAGAGGGTCGTGCTGGGGGTAGTGTTTTAGGGTTTAGGGTAGTGCAGTGTTGTTTGTGTAGTGTAGGGGGTCATGCTGGGGGTAGATTTAGGGTTTAGGGTAGTGCAGTGGTGTTTGGGTAGTGTAGGGGGTCGTGCTGGGGGTAGTGTTTTAGGGTTTAGGGTAGTGCAGTGGTGTTTGGGTAGCGTAGGGGTACTGCTGGGGGTAGTTTTTTAGGGTTTAGGGTAGTGCAGTGGTGTTTGGGTAGTGTAGTGGTTCGTGCTGGGGGTAGTTTTTAGGGTTTAGGGTAGTGCAGTGGTGTTTGTGTAGTGTAGGGGGTAGTGTTTTAGGGTTTAGGGTAGTGCAGTGGTGTTTGTGTAGTGTAGGAGGTCGTGTTTTAGGGTTTAGGGTAGTGCAGTGGTCTTTGGGTAGTGTAGGGAGTCGTGCGGGGGGTAGTGTTTTAGGGTTTAGGGAAGTGTAGGGGGTCATGCGGGGGGTAGTGTTTTAGGGATTAGGGTAGTGCATTGGTGTTTGGGTAGTGTAGGGGGTCATGCGGGTGGTAGTGTTTTATGGTTTAGGGCAGTGCAGTGGTGTTTGGGTAGTGTAGGGGGTCGTGCTGGGGGGAGTGTTTTAGGGTTTAGGGCAGTGCAGTGGTGTTCGGGTAGTGTAGGGGGTCGTGCTGGGGGAGTGTTTTAGGGTTTAGGGCAGTGCAGTGGTGTTCGGGTAGTGTAGGGGGTCGTGCTGGGGGAGTGTTTGAGGGTTTATGGCAGTGCAGTCGTGTTCGGGTAGTGTAGGGGGTTGTGCTGGGGGTAGTATTGTAGGGTTTAGGGTAGTGCAGTGGTGTTCGGGTAGTGTAGGGGGTCGTGCTGGGGTAGTGTTCTAGGGTTTAGGGCAGTGCAGTGGTGTTTGGGCAGTGTAGGGGTAATGCTGGGGGTGGTGTTTTAGTGTTTAGGGCAGTGCAGTGGTGTTCGGGCAGTGTAGGGGGTCGTGCTGGGGGTGGTGTTTCAGGGTTTAGGGCAGTGGTGTTCGGGCAGTGTAGGGGGTGGTGTTTCGGGGTTTAGGGCAGTGCAGTGGTGTTTGGGCAGTGTAGGGGGTCGTGCAGGGGGTGGTGTTTCAGGGTTTAGGGCAGTGGTGTTCGGGCAGTGTAGGGGGTCGTGCTGGGGGTGGTGTTTCAGGGTTTGGGGCAGTGCAGTGTTGTTCGAGCAGTAAAGGGGGTCGTGCTGGGGGTGGTGTTTCAGGGTTTAGGGCAGTGCAGTGGTGTTCGGGCAGTGTAGGGGGTGGTGTAGGGGGTGGTGTTTCAGGGTTTAGGGCAGTGCAGTGGTGTTCGGGCAGTGTAGGGGGCAGTGCAGGGGGTGGTGTTTCAGGGTTTAGGGCAGTGCAGTGGTGTTCGGGCAGTGTAGGGGGTGGTGCAGGGGGTGGTGTTTCAGGGTTTAGGGCAGTGCAGTGGTGTTCGGGCAGTGTAGGGGGTCGTGCTGGGGGTGGTGTTTCAGGGTTTAGGGCAGTGCAGTGGTGTTTGGGCAGTGTAGGGGGTCGTGCTGGGGGTGGTGTTTCAGGGTTTAGGGCAGTGCAGTAGTGTTCCGGCAGTGTAGGAGGTCGTGCAGGGGGTGGTGTTTCAGGGTTTAGGGCAGTGCAGTGGTGTTTGGGCAGTGTAGGGGGTCGTGCTGGGGGTGGTGTTTCAGGGTTTAGGGCAGTGCAGTGGTGTTCGGGCAGTGTTGGGGGTCACGCAGGGGGTGGTGTTTCAGGGTTTAGGGCAGTGCAGTGGTGTTCGGCCAGTGTAGGTGGTCTTGCTGGGGGTGGTGTTTCAGGCTTTAGTGCAGTGGTGTTCGGGCAGTGTAGGGGGTCTTGCTGGGGCTGGTGTTTCAGGGTTTAGGGCAGTGCAGTGGTGTTCGGGCAGTGTAGGGGGTCGTGCTGGGGCTGGTGTTTGAGGGTTTAGGGAAGTGCAGTGGTGTTCGGGCAGTGTAGGGGGTCGTGATGGCGCTGGTGTTTGAGGGTTTAGGGCAGTGCAGTGGTTTTCGGGCAGTGTAGGCGGTCGTGCTGGGGCTGGTGTTTCAGGGTTTAGGGCAGTGCAGTGGTGTTCGGGCAGTGTACGGGGTTGTGCTGGGGCTGGTGTTTCAGGGTTTAGGGCAGTGCAGTGGTGTTCAGGCAGTGTAGGGGGTCGTGCTGGGGGTGGTGTTTCAGGGTTTAGGGCAGTGCAGTGGTGTTCGGGCGGTGTAGGGGTCGTGCTGGGGCTGGTGTTTCATGGTTTAGGGCAGTGCAGTGGTGTTCGGACAGTGTAGGGGGTCGTGCTGGGGGTGGTGTTTCAGGGTTTAGGGCAGTGCAGTGGTGTTCGGGCAGTGTAGGGGGTCAAGCTGGGGGTGGTGTTTCAGGGTTTAGGGCAGTGCAGTGGTGTTCGGGCAGTGTAGGGGGTCTTGCTGGGGGTGGTGTTTCAGGGTTTAGGGCAGTGGTGTTCGGGCAGTGTAGGGGGTCTTGCTGGGGGTGATGTTTCAGGGTTTAGGGCAGTGCAGTGGTGTTCGGGCAGTGTAGGGGTCTTGCTGGGGGTAGTGTTTCGGGGTTTAGGGCAGTGCAGTGGTGTTCGTGCAGTATAGGGGGTCGTGCTGGGGTGGTGTTTCAGGGTTTAGGGCAGTGCAGTAGTGTTCGGGCAGTGTAGGGGATCGTGCAGGGGTGGTGTTTCAGGGTTTAGGGCAGTGCAGTGGTGTTCGGGCAGTGTAGGGGGTCGTGCTGGGGGTGGTGTTTCAGGGTTTAGGGCAGTGCAGTGGTGTTCGGGCAGTGTAGGGGGTCGTGCAGGGGGTGGTGTTTCAGGGTTTAGGACAGTGCAGTGGTGTTCGGGCAGTGTAGGGGTCGTGCTGGGGCTGGTGTTTCAGGGTTTAGGGCAGTGCAGTGGTGTTCGGGCAGTGTAGGGGGTCTTGCTGGGGGTGGTGTTTCAGGGTTTAGGGCAGTGGTGTTCGGGCAGTGTAGGGGGTCTTGCTGGGGGTGATGTTTCAGGGTTTAGGGCAGTGCAGTGGTGTTCAGGCAGTGTAGGGCATCTTGCTGGGGGTAGTGTTTCAGGGTTTAGGGCAGTGCAGTGGTGTTCGTGCAGTGTAGGGGGTCGTGCTGGGGATGGTGTTTCAGGGTTTAGGGCAGTGCAGTAGTGTTCGGGCAGTGTAGGGGTCGTGCAGGGGGTGGTGTTTCAGGGTTTAAGGCAGTGCAGTGGTGTTCGGGCAGTGTAGGGGGTCGTGCTGGGGGGGTGTTTCAGGGTTTAGGGCAGTGCAGTGGTGTTCGGGCAGTGTAGGGGGTCGTGCTGGGGGTGGTGTTTCAGGGTTTAGGGCAGTGGTGTTCGGGCAGTGTAGGGGGTCTTGCTCGGGGTGATGTTTCAGGGTTTAGGGCAGTGCAGTGGTGTTCGGGCAGTGTAGGAGGTCTTGCTGGGGGTAGTGTTTCAGGGTTTAGGGCCGTGCAGTGGTGTTCGGGCAGTGTAGGGGGCGTGCTGGGGGTGGTGTTTCAGGGTTTTGGGCAGTGCAGTGGTGTTCGGGCAGTGTAGGGGGTCGTGCTAGGGTTGGTGTTTCAGGGTTTAGGGCAGTGCAGTGGTGTTCGGGCAGTGTAGGGGGTCGTGCAGTGGCTGGTGTTTCAGGGTTTAGGGCAGTGCAGTGGTGTTCGGGCAGTGTAGGGGGTCATGCTGGGGGTAGTGTTTTAGGGTTTAGGGTAGTGCAGTGGTGCTTGTGTAGTGTAGGGGGTCGTGCTGGGGGTAGTGTTTTAGGGTTTAGGGTAGTGCAGTGGTGCTTGTGTAGTGTAGGGGGTCGTGCTGGGGGTAGGGTCTAGGGCAGTGGTGTTTGTGTAGTGTAGGGGGTCATGTTTTAGGGTAGTGCAGTGGTGTTTGGGTAGTGTAGGGGGTCGTGCTGGGGGTAGTGTTTTAGGATTTAGGTTAGTGCAGTGGTGTTGGGGTAGTGTTTTAGGGTTTAGGGTAGTGCAGTGGTGTTTGTGTAGTGTAGGGGGTCATGCTGGGGGTAGTGTTTTAGGGTTTAGGATAGTGCAGTGGTGCTTGTGTAGTGTAGGGGGTCGTGCTGGGGGTAGTGTTTTAGGGTATAGGGTAGTGCAGTGGTGTTTTTGTAGTGTAGGGGGGGTCATGTTTTAAGATGCAACGCTCCAATACCTGACCAGTCTGCACTACATAAAACTGCACACAAAAAAAAGTGTTTTGCACACTTTTGTCATTGGGCTATATGTGGGCTACATCTGGGTAATATTTGTGCTACATTTGGGCTCTTTTTTCACTGGTGGCCATCTTGGAAGACTTCTTTGTTATGAAGTTTCCTAATTTCCTCATTTACTGCAGTCTCCTCAGTAGGAAATGCTTTCAGTTTTTACTTTGATTCCATCAAGAAGGCAATCAGATGTGTCACACATTTGCCATAAATTCAGAATGTTAGCACTCTAGTTGTTCATTAGATCACTGTAGTAAAGCTACTGCTCACCAAGGAGTTAACTGGAAGTCTACTGCTGGTATTGAAAGTGATTGTTTCAGTCTGCATGTCAGAATTTTCTAATGAAATAGAAGAGGATTTGAGATCTCACTTAAAACATGCACTAAATTTTCTTTTTGCAGCACTAACCATAATTTCTATGGCAAAATGAACCCCCTCATTTTGTTCCTTTTAAATTAAATGTTTTAAGTGTTACCAGTTTATTCCAATCAAGATGGCTTCAGGTGTGCCATACTTTTGTCATAAGTAAGACTGTTAGCGCTCTAGTTGTTCTTTAGAACACTCTGGGAAGCTGCAGTAGAACACAAAGGCATCAACTGACAGGCTGCTCCTGTTGAAATATAACAGGAAGATATTTGAGATCACACTTGAAACATGTCCTAATTTTTCTTTCTACAGCACTAACCATAATTTCTATGACAAAATGAACCCCATCATTTTGTTCCTTTTTAAATTAAATGTTTTAAGTGTTACCAGTTTATTCCAATCAAGATGGCTTCAGGTGTGCCATACTTTTGTCATAAGTAAGACTGTTAGCGCTCTAGTTGTTCTTTAGAACACTCTGGGAAGCTGCAGTAGAACACAAAGGCATCAACTGACAGGCTGCTCCTGTTGAAATATAACAGGAAGATATTTGAGATCACACTTGAAACATGTCCTAATTTTTCTTTCCAGAGCACTAACCATAATTTCTATGACAAGATGAACCCCATCATTTTGTTCCTTTTTAAATTAAATGTTTTAAGTGTTACCAGTTTATTCCAATCAAGATGGCTTCAGGTGTGCCATACTTTTGTCATAAGTAAGGCTGTTAGCACTCTAGTTGTTCTTTAGAACACTCTGGGAAGCTGCAGTAGAACACAAAGGAATCAACTGACAGTCTCTGCCCTTGTTGGATGTACATGTTTTACTGAAAATGTCAGACTTCATTCTCACATGACTGAGAAAGATAATGTGAATTTACAGAAAATATGCTCTCATTTTAGCTTCTGGAGCACCTTCCAAAACTGTATGGGACAAGCATGTGAAAATAGTTTTCTCTCAAACATGATTCATGATATCCCAGCAGAAGGTTTTTCACAGGGTAAAATCACCTTAGAACACACCACAATTCCTGAAATTAGTATGGTACCATCAACAAATGAATTCTAATGTAACTAAAGTCTGTTATCACCCTTTATAGTTCTCCTTTAGGTAACCCTCAAAATCTTCGATTCACTACAATGCATTTCAATGGGGTACTATCATTTATATTGGTCCCAAGATGGCTGCCAGCAATTCCAGGATGAAGTGCTGACAGCCAATCAGATCTCACGATGACATGTGTGGTTAGGCTCCGCCCAGATATATATGTGTTTTTACTTTTGATTTTCTCAGCAACTACTGAACGGATTTACACCATTTAACAAAAGGGTTCTTTCTGAACCAAGAACTACCTCTTTGCCAAATTTGGTGTAATTCCGTTCAGCAGTTCGGGCTGTAGCCTTGCATAAAGTTTCCTATGGGAAATTGATTTTTGACTCTTATTTTTTTAATTTCTCCGCAACTACTGAACGGATTTACACCATTTAACAAAAGGGTTCTTTCTGAACCAAGAACTACCTCTTTGCCAAATTTTGTGTAATTCCGTTCAGCAGTTCGGGCTGTAGCCGTGGCTAAAGTTTCCTATGGAAAAATGAATGGGGAAAACACGTTTTGGGACCCCCTTTTTCTCGGCCCCCGCTTGACGAATCACCCCGAAACTTTCAGGGTAGGAGCGGACCGGAGCAGGCCATAAAGTTTGAAAATTTCGCGAAGATTCGTCAACCGACGCAAGAGTTATTTCAAATAGAATGTTGCGGATTTCCTATGGAAAATAGGTCCTAACTATAACTATCTACTGGCGACCGCCAGTAGATAATATATATATATATATATATATATTATAGTCTGCAACAAGACGCAAATGATATGCAAAAATAGATATATGTATATACACGCACTATAGATACATATGTAGAGAAGAGATATCCTACATGTATTCTTTTATATTAGAACTGCACAGTTTCCATCGGAATGGGTAGGAGTTTAATCTCTGAAATACTGTCAATTAAATATTCCTAACTAAGTATCTATATATATATATTATCTACTGGCGGTCGCCAGTAGATAGTTATAGTTAGGACCTATTTTCCATAGGAAATCCGCAACATTCTATTTGAAATAACTCTTGCGTCGGTTGACGAATCTTCGCGAAATTTTCAAACTTTATGGCCCGCTCCGGTCCGCTCCTACCCTGAAAGTTTCGGGGTGATTCGTCAAGCGAGGGCCGAGAAAAAAGGGGGTCCCAAAACGTGTTTTCCCCATTCATTTTTCCATAGGAAACTTTAGCCACGGCTACAGCCCGAACTGCTGAACGGAATTACACCAAATTTGGCAAAGAGGTAGTTCTTGGTTCAGAAAGAACCCTTTTGTTAAATGGTGTAAATCCGTTCAGTAGTTGCTGAGAAAATCAAAAGTAAAAACACATATATATCTATGGCCGCGGAGGGTCCGCGCACCCTCCCGATGACCAGCTGTATGCTAATTGGCTGTCAACACTCCAAACCAGGAAGTGTTGGCAGCCATCTTGTGAATCGGTAGAACCGAGTCACAAGAAAACAGTAAAAACAATCGCGCAAAACGCAAAAAGGGGGCAGGGTAGAAACACCCTGACCCCCTAGGCCTGCTCAGGGGGTCCTACAAGGACCCCCAGGGCCCCAAATCGGCAAAAACGCGCTGGGTGCGCGTATCCTGCCGATAAAAAAATAAAAAACAAAGCGCGGGCTCCAGCGCTTCGTTATTAATTGGCCCCCGGGTGGGCCAAGTCCCGGGGGCATGCGTGGTTTTCAATTTTACCAAGCCCCGGGGACCGCCACCCCCCGGGGCTTTGAAATTATAATGCTGGCGGGGGGATCACGGCCCCCCCGCAGCCCCGGGGACCGCCACCCCCCGGGGCTTCTTTTTTTAATAAAAAAATACCTGTGTGGGGGGACTCCAGCCCCCCCACATGCCCCGGGGACCGCCACCTCCCCGGGGCATTAATTAAAGAAATGTGGGGGTCCGTTTCGGACCCCCGAAGCCCCGGGGACCACCACCTCCCCGGGGCTTTGTAGATGGTGGGAGGGGGGCCACGCAGCCCCCCTCCTGGAGCCTGTGGTGGCCCTGGGGACCGCCACCCCCCAGGGCCGGCTCCTGCAGTGTCCCGAGGTGCCCACCCCCGGGACACTGCAGTTTGCAATGACAGGATGGGAGCCTCGTGGCTCCCGTCCTGTGATTGCAAACTTGCTTTGCTTCATTGAAGCAAGAGCAGGGAAACCTGCTCTCGCTTCAATGAAGCAAAGCAGAATTGCTTTTCCATAAGGAGAGCTGCATGTCAGCAGCTCCCCTTATGGAAAAGCAATGCCGGCTCCCGCAGGATGCAGGGAGCCGGCGGGACCGTGCGGGGATTGGGGACCCCGCCACGGTCCCCAGCGAGTGGCCAGGCCCCGGGGATGGGGTCCCCGGGGCCATTAGTGGCCCAGGAGGGGGCCACTCAGCTCCCCTCCCCAGAAATAAAAAATTATTTAAAAAAAAAAAAACATAAAGGCCGGCCCCGGGGATGGGGTGCCGGGGCCTTAAATGGCCTGAGGAGGGGGGTCACGCAGCCCCCTCCAAAGATTTAAATTTAAAAAAAAGCGGCCCCCTTCCCGTTTTTTTTTTTTTTAAACAAAAAGAAAATCCTCAGGCCCCGGGGGATGGAGACCCGGGGCCAAAAGTGGCCAAGGGAAGGGGGGCCACGCAGCCCCCTTCCCATACAAAAAAAAAAAAAAAAAAAGACCGGCATCGTGCCGGAGGCCCCGCCCCCTCCCTGCAGCAGTCTGCAAACGCGCCCCCTGGCACGTTTTAAGAAGGGGAAGTAATTCCCCTTGAATACTGGGGGTCCCTGGGGGCCAACTAGCCCACCAGGAACCTCCAGTATGCGCCAGGGGGCTGCGTTGCAGAGAGGTGTAAAGAGGCCATGCACCTTTTTACACCTCTCTGCAACGCAGCTCTGGGGCGCTTTTTGGAGGTACATGGTGGGCTAGTTGGACTCCAGGGACCCTCAGGATTCAACGGGACTTAATCCCCCAACTTAAAATGCGCCACGGGGAGCGCCCCACAGCGCTGAAGGGAGGGGGCGGGGCTTCAGATGACATGTGTGCAAACAGGCCCTGTGGCGCGTTTTAAGATGGGCAATTAAATCCCCTTCAATCCTGAGGGTCCCTGGGGGACAACTAGCCCATCAGGTACGTCCAGAAAGCGCCACAGAGCTGTGTTGCAGAGAGGTGTAAAAAGGGGCGTGGCCTCTGAATACCTCTCTGCAACGCAGCTCGCTGCCGCATACTGGAGGTACAGGGTGGGCTAGTTGGACCCCAGGGACCCTCATGATTCAAGGGGACTTAATCCCCCAACTTAAAACGCGCCACGGGGCGCGTTTGCACAGTGGTGAAGGGAGGGGGCGGGTCTTGAGGTGACATGTGTGCAAACAGGCCCCGTGGCGTGTTTGAAGTTGGGGGATTAAGTCCCCTTCAATCTTGAGGGTCTCTGGAGTCCAACTAGCTCACCAGGTACCTTCAGTAAGCACAACAGAGCTGCGTTGCAGAGAGGTGCAAAAAGGGGCATGGCCTCTGAACACCTCTCTGCAACGCAGCTCTCTGGCGCATACTGGAGGTATCTGGTGGGCTAGTTGGCCCCTAGGGACCCTCGGGATTGAGGAGGAATTAATTCTCCAACTTAAAACGCGCCACAGGGCGTGTTTGCAGACATGTCACCTCGGGCCCCACCCCTTCCTTCACCATTGTGCAAATTTTCTCTAAAATCAGCCGAACTACGAATTCCGATTTACTCACCTGTTATCAGGAGAGAGCTCAGTGCTGCATCTTTGAGCCCAGTACTGATCCTGAAAAGTAATTTTAACCGTACTTACCAGTAACTTGAATTTCCTTCCATAGGCTAACATTGACTGGTTTCACTTGGAAATTCTTCTAAGTGTGGAGTTTTGGAACTTTATAATATTCCTCTAAAATCAGCCGAAACACGAATTCCGATTTACTCACCTGTTATCAGGAGAGACCTCAGTGCTGCATCTTTGAGCCCAGTACTGATACTGAAAAGTAATTTTAACCGTATTTAACAGTAACTTGGATTTCCTTCCATAGGATATCATTGCCTGCTTTTTGCTGAAAAAGTTTGTGTTGATTTTTGAAACATACAAATATTCCTCTAAAATCAGCCGAACTACGAATTCCGATTTACTCACCTGTTATCAGGAGAGAGCTCAGTGCTGCATCTTTGAGCCCAGTACTGATCCGAAAAGTAATTTTAACCGTACTTACCAGTAACTTGAATTTCCTTCCATAGGCTAACACTGACTGGTTTCACTTGGAAATTCTTCTAAGTGTGGAGTTTTGGAACTTTATAATATTCCTCTAAAATCAGCCGAACAACGAATTCCGATTTACTCACCTGTTATCAGGAGAGACCTCAGTGCTGCATCTTTTAGCCCAGTACTGATCCTGAAAAGTAATTTTAACCGTACTTACCAGTAACTTGAATTTCCTTCCATAGGATATCATTGCCTGCTTTTGCTGAAAAAGTTTGTGTCGATTTTTGAAACATACAAATATTCCACTAAAATCAGCCGAACTACGAATTCCGATTTACTCACCTGTTATCAGGAGAGAGCTCAGTGCTGCATCTTTGAGCCCAGTACTGATCCTGAAAAGTAATCCAAACCGTACTTACCAGTAACTTGAATTTCCGTCCATAGGCTAACATTGACTGGTTTCACTTGGAAATTCGTCTAAGTGTGGAGTTTTGGAACATTATAATATTCCTCTAAAATCAGCCGAACTACGAATTCCGATTTACTCACCTGTTATCAGGAGAGACCTCAGTGCTGCATCTTTGAGCCCAGTACTGATCCTGAAAAGTAATTTTAACCGTACTTACCAGTAACTTGAATTTCCTTCCATAGGATATCATTGCCTGCTTTTTGCTGAAAAAGTTTGTGTCGATTTTTGAAACATACAAATATTCCTCTAAAATCAGCCGAACTACGAATTCCGATTTACTCACCTGTTATCAGGAGAGAACCCAGTGCTGCATCTTTTAGCCCAGCACTGACCCTGAAAAGTAATTCTAATCGTACTTACCAGTAACTTGTATTTCCTTCCATAGGAATCCATTGTCTGGTTTTCAGCAGAAAAGTTTCAAAGTGTCGATTTTCACAAACTACAAATATTCCTAAAAAATCGCCTGTATGACTTAAACGCATTCTTTCAACTGTTTACAGGAGATGCACCAGTGCTGGATCCAGGAACCACCACTGAGTAAGAAAAAGTAACGATAACACTACTTACCTGCTAAGTGAATTTCCTCCCATAGGATAACATTGGTGATTCTATGTGAAGAAGTTTCTGTCAACTTTTAAAATACAATAATATTCCTTAAAAATCACTACTGTAACCAAAACGCTTTAACTCAACTGTATACAGGAGATGTCCCAGGACTGAATCTAGGATCCAGTCCTGTGGTTAGAAAAGTAATCCATAAAGTAACTAATTGCATTTAACTAGAAATTCACATTGAGCTCAATGTTGCATTGTGTTTGAAATTGTGTTGCCCATTGCAACAACTGTAACTACTGTACTTAAAAGTCTATTGCCTATTTGCAAAGTATTTAAACTAAAGTAATTCATTCTGAGAAAGTATATTTTGTAATGTAATGTATAATGTAATTACAATGTAATTTAAAAAATAAAATATCTAAAAATAAATAGTTTAAAAAAATGTAGTAAATCAGTATCAAAAAAATAAATATAACAATTAATACATTTAAAAATTGTCATTTACAAAACCTTTGAAATTCACTGAAAAAAAACATAGGTGTCAGACATGTTATAGTTAGGAATTAGCATTTAAAAAGCCTTTGAAATTCACTGAAAAAACCATAGGTTTCAGGCACGTTATAGTTAGAAATTAGCATTTAAAAAACCTTACAAATTCACTGAAAAAACCATAGGTTTTAGGGACAGTTATAGTTAGTTGGACATTGCACTCGTACAAAACCCGTGAAATTCCCCCGTTATAGTTAGTTCAGCTAACTATAACTCGCGCCCCCGCAATGCACTAATGATGACGTCACATATTACATCACTCATGACATGGTCAGTGACATCACTGATGACATCACTGATGACATCTCAAATGACATCACTGATGACATCACTGATGACATCATCCACCTGATAATCTGATGCACCTCCTCACACCCTAATATAACCTTTGATACACCCACTCTAAATTACAGACTGCCATTCGCAAAACAAAAGACACTCCAACACCAATAACTACATACCCACTCACTGATTCTTAGGTCTACACACACACATCCACTCACTCACCCGTACAGTCACTCATACTTACGGTCACTCAGTACAGGACTATCATATGCACTCATACTCCTATATAGACACTCAAACACCGCCACTCATCCATAGAGGTACTCACACACCTAGTCGGTCATGCAAATAATTAAACACACTGCCATTTACTCACCTAAACAGTTATACACACACCAGCTCACTTACTCATACAAATACTAGCACATTCTTACGCTCTTATACAATCACTGATACAAGCACACACTCATCCATACAGCCACTCTCACAATCACAAACTCTCGCTTATAGCTATTTATATACTCCAACACACATATATACTGCCTTTCACATATGTAGTTACTCACACATGTACCACTGGGACATACATTCACTCACTAACACACCCATACACACGCTCACCCACCCATACAGTCCATCACAGATGCACTCTTGAAACCATGCACCCAGTGAATCACCCACTCACACATCTATGCACAGAGTCACACACACCCCACCCACAGAAACACTCAGGCACCCATACAGATACTCAGACAACCAATCAATAACTCATATAGACACTCATGTAGCTATTCACAAACCCATGCAGCCGCTTACACAGCAACAGACAGACGGATACAGACATTCACACAGTTTAGTCGCTAACCCATGCATTCAGTAAGATACGTTTAATCACTCACTTATAGAGTTAGTCACGCACCTAGTAAATCATCCATTCAGACACTTATATACCAACTCATTCTTCAATACGCCTTTCCCTATATACATTAAACATATTTAAACTTTACAGAAACACACAGTCACTGGATGATGTCATCAGTGATGTCATTTGAGATGTCATCAGTGATGTCATCAGTGATGTCACTGACCATGTCATGAGTGATGTAATATGTGACGTCATCAGCAGTGCATTGCGGGGCGCGAGTTATAGTTAGCTGAACTAACTATAACAGGGGAATTTCACGGGTTTTGTACGAGTGCAATGTCCAACTAACTATAACTGTCCCTAAAACCTATGGTTTTTTCAGTGAATTTGTAAGGTTTTTTAAATGCTAATTTCTAACTATAACGTGCCTGAAACCTATGGTTTCTTCAGTGAATATATATATATATATATTATCTACTGGCGGTCGCCAGTAGATAGTTATAGTTAGGACCTATTTTCCATAGGAAATCCGCAACATTCTATTTGAAATAACTTTGGAGCCGGTTGACGAATCTTCGCGAAATTTTTGAAACTTATGGCCCGCTCCAGTCCGCTCCTATCCTGAAAGTTTCGGGGTGATTTGGCAAGCGGGGGCTGAGAAAAAAGGGGGGTCCCAAAACGTGTTTTCCCCATGCAATTTTCCATAGGAACCTTTCATCGCAGCTACAGCCCGAACTGCTGAACGGAATTACACCAAATTTGGCAAAAAGGTAGCCCTTGGTTCAGAGTCGTGCCTTTTGGTTAAATGGTGTAAATCCGTTCAGTAGTTCCTGAGAAATTTGAAAAAGAAAACACATATATATCTGGGCGGAGCCTAACCACACATGTCATCGTGAGATCTAATTGGCTGTCAGCACTTCATCCTGGAATTGCTGGCAGCCATCTTGGGACCAATATAAATGATAGTACCCCATTGAAATGCATTGTAGTGAATCGAAGATTTTGAGGGTTACCAAAAGGAGAACTATAAAGGGTGATAACAGACTTTAGTTACATTAGAATTCATTTGTTGATGGTACCATACTAATTTCAGGAATTGTGGTGTGTTCTAAGGTGATTTTACCCTGTGAAAAACCTTCTGCTGGGATATCATGAATCATGTTTGAGAGAAAACTATTTTCACATGCTTGTCCCATACAGTTTTGGAAGGTGCTCCAGAAGCTAAAATGAGAGCATATTTTCTGTAAATTCACATTATCTTTCTCAGTCATGTGAGAATGAAGTCTGACATTCTCAGTAAAACATGTACATCCAACAAGGGCAGAGACTGTCAGTTGATTCCTTTGTGTTCTACTGCAGCTTCCCAGAGTGTTCTAAAGAACAACTAGAGTGCTAACAGCCTTACTTATGACAAAAGTATGGCACACCTGAAGCCATCTTGATTGGAATAAACTGGTAACACTTAAAACATTTAATTTAAAAAGGAACAAAATGATGGGGTTCATTTTGTCATAGAAATTATGGTTAGTGCTGTAGAAAGAAAAATTAGGACATGTTTCAAGTGTGATCTCAAATATCTTCCTGTTATATTTCAACAGGAGCAGCCTGTCAGTTGATGCCTTTGTGTTCTACTGCAGCTTCCCAGAGTGTTCTAAAGAACAACTAGAGCGCTAACAGTCTTACTTATTACAAAATTATGGCACACCTGGAAGCCATCTTGATTGGAATAAACTGGTAACTCTTAAAACATTTAATTTAAAAAGGAACAACATGAGGGGGTTCATTTTGTCATAGAAATTATGGTTAGTGCTGTAGAAAGAAAAATTAGGACATGTTTTAAGTGAGATCTCAAATATCTTCCTGTTATATTTCAACAGGAGCAGCCTGTCAGTTGATGCCTTTGTGTTCTAGTGCAGCTTCCCAGAGTGTTCTAAAGAACAACTAGAGAGCTAACAGTCTTACTTATGACAAAAGTATGGCACACCTGAAGCCATCTTGATTGGAATAAACTGGTAACACTTAAAACATTTAATTTAAAAAGGAACAAAATGAGGGGGTTCATTTTGCCATAGAAATTATGGTTAGTGCTGTAGAAAGAAAAATTAGGACATGTTTTAAGTGAGATCTCAAATATCTTCCTGTTATATTTCAACAGGAGCAGCCTGTCAATTGATGCCTTTGTGTTCTACTGCAGCTTCCCAGAGTGTTCTAAAGAACAACTAGAGCGCTAACAGTCTTACTTATGACAAAATTATGGCACACCTGAAGCCATCTTGATTGGAATAAACTGGTAACTCTTAAAACATTTAATTTAAAAAGGAACACAATGAGGGGGTTCATTTTGTCATAGAAATTATGGTTAGTGCTGTAGAAAAGAAAAATTAGGACATGTTTTAAGTGAGATCTCAAATATCTTCCTGTTATATTTCAACAGGAGCAGCCTGTCAGTTGATGCCTTTGTGTTCTACTGCAGCTTCCCTGAGTGTTCTAAAGAACAACTAGAGCGCTAACAGTCTTACTTATGACAAAAGTATGGCACACCTGAAGCCATATTGATTGGAATAAACTGGTAACACTTAAAACATTTAATTTAAAAAGGAACAAAATGAGGGGGTTCATTTTGCCATAGAAATTATGGTTAGTGCTGCAGAAAGAAAATTTAGGGCATATTTTAAGTGAGATCTCAAATCCTCTTCTATTTCATTAGAAAATTCTGACATGCAGACTGAAACAATCACTTTCAATACCAGCAGTAGACTTCCAGTTAACTCCCTGGTGAGCAGTAGCTTTACTACAGTGATCTAATGAACAACTAGAGTGCTAACATTCTGAATTTATGGCAAATGTGTGACACATCTGAATGCCTTCTTGATGGAATCAAAGTAAAAAACTGAAAGCATTTCCTACTGAGGAGACTGCAGTAAATGACGAAATTAGGAAACTTCATAACAAATAAGTCTCCCAAGATGGCCACCAGAGAAAAAAGAGCCCAAATGTAGCACAAATATCACCCAGATGTAGCCCACATATAGCCCAATGACAGAAGTGTGCAAAACACTTTTTATTTTTAGTTTTTCTGCAGTTTTATATAGTGCAAACTGGTCAGGTATTGGAGCGTTACATCTTACTTGGACCCCAAATTGCGTATTTTGCACGAAGTACATGAGATTGATCTTGCGAAACATTGAACTTTACGATTCTGTTAACCTGAAGTTGCTCTGAACCGGGCTTTGTAACACCCGTTTTTACCTACTGGTTTTAATTAATTCTCACTGTATTGTATTAGGAAAGAGGATTTACTGTTTTTATGTACACTTTTATGATCTATGTTTCTAAATCAGATCAAATAAAGTTTAATGAATTCTATGGCAGGACGGAGGTGAGGATTATGCATATCTTTCCTCACTTTATTTGCATAGCAGTTAAAAAAACGTAACACAACAATCATTAAACAAAAGACTACACAACCCATGAACCATTAGGGGGTAGTCTCCAAGGCAACTATAGTCCAATCATATCACAGTCCATCGTATATAATATCGTGACGTCCCTTCCGCTTCCTCTTTCTTCACTGCTCGTCAGTTAAGTGCATTCCTTACATTCTTGGCTTAATCTGACGTTGTTGCTGTTTGTATAGCGGTTTCTTGTGCACGTTATTAGCATTATTGCCTTGGTATTGTTTCATATTCCCTGCGCAGCAGCCTCTTGCCCGAGCGCGTTCTCTCCCTCGCAGTTTCTCCCGCTGTGTGCTCTGCGCACGGTGAGATCCTGTCAGGCGCGTCTGGTCCGAGCGAGGCAGCTCCGTCGAGCGCTCCCGCTGGTCTTTACGCGCGTTTGGGAATCCGGTCACTCCTTTAGTGTCCGCTTGATTCCCGACCAACCCTCGCCTAATTTTGACACCGCTACGCAGTGATTTCCCCACACAGCCACGTTAGTGACCAGCGCCACCTGGTGGTGGTAATTGGTATTGCGCCTCAGTCTATTCTTATAACAGCTTCGGGGAAAGCCCAGCTGTTGGAGCACCGGCGAGGGGGCTGTCTTAAGGATTTTAAGGGCATTTGTTCTGTGCTCACACCCTCTGCTATCATGTCTTCTCCAGAAGACCATTTTTACTCCTCCTACCAGGAAGTGGAGGAGGAATGGCCCCCAACTTCTCCCTCCAGCAGTGGACCAAGCCCTCTCTCTGGCTATTTCTAGGGCGCTGGCTCCTCTTAGGGATCAGGTTGATAAGCTGGCGAAAAGCATCCCTGGGGTGTTCAGTGACCCAGATCTGGTGGTGGCGGGTCCAAGTAGCTCCCAGATGGGGAATAAAAGGGCCGTTAAGCATAACGCGGGGCACTTGGAAGGATTTGATAAACTTACGGAGACCTTCCTCAAGAGTGCGCGAATGCTAAAACATGCACCCTGCCGGGAGGAGGAGGGACCCGGAGAAAATTGCGACACTGTCACCACTATTGTAGACCCCGACGGCGGGTTTCCCTTAGAGGGAGAGGGTGTATCGGAGGATGATTTCTCCTCCGATGAGGATAAGGACTCGGGGCGTCCCTGGCGTCCAGAGTCCCACTCCTCTCAGTCCCCGGTTGGGGACGGGGTCCACTCGGACATGTTCGAGCCTACCCAAATTTACCATCCTAGGTCGGCAGAGTGGACACCTGACGCCAAAGTGGCAGAGTATGTGGTGGGGAAAATCCATCAACCCCTTGAAAGGGAGGTCAGGAATAGGATGAGGGGAGAATGCCCCAGGCCCTCACTGAAGCGGAAGGTGGCACACACGCCTGAAATTGATGAGAATCTATGTACCTTTTTCTCCAAGTATATGAGGGATCCCAAGAAAGGAATTGATAGGTCTTGGACGTGGTAGGGCCCTTGACCCAAATTATTCAATTGACGGAGCGTTCCAAATAGTCAGGATCCCCTTTGTCCACGGATATTGTGGCTGGTTGGGCGCACTACCCTAAACCCTAAAACACTACCCCCTCCACTACCCAAACACCACTGCACTACCCTAAACCCTAAAACACTACCCCCAGCACGACACCCTACACTACCCAAACATAACTGCACTACCCTAAACCCTAAAACACTACCACCAGCACGACTCCCTATACTACCCAAACACCACTGCACTACCCTAAACCCTAAAACACTACCCCCAGCACGACTCCCTACACTACCCAAACACCACTGCACTACACTAAACCATAAATATACCCCCAGCATGACCTCCCACACTACACAAACACCACTGCACTACCCTAAACCCTAAAACACTACCCCCAGCACGACCCCCTACACTACCCAAACACCACTGCACTACCCTAAACCCTAAAACACTAACCCCAGCATGACCCCCTACACTACCCAAACACCACTGCACTACCCTATACCCTAAAACATTACCCCCTACACTACACAAACACGACTGCACGACCCTAAACCCTAAAACACTACCCACAGCATGACCCCCTTCACTACACAAACACCACTGCACTGCCCTAAACCCTAAAACACTACCCCAGCACTACCCCCTACACTACCCAAACACCACTGCACTAACATAAACCCTAAAACACTACCCCCAGCCCAACCCCTACACTACACAAACACCACTGCACTACCCTAAACCCTAAAACACTACCCCCAGCACGACTCCCTACACTACCCAAACACCACTGCACTATCCTAAACCCACAATTTACCCCCAGCACGACCCCCTACACTACCCAAACAGCACTGCACTACCCTAAACCATAAAACACTACCCCCAGCATGACCCCCTACACTACACAAACACCACTGCACTACCCTAAACCCTAAAACACTACCACCAGCATGACCCCCTACACTACTCAAACACCACTGCACTACCCTAAACCCTAAAACACTACCCCAGCACGACCCCCTACACTACCCATACACCACTGCACTACCCTAAACCCTAAAACACTACCCCCAGCACGACCCCTACACTACTGCACTACCCTAAACCCTAAAACACTACCCCCAGCACGACCCCCTACACTACCCAAACACCACTGCACTACCCTAAACCCTAAACCACTACCCCCAGCACGACCCCCTACACCATACAAACACCACTGCACTACCCTAAACCCTAGAAAAGAAACCCCCACCCCATGCCCAATCCCCCTTACCTCTCACTCTTCATGGTTCCTCTCTCCTCATGGTTCCTGCTTCACATCATCTCTGAGGGCGGTGCACGTCGTTGTGAGGAAACGGAACAGCCTCTGTTTCCTTACAACGACATGGATCGTCTACATGTTTTTTAGAATGCATGGTCATTTACCATACATACCTTTACAACAAAATTCGTTGTAAAGGCATGCGTGGTAAATGACCATGCGCTCTAAAAAAATGCGTAGTAATGACTTCGTGATGTACAACGCATGCGTGGTAATGCATGCGTTGTAATGGTATAGCAAAGTAAAAAAGTCATCGTAACGGCTGTTTACTGATCGAAGCTGGCCCCCGTTCTTCAGTGAGACGTTTATTTGATTAATTAGGAGGAAGGAATGTGGTTTTTTTACCGAAAAGTGCATTCCCGGCTGTTGTATTGTGAAAGTGTCCGCGTGGCCTGGTTTCACTTCCGGTGAGAGAGTGGAAGAGTCTGTTTGGATCTAAAGGAGTTCTGTTGTTGGACAGGGCCGGCGCGACATGTCATCAGAAAACATAGCTAATGGAAAGCGTCCTCCCTGAAGTGTGGAGCAGTGCCATGAGAGGTCAACGAGTGTGCGTCCCACCGCAGTATGACCGTACCGCGTGACCCATGTGCCGCCTCCAGGGTACGGGACGCAGAAGCGGCATCGCAGGTCCTCTTGAAGACCGTTGTAGCACTAATTCTACATTTTGGTACTAGGGCATTTTAACTTCGTTGTTCCTGCCAGATACAAAGAGAAGATCCTGTGTTATTCAGTGCCCTCGTTACCTTTTTTGTGGGTTGTGGTGCTTGTCACTTCGCTGCCCCGCCGGTGCACACGACTGGGCACCCCACCTCGTGTGCCATCTGCAGGGCCTCTGCCCTCGGATCACTGGTTTCGGTTTCTGGAGTGGCAACATAAACAGTTGCTCCCAAAGGACTAGCCTGAACACTTAGGTGAATATCCCCTGCACCAGCATTCCATGGAAATTCTTTCCTAGCTCTCCCACGTCAACGAGCACGGCTCAGCTCGCGACACCGTATGACATCATCGGAGCCATAAGAGGACCTCGTTGGCGTGCTGACGTCAGTTCCACCCATTTTTTCCATGCCACCGAGGCAAACAGGGGACCGAGACATTTTCACATGTATACATAGTATAATAAATATATATATATTCACTGAAAAAACCATAGGTTTCAGGCACGTTATAGTTAGAAATTAGCATTTAAAAAACCTTAGAAATTCACTGAAAAAACCATAGGTTTCAGGCAAATTATAGTTAGAAATTAGCATTTAAAAAACCTTAGAAATTCACTGAAAAAACCATAGGTTTCAGGGGCGTTATAGTTAGTTGGACATTTCACTCGTACAAAACCATAGAAATTCCCCCGTTATAGTTAGTTCAGCTAACTATAACTCGCGCGCTCGCAATGCACTGCTGATGACCTCACATATTACATCACTCATGACATGGTCAGTGACATCACTCATGACATCACTGATGACATCTCAAATGACATCACTGATGACATCACTGATGACATCATCCAGTGAATGTGTGTTTTTCTGAAAATTAAATATGTTTTATATATCAATCAATCAATCAATCAATCACAGAATTTGTAAAGCGCGCTACTTACCCGCGAGGGTCTCAAGGCGCTGGGGAGAAAAAAAGGGGGGGGGTGCTGCTACTGGTCGAACAACCAGGTCATGAGTAGCCTCCTGAAGGTCAGCAGGTCTTGGGTCTGTCGTAGGCTTAGTGGAAGGGTGTTCCAGGTCTTGGCGGCGAGGTGGGAGAAGGATCTGCCGCCGGTGGTAGTTCTTCGAATGCGAGGGACGGTGGCGAGGGAGAGGTCGGCGGAGCGGAGTTGGCGGTTGGGGACGTAGAAGAGGAGTCGTCTGTTGAGGTAGGCTGGGCCAGTCTTGTGGAGTGCCTTGTGTGCGTGGATGAGGAGTTTGAAGGAGATTCTCCTGTCGATGGGGAGCCAGTGCAGGTTCCTCAGGTGGGGGGTGATGTGGCTGTGGCGTGGTACATCGAGGATCAGGCGTGCGGAGGCGTTTTGTATGCGTTGCAGTCGCTTGATGAGCTTGGCCGGGGCTCCCGCGTAGAGGGCGTTCCCATAGTCAAGTCTGCTACTGACGAGGGCCTGGGTGACTGTTCTTCTTGTGTCTGTCGGGATCCACCTGTAGATCTTGCGAAGCATGCGGAGGGTGTTGAAGCAGGAGGATGAGACTGCATTGACTTGCCTGGCCATGGAGAGCGTTGAGTCGAGGATGACTCCCAGGTTGCGTGCGTGGTCGGTGGGTGTCGGGGCTGCTCCCAGCGTCGTTGGCCACCAGGAGTCATCCCAGGCTGAAGGGTTGGAGCCGAGGATGAGGACCTCTGTCTTCTCCGTGTTCAGTTTTAGTCGGCTGATCTTCATCCAATCGGCGACGGCCTTCATTCCTTCATGGAGGTTGGATTTGGCGGCGAGGGGTCCTTGGTAAGGGAGAGGATCAGTTGAGTGTCGTCGGCGTAGGAGATTATGTTGAGGTCGTGCTGTCTGGCGATGCGTGCGAGCGGGGCCATGTAGATGTTGAACAGTGTTGGGCTGAGGGACGATCCCTGGGGTACGCCGCAGATGATCTCGGAGGCTTCGGATTGGAATGGTGGGAGGCGGACTCTCTGGGTTCTGCCGGTGAGGAAGGAGGTGGCCCATTCCAGGGCCTTGTCTCGGATCCCTGCGTCGTGGAGGCGTGCGCGTAGAGTGCGGTGGCAGACAGTGTCGAAGGCGGCGGAGAGGTCCAGCAGGATGAGGGCTGCGGTCTCACCGTTGTCCAGCAGGATCCTGATGTCGTCGGTGGCGGCGATGAGGGCAGTCTCAGTGCTGTGGTTGCTGCGGAACCCCGATTGGGATGGGTCCAGAATGCTGTTTTCTTCGAGGTATCGGGTTAGCTGTTTGTTGACGATCTTCTCGATGACCTTGGATGGGAACGGAAGCAGGGAGATGGGCCGGAAGTTCTTGAGGTCTCTCGGGTCCGCTTTGGGTTTTTTGAGTAGGGCGTTGATCTCTGCGTGTTTCCAGCTCTCTGGGAAGGTCGCGGTCTCGAAGGAGAGATTGATGATGTTGCACAGGTGGGGTGCGATGGAGCTGCTGGCTTTGTTGAAGATGTGGTGCGGGAAAGGGTCTGACGGGGAGCCGGAGTGTATTGTGCTCATGGTCTTGATGGTGTCCTCAATGTTCACGCTGGCCCAGGCTGGCAGGGGGTCGTGGTCGATGGTGTGCGGCGGGTCTGGTGCATCGATCTTAGTTGGGGCTGTCTGGGTGTTGAAGCTGTCGTGGATGTCGGCGATCTTGCGGTGGAAGAAGGAGGCGAGGGAATCGCACAGGGGTTGCGACGGCGGGATGTCGTTGGTGTTGGAGCTGGGGTTGTATATCTCAAGGTCGATGGAAGAATAAATGGGTATATAAGTGTCTAAATGGATGATTTTGTTTTGTAAAATTGATTGTATAACTGACTAAGTGTATCTTAGTAAATACATGGGTTAGTGAGTAATGTTTAAATATGAAAATATCTGTATCAGTCTCTCACTTTGTGTATAAGTGGCTGCATGGGTTGGTGAGTAGCTACATGAGTGTCTATATGGGTTATTAGTTGGTTTTTTGAGTATCAGTATGAGTGTCTGAGTGTCTGTATGGTTCGGTGGGGGGTATTACTTAGTGCATAGATGCATGACTGAGTGACTCACTGTTTGTATGTGTTGAAGACAGCATGTGTGCAGGACTGTATAGGTGGATGAGTATGTGTATGGGTGTGTTAGTGAGTGAATGACTGTCTCATTAGTGTCTTTATGAGTAACTACATATGTTTTAAACTAGTATATGTGAGTATTGGTGTATATAAGTGAGTATATGTGAGAGTGAGAGATTGGAAGAGTTCCTGTACAAATAATTAGGTGTTTCTATAAGTGATTGTTTAAGAGAGTAAGTATGTGTAAGTTTCTGTAGAAGTAAGTGTGGTAGTGTGTGTATAACTGTATATGCAAGTAAATGGATGTTTGATACTTTGTTTGCATGTGTGACTATGTGTGTGAGTAACTCTATGGATGAGTGGCGGTGTGTAACAGGATGTATAGGTGTATGAGTACATATGATGAGTGAGTACATGTATGAGTGACTGTATAGGGACTGTTGGTGAATGAGTGGATGTGTGTGTAGATCTTGGAATTACTGAATAGGTGTGTTGTAACTGGTATTGGTATGTCCATTGTTTTGAAAATGTTAGTTTGTATTTTTGAGTGTGTGCATCAAAGGTTATATTAGGGTGAGAGGAGGTCTGCCACTCTATCACAAGGATGATGTCATCAGTGATGTCATTTGAGATTTCATGAGTGATGTCATGAGTGATGTCACTGACCATGTCATGAGTGATGTAATATGTGACGTCATCAGCAGTGCATTGCGGACGCGCAAGTTATAGTTAGCTGAACTAACTATAACGGGGAATTTCTATGGTTTTGTACGAGTAAAATGTCCAACTAACTATAACGCCCCTGAAACCTATGGTTTTTTCAGTGAATATATATATATATATATTATCTACTGGCGGTCGCCAGTAGATAGTTTTAGTTAGGACCACGTTTCCATAGGATTAGCATTTTTTGATGTGCTTATAACGTTGGCGTCGTTTGATGAATCTTTACGAAATTTTCCAAAAAGTTCCTCTTTTCAGGTGAGCTCCTATCCTGAAAGTTTGGGGGTGATTCGTGAAGGGGAGCTAAGAAAAAAGGGGGGTCCCAAAACGTGTTTTCTCCATGCAATTTCCATAGGAAACTTTAGACAAGGCTACAGGTCAAACTGCTGAACGGAATTACGCCAAATTTGGCAGGGAGAAAGGTCTTGGTCCAGAAAGCACGCTTTTGTTTAAATGGGGTAAGTCCGTTCAGTAGTTTTAGAGAAATATCAAAATTTACAGATATCGATATTTGAGAATTCTGACATCTGATTGGCTGAGGCATTACGAGCACGAGCGTGCGGCTCATTGGTTGCGAACTGTTGAAACTAGGAAGTGTTGGCAGCCATTTTGTGACTGAGTTGAAAGGCTTATGGCGAAACAAAAGAGAAAAATTGTATAAGAGGGTATAGTAGGAACACTGTGGTCTTACTTTAAGCAGTCTGTACGGTGCAGATGCAGGGAGTTTGAGTGTTGCGTAGGCCGTGGAAATCACGTCTGCAGAACAGCGGTGCGCGGTATTGCGGCAAGGTTGCGTAGGCTCTGGAAAGCCCATCGGGAAAACAATGCACCGTATTGCGGCAAGCAGTGTGTAGGGTGCACACACAGGTAGTGTGAATGTGCGGTATTCCGGCAATGTTCAGTAGGCTGTGTAAATCATATTGGGAAAATAACAATGCGCCGTATTGCAGCCTTCCTTTAATATAATGCGCAGTAATGTATACTTATAATGCGGTGTTCACTTTTATCACGGACAGTGTCACTTTCTTAGACGAAATTTAATATTATGTGTGAGGGCGTGTTCTGTTCGTGTGTCTGGAACAAAATTAACGTTTAATTGGCTGAGGTGTTCCAACAACGAGCTCAATGTTCATTGGCTGCGAACCATTGAAAGTAGAAGTGTTGCAAGCCATTTCCTCCCTGTCCGCGGAGTAGCAGGGACATCTGATTGGCTGACGTGTTCCAAGCAGGACCTTCCCAAGCTTAATGTTCATTGGCTGCGAACTACTGAAAGTAGAAGTGTTGCCAGCCATTTCCTCCCCGTCCGCGGAGTAGCAGGGACATCTGATTGGCTGAGGTGTTCCAAGCAGGACCTTCACAAGCTTAATGTTCATTGGCTGCGAACCATTGAAAGTAGAAGTGTTGCCAGCCATTTCCTCCCCATCCGCGGAGTAGCAGGAACATCTGATTGGCTGACGTGTTCCAAGCAGGACGTTCCCAAGCTTAATGTTCATTGGCTGTAAACCATTGAAAGTACAAGTGTTGCCAGCCATTCCCTCCCCCTCCGCGGAGCATCAGGGACAGGGCCGTTTCTAGGTGTTTTGCCGCCCTAGGCGAGAATTGAAAAATGCTGCCCCCTCCCTTTTACTACCATCACTCTCTCCCCTGTCATCCCGGCTAGTTAATTTCATTTAAGTTAATTTATTCTTCAGCCCACCTCTCTTGGTTACCAAGTACTAGGGAGTGAATTCAACCAATTAATATTGTCTAACAAGCAGCCAAGTCTGCAAAAATCTAACACTTGGACGTGATTCAATAATAATTCATCACCAAATACGCTCGTAAAACTGACTGGTGAAGACTGAAGGACGAACTTGAGTTGGAACACACCCCAAAAAGGAAATAGAAATAAGTGTCCAGTTAATCAGCACTTCACCAGCCTTCATTTACTGTGCCTCAGCCCTCCCGCCCCCTCCTCATCCTGCCCTCAGCGCTTCTCCCGGCTTCACTGTCCCTCAGCCCTCCCTCCCATCCTCCTTCCATCAGTGCTTCTCCAGCCTTCACTTTTTCTCAGCCCTCCCTTCCCCCTCATCCTCCTACCCTCAGTGCTTCTCCATCCTTCACTTTGCCTCAGCCCTCCCTCTCCCTCCCCTCCTGCCCTCAGAGCTTCCCCAGACTTCACATTGCCTCAGCCCTGCCTCCCCTTCCTCCTGCTGCCCTCAGCGCTTCTCTTTGCCTCAGCCCTCCCCCGATCCTCCTGCCCTCAGCGCATCTCCATCCTTCACATTTCCTCAGCCCTCCCTCCCCCCTCATCCTCCTGCCCTCAGTACGTCTCCATCCTTCACTTTGCCTTAGCCCTCCCCTTCATCATTCTTTCCCTCAGTACATCAGCAGCCTTCATTCACTGTGCCTCAGCCCTCCCACCCCCTCATCCTCCTGCCCTCAGTGCTTCTCCATCATTCACTTTACCTCAGCCCCCTCCCGCCCTCAGAGCTTCTCCAGGCTTCACTTTGCCTCAGCTCTCCCTCCCCCTCCTCTTCTGGCCCTCAGCGCTTCTCCAGGCTTCACTTTGCCTCAGCCCCCCCTCCCCCTCTTTCCCTCAGCGATTCTCCAGCCTTCACGTTTCCTCAGCCCTTCCTCCCCTTCATCCTCCTGCCCTCAGGGCTTCTCCAGCCTTCACTTTCATGAGCCCTCCCCCTCATCCTCTTTCCCTCAGCGCTTCTCCAGCCTTCTCTCTGCCTCCCCATACCCCCCTCCTCAGCCTGCCCTCAGCGCTTCTCCAACCTTTACTTTGCCTCAGCCTACTTCCCCTCGTCCTGCCCTCAGTGCTTCTTCAACCCTCACTTTTCCCCAGCCCACCCCAACCTCCATCCTCCTCCTTCCTCGGCGCTTCTCCAGCCTTCAGCCTGCCTTCCCATCCCTTCCCCTCCTCCGCCTGCCCTTAGTGCATCTCCAACCTTCACTTTGCCTCAGCCCACTCTCCCCTCATCCTGCCCTCAGTGCTTCTTCAACCTTCACTTTGCCTCAGCCCACCCTACACCCTCCTTCCCTCGGCGCTTCTCCAGCCTTCACCCTGCCTCCCCATCCCTCCCCCTCCTCCTCCTCTGGCCCTCAGCACTTCTGCAGCCTTCACGTTGCCTTAGCCCGCCACCTCCTCCTCCTGCACTCAGTGCTTCTCCAACGTCCACTTTGCCTCAACCCTCCCTCCCCCTCATCCTCCTGCCCTCAGTGCTTCTCCAGCCTTCGCTGTTCCTCAGCCCTCCCTACCCTCCATCGTGCCCTCAGTGCTTCTACAGCCTTCACTTTGCCTCATCCCCCCTCCTCCTCCTGCCCTCAGTGATTCTCCAGCTTTCACTTTGCCTCAGCCCTCCATCTCCCTCCTCCAGCCCTCGGGGGATCGTCTCCTCACCTGTAGTCTGGATGCCCGGTGCATCGCTGCCTTGGGGGTGAGCATTGCAGGTGACCACGAGGCGAGAAGAGAGGTCCAACTCCGATCGGGTGGAGAGCGGGCGCGGACTTCCCCTGCCTGTGGCGCCGAACGTGACGTAACATCACGTCACGTCGAATTTTAGAAGGCTACCCAAATGTGCTTTCGAGGTCGAAGGCCGTTCCCTCAAGGGGCAGGGCCGTTTCAACCATTAGGCAAGACTAGGCGGCTGTTCACTCAAGGGATACCCAAACTCATGTTTTTTGCCGCCCTCCCCCTTTTGCCGCCCTAGGCTGCCGCCTAGGCTTGCCTAATGGTAGAAACGGCCCTGATCAGGGACATCTGATTGGGTAACGTGTTCCAAGCAGGACCTTCCCAAGGTTAATGTTCATTGGCTGTAAACCATTGAAAGTAGAAGTGTTGGGAGCGATTCCCTCCCCCTCTGCGGAACACCATGGACATTTTATTGGCTAAAGTGTTCCGAGTACAAGTTTGCTCATTTTTGGCTGGGAACGGTTCACTGTTGTGAACCATTTTGTGACGCACTTCAATGGAGTACGGGAAAAGAAAGTAGTAGCGGGGAGGGTAGGAACACTATTAACTCTGTACAGTGGTCACAAGGTGGTGGACAGGTATTGTGAAGGTAAAAATAGTTTTTTAATATATTTTAAGGGCCATTTATATAAGTGGCGTGGGGTGTACAAATCATGGCGGGAAAATAACAAAGTGTTTTGCGGTCTTCTTTTTATTAAGTTTGCGGGTGGGATACTTCCCAGGAGCACTGTTTAGTTATAATGTGGTGTTTACTTTTCTGACGGGGAGCTGTGGTTGCGCAGCAAAAATTTTAGTCTAGGTTTGAAATAGTTTTTATTAAGCAATTACAAATATACTTTCTTCGGAAACTGAAGCTGTATATATCAAAGGGGTGACAAATAAAAACGCAATTCATAAAATATCCTTTAAGCGTGGGCACACCCTCCCTTTTTTTTTCTGCTATAGTTTGTAAAAGTGTTGCCCCATATTCTTGATAATATAAGAGGAGTTACTTTTAGATAAAGTAGAAAAGAAGTGCTACAAGAAACACTCCCGCACTACATCATCTCAGGTCACAAGAACAATACCAAGTATAAAACAGTTAAAAACAAATCACTTTATATTACACAGAAATGTACGTTTTATCATTTTTTATAATTTCTATTCTGTAGAATTCGGGAAAGTTTGGTCGTAGTGCTTAGAGGTCGCTCACTGCTCCGCTAACAAATCACATACTCCTTTGAGAATATATAGGATAGTAGTATAATAATATACACTACTGGTAGTATATATTCTATAGGGAGAAGGTGAATAGGAACCGCAACAGACAAAAATAGAAATATAAAAAAAACTCCACTGAGGTCAGTATAAATGTAAATATTACAATATACATACTCACACTATATGATCTCAAGGGAGAAATAGACTAAAAACCAGAAGCTGCTGCCGTTACATATAAATCTTTAGTCTTCGCGCCGACGGGTCACAAACTCCTCTGAGATCATAATGTGTGGTTATTATAATATACATACTCACACTATATGATCTCAAGGGGTAAATAGACTACAAACTAGAAGCTGCTGACATTACATATAAATCTTTAGTCTTCGCGCCGACGGGTCACCAACACTTCTGAGGTCAAGTACAGTGTCAATATTATAATATACAAAGTCACACTATATGAGCTCAAAGGAGCCAGAGCAGGAACAATGTTTGCTGTATTCTGTCTGTTTCTGAAAACAAGCTGCTGAGTTACATATAAATGGCAAAAACAACCAATAACACTTTTTTCTAAATACAAGTGTTTAAATATTGACAAATAGCTACGTATTATAAATATCTAGTATGCCATAATCAAACAACTTACAACTCAGGATTATGTTTTGTGGCCGCAAAAGAAGAATCTGACTGTAGAAAAGAGCACCTGCATCACTGAATGGAGACGCGTAAATAACTCGCAAAAACGAAACTAATCAATCAACGGGTGTGGTTTATATACTTTTTGGTTATTGAGTAGTCTATGGAAGGAAGATGCGGCTCCGCCCATTTAGATGTCACGTTTTACAGTTGACACGTGCTCACATTTTAACTGTTTAACTTGTGCACGTGTTGGGAAAAGTTACAAAATGTGAAGCGGAAATGTTTCGATTTCGAACCTAACACGTATAAGGTCCTTAATATGTACATACGTTGGAGAGCTTAAAAACTGTTACCCAGAAAACCTTGTCATTTCCATTCTCATGAGTAAATACATTTATTAATTGCCGTAATTTTAAATAGAAGACATAAAAAAAAAGATCTTTCAGAATAGAAGAAAAAAACATGATAATATTTCTCATCACTATGGTTTTAAATTTAAAAAATGCGAGGATTTGTAAAGCGTACAGCTACCCCTGGAAAGGTGTGCTGGCGCTCCGGGGCGTCGGAAAGATTAAGCAAGGTGTTGCCCACAGTGACATAGTGGTGGGCTACCTGCCGCTGGAGCCGGGAATCGAACTGTGAACGCTGTTGTTCGAAGTCAGGTATCAAAGCTGCTGCGTCACACTTTTTCCACACCTATATGTTAATTACTGCTAATTAAGTTTTAAACATTGTTAAATTATAACTTATAACAGACTACTGTTACAGTTAGTTTTTCACTAGAAAAAGTATGCACGTCTTTTTTAAATTTAGTTAAAAACAATATAGGTTTCAGGGACATTGTAGTTAGAAATTAGCATTTATAAAACCTTTGAAATTCACTGAAAAAGCCATAGGTTTTACAGATGTTATAGTTAGAAATTAGCATTTATAAAACCTTTGAAATTCACTGAAAAAACCATAGGTTTTACAGACGTTATAGTTAGAAATTAGCATTTAAAAAACCTTTGAAATTCACTGAAAAAACCATAGGTTTCAGGGGCGTTATAGTTAGCTGGACATTTCACTCGTACAAAACCATAGAAATTCCACTGTTATAGTTAGTTCAGCTAACTATAACTCGCGCCCCCGCAATGCACTGCTCATGACGTCACATATTACATCACTCATGACATAGTCAGTGACATCACTGATGACATCACTGATGACATCACTGATGACATCACTGATGACAGCTCAAATGACATCACTGATGACATCATCCAGTGACTGTTTGTTTCTGTAAACTTTAAATATGTTTTATATATATATATATATATGCAAAGCTGTATTGAAGAATGAGTGGGTGTATAAGTGTCTGAATAGATGATTTAGTAGGTGCGTAACTGACTGTATAAGTGAGTGATTAATTGTGTCTTACTGAATGCATGGGTTATTGGCTAAACTGTGTGAATGTCTGTATCAGTCTGTCAGTTGGTGTGTAAGCGGCTGCATGGGTTGGTGAGTAGCTACATGAGTGTCTACATGGGTTATTGATTGGTTGTCTCAGTATCTGTATGGGTGCCTGAGTGTATGTGTGGGTGGGTGGGGGTGTGTGAGTGTGCATAGATGTGTGAGTGGGTAATTCACTGGGTGTACGGGTTCAACAGTGTATCTGTGAAGGGCTGTATGGGTGGGTGAGTGTGTGTATGGGTGTGTTGGTGAGTGAATGGATGTCTCAGTGGTACATGTGTGAGTAACTACATATGTGAAAGGCAGTATATGTGAGTGTTGGACTATATAAATGACTATATGTGAGAGTGAGTGATTGTGAGAGTGGCTTGGTGGATGAGTGTGTGCTTTTGTCAGTGATTGTATAAGAGAGTAAGTATGTGTTAGTATCTGTATGAAGTGAGGTGGTGTGTGCATAACTGTATAGGTGAGTAAATGGGAGTATGATTGATTCTTTGCATGAGTAACTCTATGGTTAGTGGTGTTGTGTGAGTATCTGTATAGGTGTATGAGTGCATATTTCAGTGGCTATATTGATGAGTGACTGCGTGTATGAGTGACTGTATGGGTGAGTGGATGTGTGTGTAGACCTATGAATCAGTGAGTGGGTATGTACTAACTGGTATTGGTGTGTCTATGGTTTCGAGAATGGTAGTCTGTATTTTAGACGGGGTGTATCAAAGGTTATATTAGGGTGTGAGGAGGTGCATCAGATGATCACGTGGATGATGTCATCAGTGATGTCATTTGAGATGTCATCAGTGATGTCATTTGAGATGTCATCAGTGATGTCATCAGTAATGTCACTGACTATGTCATGAGTGATGTAATATGTGATGTCATGAGCAGTGCATTGCGGGGGTGCCAGTTATAGTTAGCTGAATTAACTAGAACAGTGGAATTTCTATGGTTTTGTACGAGTGAAATGTCCAGCTAACTATAACGCCCCTGAAACCTATGGTTTTTTCAGTGAATTTCAAAGGTTTTTTAAATGCTAATTTATAACTATAACGTCTTTAAAACCTATGGTTTTTTCAGTGAATATATATATATGCAGTGTGGCGGTGACCAGAGATAGTGAATTCTGGGATTTTTGTCAGTTAATATCTTTGCACCCGTTTGACAAATGTGCACAAAACTTTTGCCGACCTGCTGCCCCTGTTTCATTATGTGAGAACTGAAAGTTATGCGGTGTTTGGTGAAGGGCGTGCAAAGAAAAAAGGGGGGGGTCCCAAAACGAAGTTAAAATCCAATGCATTTTCCATAGTCTTTTATTTGTCACGTAGAGTGAAAAACATCAGCTTGATTTTTATGAAATTTTGAAGTATTACATATTAGGAGGCACAGATGATTCTGTGGGATAGTGCAGGTAAGTATGGGAAGTATTTTTTAAGTTATAAGGTTTTTCAACTTTGTGATATCTTGAGGTAAAATACTACTAACAGTAGCAAGGATGCCCAAAACATAAACTAGACTGCATATGTAAAGTTTCAGATTTACTACATGAGCAACTGAAAGACCCATTTATGGTCACATGCTAATGGAACCTATAGACAAATACATAACAAAAGGAATACATCTTCTTCTACATAAGTTATCATTGCATGCTCTCCGGCTCACAAAATAAAACTGTGCCCAATAAGCCAAACAAAAACCATCTCCTTTATGCACTCCTGTGCAACAGAAATGGAAAAGTGACCTAGAAGTGAGCTACACAAACTACTATATGGAGAACATGATAATGGGTCAGTAGGGAAAAAAGCTTAATTTTTATAATAACTATGATTTGCCTTCATTCATTTTGGGCTTCATATGTAGCACAATCCAACTAAAAGAAGCAAGAAAGCCCCCCCCCCCCAAAAGCTAGACTGCATATATAAAGTTTCAGAATGACTACATAAACAACTAAGAGACATATTTATGGTCACAAGATTATGTAAACCAATAAACAAATACAGAAAAAACACAGTAGATCAAAAGAAAGAAATCACATTAAATCTGATTGCCAGTCTGTAGTTATAGGTAGTATTTCCAAGGATAGGAACTCTTCGGATATTAGCTCATTAATAACTTTCCACCCATTTAATGTATCATCTCAGAACTTTCCAGACCTTTACTATTTTACAAATTTTAAGATGCTGTACATTTTTGTGGTGAATTGTTAAGCGGTGTAAAGATAAAAGGGAATCCCAAAATGTGAATTTCCACCAATGCATTTTCCATAGACTATTTTATTTGACGTACTGCAAAAATGGCTGACTAGAGTTACATGAAATTTGGCAAGATGGTACATTATTGTGCAGAGATGATGCTTTTTGGGTACTGCAGTTCAGTACGGTAAGTATTTCTTAAGCTATAAGGCGTTTAAACTTAGTGTTATTTGTCACAGTGGTACTTTTGCAGAATTTCACAAAATGTTGTGAAACCACCGCAGTACATGGCTGCTAATTTATTAAGAAATATATTTTAAAATATGAAGAAATTCCTCTACCTATTATCACTTTAATAAAGTGGTAATATGTAGGGACCTACTACTTACTTATATCTAAGGCCCTAACACTGAACACAGTCAAAGTATAGTAAAAACAAATAGCTGCTTTTTCATTCTCTAAAAACAGGTATTACGATATTATATACTCTCATGTTATTGTTATATACCACTGTATACTGCAAAGCTATCACAGTATACCATGGCCCAAAATATTACTACGGCCTAGGTGTATTATTGGATTGTGGTACCCTTGTGTCACTCAAATTGTCGCATGGGCAATTCAATACTTAAGTCAGATGTACAAAGGAACACAAGTCTACC
Source organism: Calotriton arnoldi (assembly GCA_963921515.1). NCBI lineage: Eukaryota > Metazoa > Chordata > Amphibia > Caudata > Salamandridae > Calotriton > Calotriton arnoldi. Next base: position 1,397,924 of record CAWUFW010004151.1, read on the forward strand.
ATGCATGGCCCTGCATTGATTGGTAAATCTGGAGAAATGTAAGGCAGCGCAATTCACTATTTAGCATTACTCTGTGTACCATTATCTACATTGCTGCTACATTTCACATATAGCCATATGCCACACCACTGTTGCCAATCCACTTTATGCTATTCCACTCTATGCCACTCCACTCTATGCCTCTCCACTGTACGAGACTCCACTCTACACCATTCCACTCTACGCTATTGCACTGTAGGCAAGGATACTGTACTCCACTTCAGGTTCCGTCACTCCACTGAATGCCACTCCACTGGGCACTACTGCACTATACAGTATTCCACTTTATGACATTCTTCTGTATTCCACTCTACTCTATTCCACTGTATGCCACTCCACTCCACAACACTCCACTGTACGCTATTTCACTGAATGCCACTCCACTGTATGCTACTCCATTCTACGCCAATTCATTCTGTGCTATTCCTTTGGACCCCACTCCAATGTATGCCACTCCATTGTATGCTATTACACTCTATCCCACGTCACTGTATGCAAAAACAGTCTACACCATATGTCACTCCACTGTACGCTACTCCACTATACACTATGACACTCCATGCCACTCCCCTGTACAACACTCCGCTCTATGCCAGCCCAATCTATGCTATTACACTGTATGCAACTCCACTCTATGCCACTCCACTGTATGCCACTCTGCTATATGCTAATCCAGTACATGCTATTTCACTATACGCTTTTCCACTGTATGCCACTCCACTCTATGCTATTCTGCTGTATGACACTCTACTCTATGCTACTCCACTCTACGCCACTCCAGTGTATGGCACTCCACTCTATACCACTTCATTTTACACTATTTGATTGGACCCCACTCCAATGTACGCCACTCCACTGTATGCTATTACACTCTATCCCACGCCACTTTACGCTACTACAGTCTACACCACTCCATTATATCCCACTCTACACTACTCCACTATATACTATTACACTATACGCCACTCCACTGTAAAACACTTCACTCTATGCCACTCCACTCTACGCTATTACACTGTACACAACTCCACTCTATGCCAGTCCGATCTACACTTTTACACTGTATGCAACTCCACTCTACGCCATTTCATTGTACGTCACTCCACTGTATGCCACTCCACTATATGCTACTCCAGTATATGCTATTCCACTCTATGCTATTGCACTGTTTGCCACTCCCCTGTATGCTTCTCCGCTCTACACCTCTTCAGTGTATACTACACCACTCTAACCCACTCCATTCTACGCTATTCCATTGGACGCCACTCCACTGTCCACCACTCCACTATATTCTATTACACTCTACCACATTCCAGTGTATGTCACTCCAGTCTACACCACTTCACTGTACCCCACTCCTCTATACGCTATTGCACTCCACCCCACTCCATTATACACCACTACACTATATGCTATTACATTCTATGCCACTCCACTGTATGCAACTCCAGTCTACACCACTCCATTGTACTTTCCTCCACTCTATATAACTCTACTCTACTATACTCTAAGCCACTCTACTAACTCTACTCCGCTCTATCCTCATACACTTGACTGTCCACATTTGCACTCACTCTATGCCCGTAGACTCTATTGTACAACACTCTCCTCCACTCTACAACAGTTTCCAACACTGTATGCCACAGAGCTCCATTCTACTGTATGAGATGGAACTCCAATTTATTACAGCTTCTTCTACTCTTTGCTATGCCACTTCAATGTATGCCACCCCACTCTACGCTAATCCACTGTACTCTACTCCACTCTATGCCACTCCACTTTACACCACTCCACTCTATACTATTCCACTCTATGCCACTCTATTCTTCTACACTCCACTATACAGTATTCCACTGTACGCTGTTCCAGTGTATGCTCCTCCACTTTACACTAATCCACTCTATGCCACTACAGTGTACGCCACTCCACTCTATGCCACTCCATTGTATGACACTCTCCTCCACTTAATAAAACTCCCCTCTGTAAAAGTCTACCACACTTCTTGGCACTTTACGACATTCTACTCCTCTCTAACCACATACACTCCACTGCCCAACTCTTTACTCCACTCTAAGGGCCCGATTCACAAAAGTAATCTGAGACAAAATCCTAACTTTACGACTTTCGGTATTCACAAAAGGCATTTAGTAGTAGTAAAATTAAGATTCCTAACTTTACTACTACTAAAGGCCTTTTGTGAATACCGAAAGTCGTAAAGTCAGCCATCGTCCGACAACATGGCCTCAACATCGTATCCTACGCCGACGACACCCAGCTCATCCTTTCCCTCACCAAAGACCCCACCACTGCCAAACTCAACTTCCAGAAAGGAATGCAAGACGTCGCAGTCTGGATGACCAACAGCTGCCTGAAGCTCAACGCTGAGAAGACAGAAGTCCTCGTCCTCGGTACCACCCCTTCTGCATGGGACAGCACCTGGTGGCCGACCGCCCTCTGAAGCCCACCTACCCCCTCAGACCACACCAAAAACCTCGGCATCGTACTCGACTCATCACTCACCATGAACCGACAGGTAACGCCGTCACCTCCAGCTGCTTCAACACCCTCTTCATCCTCCGCAAGACCTTCAAGTGGATCCCCCCTGAGTCAAGGAAGACAGTCACCCACGCACTCATCACCAGCAGACTGGACTATGGAAACGCACTCTACGCCGGCATCAACAAGTCCCTATTCTGCAAACTCCAGACAATACAGAGCACCGCCGCCAGACTCGTCCTCGGCATCCCCCGACACGAACACATCAGCCAACACCTACGAAGTCTCCACTGGCTCCCCATGGAGAAAAGAGTCACTTTCAAAATCCTCACTCACGCCTACAAATGCCTACACAACAACGGACCCAAATACCTTAACAACAGAATCAACTTCCACGTACCCAAAATAAACCTCCGATCTTCCAACCTCGCACTGGCAGAAACCCCGCGCATCCACAGAGCCAGAGCAGGCGGAAGATCCTTCTCTCACATTGCAGCCAAGACCTGGAACGAGTTACCAGCAGACATCAGACGCGCCCCCTCCCTGAACACCTTCAGGAAGACCCTCAAGACCTAGCTCTTCGGCTAAACAGATCTGCGGACCCCCCCCCTCAGTGCCTTGAGACCCTCATGGGTGAGTAGCACGCTTACAATTCCCTGATTGATTGATTGATTGTCTCAGTTTAGTAGTGGTAAAGTTAGGAATCCTAACTTTACTACTACTAAATCCCTTTTGTGAATACTGAAAGTCGTAAAGTTAGGATTTTGTCTCAGATTAATTTTGTGAATCGGGCCCCACCCCGATACACTCCACTGTACAACACTATGTTCCACTATATGACACTTTTCCATACAACACAGCACTCCACTCTACTGTATGAGACACCACTCCAATTTATAACAGTTTACTACCTATGCTACCTGTACACTCCACTCCATGCCACTCTACTCTACAACACACCAAGACACTCTATTGTACTTTACTCCACACTATGCTACACCACTCCACTCAATTCTACTCCACTGTATGAGACTTTACCTCACTCTACGCTACTATACAAAAATCCACTCTACGCAGCTCCACTATTTCACACACTACTGTACCCTATGTGGCTTCACTCTACAACACTCTACTGCACTGTATGCCACTCTCCAAGACTGTGCTCCTGTCTATACCCCTCCACTCCACTGTATAACACTGTACTATACTGTATGCCTCTGTGCAACACTCTACTCCACTCTACTCCACGATATTCTAGTCCACTATACAACCCTGCAAGCAACTCTTTGTATGCCACTGCACCATGCTTTTCTCCAATCTACTCTGACACATTACTCCACCCTACTCCACTACTCCAATGTACACCACTCCACTCTACACTACTCAATGACATTATACACTATAACACTGTATGCCAATGCACTGTACCACACTCTGCAACACTCTACTGTAGTGTACATCACTCCACTCTACAAAAAACAACAAGACTGTATGCCACTCTACTCTACTGTAGTCTACGTCACTTTCCAATACTGTACGTCACCTCACTACACTCTACTGTATAACACGGAACTCTAGTTTATGACGCTTTACTTAACTGTATGCTATTCCACTCCACTCTACTGCACTCCATGCCACTATAGTCTAAGACACACCGCTCTATGATACTTTACTCTACTCTACACGACCCCACTCCAGTATACTCCTCTCCACTATAATCCACTCTACTACACTTTATCAGACTCAATGCCACTGTACTATACTCTGCTATATGCCACTCCACTGTCCCACACTCTGCTCCAGTGTATGCAACTCCACTCTACTATACTATACTACACTCTATGTCACTCTATGCCACTCTACTCCACTTTATGCCCATCCACTCAGTGCCACTGTACTACACAGTATGACACTCAATAACACGCCACTCAACTTCTCTCCACAATATGCTACTCCACTATATTACACGGCACTCCACTCTATCACACTCTCCTCCACTGTACTCTACAACACTCCACATGACGATACTCCACTCTCTGACACTCTACTTCACCCTACTCCACTCTAAAACACTTTACTACAATATATGACAGTCTACAACACCGTAATCTGCTGTTTGACAAGCCATTCCACTGCAAAAACTCGCTGCTCCTGTCGACAATACTTGACTCCACTATATGAGACACCATGCTGCTATACTATATAACACTTTACTACACTGAACAATACTTTACTCCACTAATTCTAATCTACAATACTCCAGTCTAGGAAAACAGACTTTACAACACTCTCCTTCACTCTACTGTATGACATTCCACATACCAACTCTCCAGTTGCAACACTGGACTCTACAATTTGAAACTCATTTTTATTAAAAATTAATTAAAAAACATTGAAATTCAAAGATTAAAGCTTAGTTATGAATAGGAATACTTACTTTCCCTATACAAACCAAATTTAAACTGCACAAACTTTAAAAATTCTAAAGTTATAGTTATAACTCTCATTACAATTATCCACCACCTTCAAATTATTATAAGTAGTGGACCTTGCTACACACTCTTTTCAGCTAAACAACACTAGCTATAACTTGCCACTCTACCATGCACTGTGTTCTCATAAATAATGATGCTCCACTGTACAACACTACACTGTACGAGTCTCTCTGCCACTCTGCTGCACGACACCACTCTCGACGGCACTGAACTATACAACACTCTACTCCACTGAACTCCACTCTATGCAACTACACTCTACAATACTCTGCTAAACTTTATGCCACTCTACAACACTCTACTTGATGATACTCCACTCCGCCACACTCCATTTCATGACACTCCAGTTGACGACACTCCACGGTACAACACTCAGCTCTACTGTTCGATATGCCATTACACTGTACAACACGTGGCCCCACTCTACGATACTCAACTCTGCGACACCATACACAATGCCACTCCACTGTATAACACTTTACTCCACTAGATGCTACGTCACTCCAATCTACTCGCTTCACTCTATTCCACTCTACAACACTCCACTCTACAACACTAGACTCTAAGACACTCTCCTTCATTGTAATGTACTACACTCCACTTTATGACACTCCAATCAACGACACTCCACTATGAGATTTGAAACACATTTTTATTAAAAAGTAAAAACCATTAACATACAATGAAAAAAACAAAGGTTAAGGATAATTTCTAGTGAGAAATATCTTATGTAGGAGGGACCTGGCCATGACAAGGATGCATGCAAACGTATTCTCACAGAGCTCCTTTGGCGGGACGCCTCCACATGCCTGCATCGGAAGCCTTTATGTACAGAGTGGGGTACCTCGTCCCCCCTGCTGTGATCACTGCAGATTCCTGGTGTGCCACGATCGCTGGACTGAGTCAAGAGCCCCAGTTGCGGCCGCTCCTTGAACAAAATGGCAGCCTCAGGGCAATGGCGCTGAGCGGGTCCCTTCCGTGGCTGTGGAAATTGAAATCTGGGGTTTTGGAGAGATGCCTGTGGAGCCCCCGCAGCCCCTTGTTTGGTGAAGGCCAGTGGCTGGAGTGTGAGGCAGCAGGTTGGGAGGACATCTCAGCCCCGCCCGGGCAGACTGAACATCCGTGCTTGAGACCTGTGGTGACCATTGGTCAGGGGACTGGCAGAGCTGCTCCTGGCGAGGACCCAGCCTTGAGAGGCATGGACATTGGCAGTCTAGCTCTGTACCTCCCGGGTGCCTCTCCCAGCGGCATGAGGTGCCCCGTTATGGGTCACACCAGGCATGGCTATGCTGAAGGGGAACACAGGAATTGACCACGCACTTCAGGGGTCATGAAGGAGGCCCTGTAAGAGAATGCCTGGGGGCCTAGTGTTGGGCCTACCCAGTTGAGACCGCTGCTTGCCTCATGCAGATGCGAGGTGCCCACACCCGTAGGCTAAGGGTGCACTCCTTGACACATTACTCACCAGGGGGCTGCTTCCTTGGGTCACAAGCCTAGGGGAGACTCTCCCACTCCTCTGCTCCTTCGACAAGTTCCTTAAGCGAGTGGGGCCTACCCTTTACTCCCCCACTCCATTTCTTGGTGATCATACATTGGTGATTATGAAGTACGATCATGTGGCCATGTGTCGCTCCCCCACAACTGACTTGAGCAACCCCATTCTCGTTCAATGCTGGCCAAGAAGGCAAAAACTCCCAAGGGCCCAAGCACCCTCCTAGGCCTAGTGACCAAAACGCCTTCGGCATGGTGGCTCCAGAACACCCACATCCGCCAACACCTGCTGCTGCGGCCCTAGCGACTAAGGCCGATATCCACAAGATGATGGACGCATTACGTAAGGATTTAGGGGAGACACAAAGGGAATTTCAAAATGCAGTCACTAGGATGGACCATGGCCTACAGAAGATGGATGGTAGGGTCAAAGAACTCGAGACAGTGAACGCAGAGGAGAAGCATGCCACTGATGTCCTGGACACTAGGGTCCATGAATTGTCACAATGCTGTGAACTTCTTCAGGAAAAAATAGACGACAATAAAAACAGATCTCTAAGGAATAATTTCCTTATCCGTGTGATCTCGGAGAAGGTTGCGGCATCCAATCGACTGGGCTACCTTCAGGGCTTGTTTCACTTTTTATTGTCATTTGCCAATGACCAACCGTTTGAACTTGATAGAGTTCAGAGAGTTTGGACCGTATATCAGATTTTCAGCAAACTCACTCCAGACGTTTTGGCTCGAGTTCACTTTTGTCGCATCAGTGATGACATTCTTTGACAGCTCAGAGACAGAATCTACTGGTCTACTAGAGGTTCGAAATTGCAAATCTACCATGATATTTATGCACACACTCTCATGAAACGTAACACGTTCAAGCCTGTCATAGAACATCTCCTGAGTCAACACATTCCTAAGCGCTGGGGCTTTCCATTTAGGATCCTTTTCCAGTACAAAGACAATTCTGTGGCACTCTCCTCATTGGATGAGTCCATGTACCTTTTGGGAGTAGCTCCAGACAAGGAAGATTCTATGACATCACAGTCTTCAACCCAGTTCGAGTGGAGGAAAAGACATTCCAGGGGATCACAGTGATGCCACCGGGAGTCTGCTGGCCCATCAGGAACACCGACCTGTGGCTGGCCTCCAATGGGATTTATGTCTCTTTACTGGTTACTGCTTCTTCTCCTCTTTTTACCTTTTAGCTAATTTTCTGACTTACCTGGGCGGTGCTGCTGACCTGGGGGGACCTGCGAAGGTGTCTACTACTGTCCCTGATTAACCCCCGCTGTGCAGTAGTTGTTTGTTGTTTGAAACTACCCAGTATTCCGCTAATGTATTAACTTGCTCCTCTCTCTGATTTATGATGATGATGTGTTTAGGGAGGGCCCTTTATGTCTTTTTTTGTGTGGGGGGGTTTCTCCTTCATAACTTTGTTTATATGCCGCCTGTTTTAGACAGGGTGTATAGCGGCATGGTGATGCCGCAGTCCTCTGTGGCTCAGTTCTTGTTGAAGTTTCATTTTTCTTTGCTTGAGACCAGAATTGACATGTCCACTTTGGATGGAGTTGTGGGTTATGGTCTGGTTGGGAGGTTTCTGGGAACCAACCATATGCTACAATTTTACCCTGAGCCTCTCCTGAATGGCAGCTGACTCAACATTATGCTTCTCGTCCGTCAATGTACAGGGCCTCAATTCTTCATGCAAGCAGAAGGCCCTCCTCCATTGTTTGGTCAGATGTGGTGCTCCTTCATGAGACTCATTTGATGGCGGCAAACGTCCCGAGGCTTCGTTCCTGCTTATACCCCCATCAATTCCATTTTTCAGCTTCCAATAAAACAAAAGGGGTAGCAATTCTTCTGTGGGTGAAGGTTCCCCTCCAGGTGACGGCCATGCACAGGGACAATGAGGAGAGATTTATTCATGATTTAGGCTTCTGACAGTACAACTTCATAAACCATAGTCTCCATTTAGGGCCCCAAAGACCACAAGGCCCCTTTTTTACTGATTTGCTCCTGATGGTAGCCGCCGTTTCCACTCATCACATGATAATGGGTGGGGATTATAACATGACTCTTGACCCCACGGTGGACTGTTTGGCCTCTAAATGAGGAACTGCACCCCGAAAACTTTAACTCAGGGTATTACTGATCAAAATTTACTAGATATATGGCGACATCTGAACCTCCAAGATCGTGACTACTCCTTTTTCTCCAACATGCACAAACCCTACTCCCGCATTGATTTTTTCTTAGACTCGGCCACTTTGCTCTCTGTGTTGGAGGAGGTAAACTACCATTACTTCGCGGGCACTTCTACTAAGTACCATTATTGCGCATTTTTTACTTCACAGGATCTTTTTCTACGTATGATTTTACTTAGCATGATGTTACTTCATATTTACCGTTACTTCGCAAGTGAATTACTTTGCAGACTATCAACATCGTTGTTTGGAAAAGGAGGCGCTTCCGTTTCCAAACAACGACATGCACCACTGACGACGCATTAAGCAGGAGAAGAGAGGAATCACGAATGAAGGGGAAGAGAGGGACCACGAGGAGAGAGAGGTAAGTGGGGCTGTGTAGTTTTTAGGGTCGTGCAGGGGGTAGTCTTTTAGGTTGTTGTGTTTTGTTTGTGTAGTGTAGAGTAGTGTATTTGGGTTTAGGGTAATGTCGGGGGTCGTGAAGGGTAGTGTTTGGGAGTAGGGACAGGACTGGGGGTCGGGGGAGGGATGTGCAGGGGTATTGTTTAAGGGTTTAAGGGTTTAGGGTAGTGTTGTGGTGTATGTGTAGTGTAGTGTTTTAGGGTTTAGGGTAGTGTAGGGGGGGCGTGCACGGTAGTGTTTGAGTGTAGGGAGTGGACTGGGGGAAGGGGGAGGGACTTGCAGGGGGGTAGTGATTTAGGGTTTAGGGTAGTGCTGTGGTGTTTGTGTAGTGTAGGGTAGTGTAATAGGGTTTAGGGTAGTGTCGATGGGGGGGGTCGTGCAGGGTAGTGTTGGAGTGTAGGGACAGGAGTGGGGGAAGGGGAAAGGTCATGCAGGGGGTAGTGTTTAAGGGTTCAGGGTAGTGGTGTGATGTTTGTGTAGTGTAGGGTAGAGTTTTAGGGTTTAGGGTAGTGTTGGGCGGGTCATGCAGTGTAGTGTAAGAGTGTAGGGACAGGACTGGGGGAAGGGGGAAGGACGGTTAGGGGGTAGTGTTTTAGGGTTTAGGGTAGTGTAGTGTTTGTGGCTTTGTGTAGTGTGTAGTGTTTTGATTGGTAAATGTGAATGTGTTGAAAAAGTGGAATGACTCACCCACCCAAAAGCCATATTAAATTTATTTAAAGCATGTCGGACATATTAAAAATGATTAATGATTACGTGACTTTTTAAAAAATAAAAAGGGTTTTTAATTATATTTGCGATACTCCCCCACCCAAAAACCCTATTTCCCTGTCATCCCGTCACGGGGGATAGGATAGTATTAGAAATATTTTTTACATACTAAGTGCAATAAAAGAGTTGTAATGGTATGCATATTAATTTAATGCGGAGAAAACGCATTTAAAGTACATTTCCATTCATTTGCAATGTAAATGAATGTGCAGTTTAAACTTGCGAAGTAATGGTCTTTCCGAAGTAAAAACATTGTAGTAATGACATGCGTACTAATGGCTTGCGAAGTAACGTCATCCATTGAGACTCAAGGCTTATCTCACCATGCCCACGCCACTTTAACGTTATCTACCATACCCACAAAGTCCCAATCATGATACTTCTGGAAAATGAATGAGATAGCTTTCCGTGACCTAGCTCTCCGCTCTAACATTAAGAATGCACTTGAGCGCTATTTCACCGAGAACATAAGTGATGAGGTCTCCTGGGCTACGATCTGGGATGCAGCCATAGTGGTTATTTATGGAACTTTATATACCATACTGCAACTTTTTTTAGATTACGTAAACTTCGGCAAGCAGAATTGGAGAAAACCATAATCAGGTTGAAAAATGAGTATAAACAGACAGCCTGTAGGTCAACGTGCAGATTGCTTCGTAAAGCAAGGGGGGAGACAGAGTCCCTGTTAAACAAATATGTGACCTACAAATTATTGGAAAGTAAACAACTCTATTATGAGAAAGGGAACAAAGCTGATAAACAGTTGGCGTATAAGATCAGACAGGTCCAAATTAGGAATCAGTTTTGAGGGATTTCGGGAGCTGGGGGTGCCTATTTGACTTCCAATACTGACGTTAATATTACCTTTGCGGCTTTCTATAGGGAGTTGTATCTAGGGGAAAGCCTGGATTCATTGAAGCAAGAGGAGCACTTGTTGGTTCATCTCCCAGACATTTCGTAGGATGTTAGGGAGGAGCTATAGTCCCTATTCAGGGATGAAGAAGTGCAGGCCTCTATCAACTCCCTTCCCAATAATAAAGCCCCAGGACCGGGTGGGTTTCCCAACTTTTTAGGTCTCGCCTAGTGACGCAGCGCATGCGCTGCTCGCTTGGCAAGATCTATTGTTGTTGATTTTCTGCTGAAGGGGGACAGGAGATGTGCACGCGTACGACAGGAGATGTGCACGCGTAGGGGTCATGGCGTTTTTTCAGCACAATGTGCTTTCGCTTATATTGACAGGAGATGTGCACGCGTATGGGTCGCAGCGTTTTTTCCAGCACAAAGTGCTTTTGCTTGTTTATGTGGGTCCCAGGATGGCGGGAGAGGCAAGTAGTACTTGAAAAAAAGGTCTCTAACTTTACTAGCTGTTTACAGTCTGGAGGCTGCAGACAGAGATGGCTGAGCCACGCCGGGTGCTCTTCGTAAGTCTTCCTGCCACCCAGGTGGTTATTGTGGACGATAAGGTGAAGGGAGAGGCTGGACAAGTGCTAGAAAAGCAGCGTGAGCCCTCCGTGACGTGCTGCACCTTCGCCGGGACACGAGGTGGACGAAACACGTCAGGGCCCACTGCAGCAGCTCGAGGGACCCCAGCGCAAGCTCGACATAGGCTTGACGACACTGCCAGCAAAGGAGGCACCACAAGAAGCGTCACAACAGCAGCGTGGACTAGAAGCACGTCATGGCCAAGTGCAACTAGAGCCCTGTGTGACGTTAACCCTGCAGTGAGAGGCAATGCCCCTTCCATGATTTGCAAGCATGAGCCTCTGCTTTTACTGGGCGCATAGGTGAGTTTTTGCTTTTTTGTGATGTTCTTGGCACACAAGGGAATCGTGCGTGTGTGCTGAGAGCTGCGGTTTGTAGGCACTGTAAAGTGCAGTAACTCAGTGTGGATCTGTGATATAGATTGACGCAATAATGTGACTTCTGTAGAGAGAGGGACCAATGTCCTCTCACTGGCTTGTAAGGTATTGCCAGAGGTGGCAGCCTGATTTATTACTAGAAGGGAGCGGAGTCCCTTTACTGATACCTGAGGTGAGTGGCCTATTGGCTTCGCCCTTGTAAAGTGATAAGTACAGCTGTACTCTACATTAATTTTCTGTGTATGCACGTGTAGCGATTGTATGTTGGCATACCGTCAGTGTATGTCAGAAATGTTCAAGGAGTTTGTGTGCTATTTTAAACCAATAGGTGATGCAGAATGTATTTTGATATAGCTGCGTAGGTACCATATACAAAATGGAGAGACAGGAGTCGCCTTCCAGATAGGCTAAGTGAATTGCAGATCCCTGATACAGACTTAGCTTTTGGTAACTAATGAAAGCAGTGTGTGTTAGGATAGGTAACAGGGGTATCTTGGAAGGACAGTGGTGTTTCCTGTCCTGACTTATGTTCCGCTAAAGGCGCTACATACAAAAGCTAGCCGTTTTGGCAAGTGTGAAGGTTGTTGTGCCAGTGTTTTGGTTAGCCCTGAGAGAAGCATCACATAAAGGGCCATATGTAGGTAATTTCTATTTACCGATTCCTAAATACCGAATTTTACCGATTCGGTATTTAAGAATCGGTAAATAGAATGTAGGTAAACATTCGGTAAATTTTACCGATTTGGTAATATTCGTTATTACCTATTCGGTATTTACCGAATCGGTAATAGGAATACCTTCCCATTCATTCCTATGGGCCTGGAGGCCCATAGGAATGAATGGGAAGCCATTCACTATTACCGATTCGGTAAATACCGAATCGGTAATCGGGGAGTATATTCAAGGGTGGCAGGGTGTCAAATTGACACCCTGTTGCACCCCTGAATCGTGCATGTGTGCACATGTGGCGCACATACATGCCCTAAGGGCATGTATGTCTGCCACATGGCACTTTTAAAAAAGCACAAAATTGCTTTTTAAAAGGTATTCGGTATTTACCACCAACTTGTAGTTGGTGGTAAATAACGAATCCTTAAACCAAAAATGCACTCACTTGAGTGTTCTCTACATAGGATTTAAGGAATCGGTAATTTACCGATTCCTTAAAATAACGAATCGGTAAATTACCGACTCCTTAAATCCGGCCTCCTACATCGCAAAGGGCTAAATACCGGTCGGTAACGGGAAATTTACCGATGTTCGGCCGTTACCGACCGGTATTAGCCCACCTACATATGGCCCAAAGTCTTTTTGGGACAGTCACCCAGCATCAACAAAACATGTCTGAAAGAGCTGTATGAAGTATGGGTCTAGATTCCATTCAGTGTTTGCGAGGTTTTCCATGACTAAAGGAGTGCAGCCAACAGGGTGTAGGAGTGCAGCCAACAGGGTGTAGGAGGACTTCTGTGATCCAGGGCTAGAGCCTCTGACTACCAGTTTACCCAAGGGTGTGAGGGACTATTTACCCTAGACTGTATCCTGCTGTTGAGTCTGCCTAGAAAAGTGGACTGCTGAGCGAGACACACTGGAGTTGTTACTGCAAGCGTCTGCCCAGCTGAGCAGGATAGGATATCTGGGGTCAGCTGTCCCAGAGTCATGGAGGGGCTCACTACTGGTACCACTACACAACAAGCATTTGCAATGCAATAGGTCTCGCATTTGCGAGAGTTTAAGCTATTGGCATTGTAAATGACAATGCCTTTTATTTATGTTTTAAAAACCAAAACGTAAATAAAAGGCATTGCCATTTACAATGCCAATAGCTCAAACTCTCACAACTGCGAGACCTATTGCATTGCAAATGCTTGTTTTACAGGTCCTTTCGTGAACTGCTAGTCCCCCACTTGACAAAAGTGTTTAATTCCTTTTTTGATACTTACTCTGTGACGCCGACAATGATGGAGTCCACGCTCTGCCTGATGTTGAAACTGTTTAAACCTCCGCATCAATGTGGATCATACAAACTGGTTGCCCTTTTAAATAGCGTTGTTAAAATATTTACGAAAATCCTTATGAATTGTTCAGCAGGATATGGCCCACGCTTATTTCCCCCTATAAAAGTGGACCTAGACAGACAGGAGACAAATACCGGCTGACTGTTAACTCCAATGAATGAGCCACAACTGAGGGTACGCAGATGCTTCTCCTGTCATTGGACACGGATAAAAGCATTCGACCAGGTGAACTGGCAGTTTTTGGCTAAGGTTTTATCCAGGTCGAACATGGCCCATGTTTGCAAGCTTATATTCAGGCCAATTTTGTTACACCATCTATGAGGATCAAAACCTGTGACCTTCTATCTGGCCCGATTATACTATCCAGTGGGACCCACCAGGGATGCCCCTTATCCCCTTCATTGTTTGCCCTGTGCATGGAGCCCCTTATACCAAAGGTCCAGTCAAACCCTAGCACATGGAGTCACTAAATAGGTGACACACAATTGAAAATCAAAATGTTTTTCATTGTGCTGATGCGGCCTTGTGCTGGTGCTGTAAGAGGGGGCTAACTGTATGTTCCCACCTTGTTTTGTTGTAGGGTGTGTGTTAACACACTTTTTGCTCTTTGTTTTCTGCATCTTGAAAGCCAAAATAAAGATATTTAAAAAAATATATAAAATCACAATGTTTGCAGGTGATACTGTCTGTTTTTTTACTTCTCCAGCTGACCCTTTGGAGGCCCTCCAGATTAGGCTAAGGGAGTTTAGGGAGGTATCCAGCTTCAAAATAAATATTATCAAATCAGTGGGGATGGGAGTGGGCCCTGAAGTGTCTCTTTCAATACCTAGGAGTATTCATCCCCCAAGATACCCTGCAACACATTTCTTGTCAATATCCCACTTCTCCTCAACACACTCTTTTAGGACCTCTGTAGATGATATCCACTCGAGGTTTCCTGAATGGGCAGAATTAACTGCCTTAAGATTAACTTTTACTGAGGCTCCTATATACCATTAGAGTCCTCCCACTTCAGATCCCGAAGGCAGTGATCACCCTCATGCATAGGAAGGCATGGGCCTTTATATGGAACAATTAACTGCCTGGGATTACTAGAATGGCCCTTTACTGTGTCTCTTGGGAGGTTGGACTGGGAGTCCTCAACATTTTCCGTGATATTTTGGCAGCCCAGATTACTCCGTCATTGGATTGGGTCTCCAAACCAACCAAACCGTGGGCTCATTTGGAACAATTTTCCTGCACGGTTCATCTTAAACACCTTCCGCAGCTCCTTCAGAGAATTCTTGCAACCACAGGGTGCCCGCTGTCCTCTACCCTGACCACGCTGTACCATTGGAGGAAGGTTGCACACACTCTGCAGATTAAGCTGTATCCTTCACCATTTACCCCATTGTAGGTAATCCAGATTTTCTTTCAGGCACATTGGATAAGACATTTTAACAATGGCAAGGGGGAAAGTCCTCACCCTTAAAGATCAGTATGTCGATGGGGTCCCCTAAACCAGGGACCAATGTGCAACCGATATCTCAGTCCACCACACTGACCTATACAGGGAAACACTGGGCCAGACAAGAGCACACCACTCAGGGTGGGACGCGGTACACACATCTAATGGAGGCTGTCATGGGGGAAGGTGACAGGGCAAAATCAATCTCACGCCTTTACAGGACACTAGAAACTCCTTTAGATGTCACCAAGGTTGCCTATAATGCACAGTGGTCCCAAAACCTGGGCATTTACATAGAAGAGGGGAACTGGAGTCCTATATGGCAGAGAGCTACCAAGACTTCCATTTGTACCCAATATAAAGAAAATGCATATAAAATACTCCTCCTCTGGTATCTTAATCTAGCCCAACTGTCACACATAGTGGGGGTTGGAGATGCCTGTTGGTGACGTTGTGGAGCTCGATGTACGTATCTTCATATATGGTGGGAGTTTCCAGTGGTAGTCGATTTTCAGAAACAGGTGTTTCACCAAATTTCTGAGCTCTTGAATAAAATGCGTGACCCCCACCACCTTCAGGCACTACTGGGAGCGCCAGGTGAAGAGTGCCTCTACCGCTTAACCCTCCTTTGGGCAAACTAATCACACATTGTTTCCTTGCTGCTAGATTAGTAGTGACTTACCAGTGGAAGAGTCCAGTGGCCCCTACCATGACTGTTTGGTGGGCTAAGATTTGAGAGCTGTAAATCATGGAAAGTTTGACTGTATCAGTGTGTGACACAAGACTCTGTTTTGATAAAGTGTGGACTCCTTTCCTGAAATAGTTGAGGGATAGATCCACACACTGGGTGCTGACACGCCCCCATGGCCTAACAGCTATTGCGGGCCTTATAGGCCATGAGTAAGGAGACATTGACTGAAGTGTAATGGGGAGTGGGGTGGTCCCTCGTGATTCGTCAAGCGGGAGCCGAGAAAAAAGGGGGGTCCCAAAACGCGTTTTCCCCATGTCAATTTCCATAGGAACTTTAGACAAAGCTACAGTCCGAACTGCAGAACGGAATTACACCAAATTTGGCAAAAAGGTAGGTCTTGGTCCAGAAAGCATGCTTTTTTTGTAAATGGTGTAAATCCGTTCAGTAGTTGCTGAGAAATTCAAAAAATAAAAATATCGATATCTGAGCACCGAGGAGGATTTGCGAACCCTCCCGAGCACGAGCTTCATTCTGATTGGCTGCCAACACTCCAAACCAGGAAGTGTTGGCAGCCATCCTGTGACTCGGTAAAACCGAGTCACAAGAAAAAAGGGGAAAAAAAAGAAAAGGGGGCAGGGTAGAACCTCCCTGACCCCCTAGGCCTGCTCAGGGGGTCCCACAGGGACCCCCAGGGCCTCAAAAAGCATTTTTTATTTTTAGAAAAAACAACAGGATTCGCACTGGGTTCACGAATCCTACAGAGAAAATAAAACAAAAATGAAGCGCGGACTCCCGCGCTTTGTTTTAATGAGCCCCCAGGTGGGCCACCTCCCCGGGGTCGCCCACCCGGCTGCAGGAGGCACGCGTGGAAGTTGGGATCTGCATTGCAGTGTTCTGGCTGAGGGCGGCAGGGTGCTCTCCGGGGCTCGCGTCCTGGATGCTCTGCTCTGACGGGACACATTACCCGAGCCATGGAGCCCGGCAGGCTGTATTTTAGTTTAACAGTGTTGTTTCGTGTAGCGTCCCCTTTCCGGGTGGCCATTTCATAGCGCTGAAAGTGTCAAATAGAAGATAAGAAGAGAGGGGCGTGACAGAAGGGGTGCGACAAGAAATGATCTAGTCTTGGATGCAGATAGTGAGATTTACAGCAGTAAGCTCCAGAGAGATGCAGCAATTCAAGGACTTCGTGCACCAGGAACATAGGCGCTATAAGCGGGGAAACGTCTCGTCACTTTAATGCATCGAGGCGAGCTTGACACCAGATCAGACTTTAAAATACACTGCTAAACTTCTAGGTGGAAAACGAGCCAGGATTGCCCCATCTTTTGATCGCTTAGTGATGCTTATTCACGATCATTATTCATTATAGTGCCAAGAACATTTGGCTGTTTGAGGCGCTATGTAAAACACATTTAAAAGACGGATGTAAGTGACCCTCTTTAGTAGGTACATCCTGTAGTTTTAATGCCCTCCCTTGTTTCTGGTGCCTGCAGATATCCCTCTGTGTTTGGTGTGGCCACATCTTTGGGACTAATAGCCACGTTTGAGGAAATGCCCCTTCCAACGTGTCGCAGAGGATGACACCCCCTTTGGGCCTGATGTTTGTACACAAGTGCAGAAATGGGAGCGGCTTGGAACCGTGCCAGCCCAGCCTCCCCACTGCAGTATACCTGTCCTGCAGGGAGGGGCCCTGCTGCAGTTCCCACCCCTGCCACCAGTCTAGAGAGACGGAGTGCGAGCTCATTTCTGTCCAGCAGTACAAACACTGTTTGTGTCACCAGGGCAATCTCAGCAACTGACCAGAAATTAGACCCCCATATATATTAATAATACTGCCAAGTCCATCGTTTCTGGAGCTGGAACGCAGGAATTGGGAGTGGCGTGACAGCGGAGCTACTGACTTTGGAACTGGTGAGTCAGATTCGGGTCCCGACTTCGGCTCAACACCCCCTGATTCTGAATAAATTACTCAATCCCCCCGTACTGAAAAATGGACGTGACCTTGTGCAAAGTAACTGGCGCTCGTGTAAAGCGCTCCAGTATCCCCCGGGCCGAGGTCATGCTATATAAAAGTGTAAAAAAAGAACAAAAAACATATCTGGATTTGAAATAAGCCGTCACCCGGTTTTTGAAAACTTCCTGAACGAGTTCCACTGCCTGAACGAGTTCACCCCGTGACTCACTTACATACAAAATGCACCGCAACTTATAAACTGTTTTTTATATAGCGCCTACTTTCAGAGTTTTACTGGACTGCATAATGCTGTAAAATAGCAGATGTTACGGTTAACCACTTCATTCGTCCTCCTTTGATCGACTTCGGAAGTACGAATGTCTGAGTTGATGCTGAGGGAACTCTAAGTAACGAATAACAACTGCTATTAGTGCCTAGAAACTGGATAAAGAGAAGTGTGCTATATATTTGTAGTTATTACTATTATTGGCTGTCACAGACACATGGCTTTCTCGCGCTGTAACTAATCGAGTATTTGCACTAGTAAAAAATGTTTCAAGCACTGTAATGCTATAGTAAAGAAAATATACTATCCAAATTACATATGTTCATCCTCCTAACAATTAAAGGAGGTTTATTTGAGAACATTGAGAATTGTTAGCAGTGGTCTGATGCTACCCCGTCAGTTGTAAGTAAGTAACACAACGTAAGTTTTCTGTGCATTTTAGTATTTCTAGTTTTACTGTTCCTATTACGAGTAGTTATCCCAAATAATAATCATATGTTAATTACATAGTTCTTGCTACCACAGTTTTGTCAGTTCATAGCAGTGTAATATTTGCGATTACTCTACCAGATGGGACTTGTTGTCATCAAGCTCAGAAAGATGAAATGCTGAGTCAAGCTCTATGGGGTCCAAACACGTCCATGGAGGCGACACATAGATGTCATAAATCATTGCCTGATTCACAGAGCAATCCTATCGACACGCCCCGGACTACAACTACCAGAATGCTAAGCAAAAACGAAGTGGCCGCTTGATTCATGCACGGGGGTGGGGAAGGGTGTGGAGAGGGCGAGAGCGTGGGATCTCAGTCTCGCACGTGTCAGCTACACGGTTTGGAGGAAAGAGGCAGCAGCCTCAGAGCGGCTCTGCAGGCTGATGTCATGTCTGCAGGGGTGAGGTGGCAGCGCTGCTCAGGATAACTTGTACTTTCCTATGCACCATTCGCAGGTCACACAATACGGACGTTTCGGAAAGTATGGCTGATTTCAGGCAGGTTTTTTTCCAGTTCTATATAGGGCGAACTCGACCCGAAGGTATTGGAGCGCTTTACGTGAGCACCAGTTACACTAAAGACGGACACATTCATTTTTGGTAGGGATGGGGAGAGTAATTGATTTGCTCAGAATCACAGGATGTTGAGTCGATGCCGGGACAAGAAACTGATTCCCCAGTCCCAAAGTCGGCAACTCTGGTCCTTACGGCCACCACCTCTCCCCAGGTTTGTTTCAAGTGCTGTTTAAGATGTTTTCATAGTTTGCTGTATGTTCTTTTGGCCAGTGAAGAGCACCCCTTATCATTGTAGTGTACACCCACAGGTTTCACTAACACTGAACAGCACAGCCAGTGATGCCGATACCATGTTTATATGGATCAGGAGATGGGGTGAGGGGGGTGGTGAAAACAGTGAACTGAATTGGAAAGTGAGGCCTGTCCCCTTTAATAATAACATCCTGATTTTACATAACGGTTACTTCATGTCTTCATAGCGCTGGAAATAACAAGTCACTAGAGCAGGGCCGGACTGGGTACCGAAACCGGCCCTGGCAAACTGCTCGGCCGCTCCCCCCTGGGGGTAGGAGGGGTGCAGTCGAGCTATTTGCGAGGGCCAATTTCGGCTGATTTTGTTACAGGGGGCCGATATTGCCGACCCACGGTAACAAAAACGGCCCCCCAGGGGCCCAAAACCGGCTCCACCCTAGCAGCCTACCAGGGAAACACCCGGTGCCCGCTACGGCCAGTCAGGCCCTGCACTAGAGTAGTCCTTTTATTTCAAATGTGGTGTTAATTAATCTAGAGTTGGACTAGCTTGTCGCTACAGACAGGCTAACCTGTCACGTGACTGACTCTGCACAAGTACTCCCAGTCTTTTCGAGTCACTAGACTCTGGGAGGGTGTGGGGGGCGGGGGGAGCTTTTGAGGTGCCTGCAGGCCAGTTTACCTCTTCATCTTCAAGGAGAGCAGGGTTTGCACCAAGTGGGTCCATCTTTTCCCAAAACAGCAATATCACAACTGCCCTTACAGATCAGTGATGGCGATTGTGGTTTTTAATAACTTCAACGTTTGATGATTTGGCATTACGTTTCCCCCAAAACATCTATCTATCTATCTATCTATCTATCTATCTATCTATCTATCTATCTATCTATCTATCTATCTATCTATCTATCTATCTATCTATCTATCTATCTATCTATCTATCTATCTATCTATCTATCCATCTATCTATCTGTCCATCCATTGTAGAATGGAGAAAGTAGCAACACAAAGCAGTGACAGGCCACTCAACTCAAAACTTACTAGAGGTTTAGAAGTATGAACTGCTATGCCCACCAAAAACAATAAAACATCCTGCAAAAACTGAATAATGAAAGAAATCACACAAGAAACAAACCAGAAAAAGACTTATCTGATTTCACGATTCTTGAAAGCTACTCCAGTAGTTAAATGGTTGGCTGGTAAGCTTGACCCACCACAAAGTATACTGAATATTTGTTAGACTGGAGCTAGATTAGTAAACCCCCCACCCCCCCAAAAAATATGTGCTTTCCCCTATGTTTCTGGGATTGGAATTAAAATCGTAAATTTGCCCCTAAATGTTTTTTTACCCTGGAGGGCCTCAAAAGGCATTTTTTGTAAAAAAAAAAAAAAAGGCAGGATTCGCGCTGGGTTCGCGCTTCGTTTTAATGAGCCCCCGGGTGGGCCAGGTCCCGGGGGCAATATGTAAATATATGCGGGGGCCGCGCAGGCCCCCGCAGCCCCCGGGACCGCCACCTCCCCGGGGCTTTCTTTAATTATGTAACCTCAGGTTTAGTCTTCCTCATTTCCATAGAAGCTAAACTATAAACTCAATGAGACAAAAAAAGAAGGAACCACTGAGGAGCACTTCTGGACCTAGTCAGAGGTATGAGCAGGGACACTGGAATTATGCAACTGTTTAGCTGCACTGACTTTTGCACAATTATACATTTTCCGCATTTGCCACATAATCCATCATCTGCTGCATAATCTGCAGATTTGAACAAATAAACCTTGTTTCTAGCTCAAACGGCTCAAACGCTACCAAAAATGCAGCGGCAAGTGTTACAGCATGGTGGAAGGCCCTTTGCAAACCTAGAATGGTCACCTGTTACTTATTGCTAAATGTGGGTATTAAATTTGTACTAATGATGTGCAAACCACTCTTGCTTCTTTCTGCGTCTCTCTTGCCTCTTTCTGCATTTCTGTTGCTTCTTTCTGCACCTTTCTTTCTTTTTCTGCACTTCTTTTGCCTTGTTCTGCTCATCTCTTCCACTTTCTGCACCTCTCTTGCCTCTTTCTGCACCTCACTTCCTTCTTTCTGTACCCATCTTGCCTCTTTCTGCACCCTTCTTCCCTCTTTCTGCACCTCTTTTGCCTCTTTCTGTACCCCTGTTCCCTCTTTCTGCACCTCTCCTGCCTGTTTCTGCACCTCTCTTGCCTCTTTCTGCTCTTCTCTTGCCTCTTTCTGCACCTCTGATGCCTCTTTCTGCAAACCTCTTGCCTCTTTCTGCACCTCGGTTGCTTCTTTCTGCACTTCTATTGCTTCTTTCTCCACCTCTGTTGCTTTTTTCTGCACCCCTCTTGCTTCTTTCTGCACCCTTCTTCCCTCTTTGTGCAACTCTCTTGCCTCTTTCTACACCTCTCTTCCCTCTTTCTGCACCCCTCTTGCCTCTTTGTGCACCTCTGTTCCTTCTTTCTGTACTTCTCTTGCCTCTTTCTGTACCCCTCTTGCCTCTTTCTGCACTTCTGTTGGTTCTTTTGCACTGCTCTTGCTTCTTTTTGCACCTCTCTTGCAAATTTCTGCAACCCTCTTGCCTCTTTCTGCACCCCTCTTCCCACTTTCTGCACTTCTCTTGCCTCTGTCTGCACCCCTGTTCTCTCTTTCTGCACCTCTTTTGACTGTTTCTGCAACTTTCTTGCCTCTTTCTGCAGTTCTCTTGCCTCCTTCTGCACCTCTGTTTCTTCTTTCTGCACTTCTTTTGCCTCTTTCTGCACCTCTCTTGCTTCTTTCTGCACCCCTGTTGTCTTTCTGCACTCGTCTTCCCTCTTTCTGCACCTCTCTTGCTTCTTTCTGCACTTCTCTTGCTTCTTTCTGCACATCTCTTGCTTCTTTCTGCACCCTTCTTCCCTTTTTGCATCCATCTTGCCTCTTTCTGCAGTTCTCTTGCCATTTTCTGCACCTCTTGTGCCTCATTCTGCACCTCACTTGCCTCTTTCTGCACTTCTCTTGCTTCTTTCTACACCTCTGTTGCTTCTTTCTGCACTTCTTTTGCCTCCTTCTGCACCTCTGTTGCTTCTTTCTGCACTTCTTTTGCCTCTTTCTGCACCTCTCTTGCTTCTTTCTGCACCCCTGTTGTCTTTTGCACTCGTCTTCCCTCTTTCTGCACCTCTCTTGCTTCTTTCTGCACTTCTCTTGCCTTTTTCTGCACCTCACTTGCTTCTTTCTGCACCCCTCTTGCCTCTTTCTACACCCCTCTTCCCTCTTCCCGCAGCTCTCTTGCCTCTTTCTGCACCCCTGTTCCCTCTTTCTGCACCTTTCCTGCCTGTTTCTGCACCTCTCTTGCCTCTTTCTGTACCTCTGTTGATTCATTCTGCACTTCTCTTGTTTCTTTCTGCACCCTTTGCGCCTCTTTCAGCACCTCTGTTGCTTCTTTCTGTACTTCTCTTCCTTCTATCTGCACCCCTCCTGCCTCTTTCTGTACTGCTCTTGCCTCTTTGTGTACCTCTCCAACCTCTGTCTGCACCCCTCTTGCCTCTTTTTGCACCTCTGTTGGTTCTTTCTGCACTGCTCTTGCTTCTTTCTGCACCTCTTTTGCAAATTTCTGCATCCCTCTTGCCTCATTCTGTACCCCTCCACCCTATTTCTCCACCTCTCTTCCTTCTTTCTGCACTTCTCTTGCTTCTTTTTGCACTGCTCTTGCTTCTTTCTGCACCTCTCTTGCAAATTTCTGTATCCCTCTTACCTCTTTCTGCACCCCTACTCCCTCTTTCTGCACCTTTCTTGCCTGTTTCTGCACCTCTCTTGCCTCTTTTGGCACCTCTGTTGCTTCTTTCTGCACTTCTCTTGCCTTTTTCTGCACTTCTCTTGCCTCTTTCTGCACCTCTGTTGCTTCTTTCTGCACTACTCTTGCTTCTTTCTGCACCCTTCTTCCCTTTTCCTGCACGTCTCTTGGTTCTTTCTACACTGCTCTTGCCTCTTTCTGCACCCCTCTTGCCTCTTTCTGCACCTCTTTTGCTTCTTTCTGCACTTCTCTTGCCTCTTTCTGCACCTCTGTTGGTTCTTTCTGCACTGCTCATTGTTCTTTCTGCACTGCTCATGCTTCCTTCTGCACCTCTCTTGCTTCTTTCTGCACTTCTCTTGCTTCTTTCTATACCTCTCTTGCTTCTTTCTGCACCTCTCTTGCCTCTTTCTGCACACACTGGTTTACTTTTAAACTGACCTCAGGCTCAGCAGTGCACTTGTGCAAGTACAGAAAATAGCTGCTGGCCTCTAAACTGCCATGCCCTATTATATGCTAGGGACTTAGAGGTAGTTTTAATCCCCTGCCCTATTATGTACTAGGGCCTTACAGGGGAGGTCATGCCAATCACAGGGGTACCCCAACCCATAGTGTACCCTAGTGTATGTAGGTGTTTTCACTGTATTCTAATTGTCTTTCAGCATAGTACTGGCTCTGGGGCTGGTTAGGCAGAGCCTAGGGTCAGTCAGAGTCAGTTACCAGCAGTACCAGTCAGCAAAAAGTTGGGGGGTGTCCTGGGCACAGGATGAATTTGCAACAAGGCCTCTTTCTGCACCTCTGTTGGTTCTTTCTGCACATCTCTTGCTTCTTTCTGCACCTTTCTTCCTCTTTCTGGACTTCTGTTGCCTCTTTCTGCATTTCTCTTGCTTCTTTCTGCGCCTTTCTTCCTCTTTCTGCACATGTCCTACCTATGTAGGCATAGTTAGAAATTAGCATTTAAAAAACATTAGAAATTCACAGAAAAAACCATAGGTTTCAGGGACGTTATAGTTAGAAATTAGCATTTAAAAAACCTTAGAAATTCACTGAAAAACCCCTAGGTTTCAAGGACGTTTTAGTTAGAAATTAGCATTTAAAAAATCTTTGAAATTCACTGAAAAAACCATAGGTTTCAGGGACATTATAGTTAGTTGGACATTTCACTTATACAAAACCAGAGAAATTCGGCTGTTATAGTTAGTTGAGGTAACTATAACTCGCGCCCCCACAATGCACTGCTGATGACGTCACATATTACATCACTCATGACATGGTCAGTGACATCACTGATGACATCACTGGTATGCTGGGACATGTAGTCCTCAAAGGTGAGTATTCAATATTATCCTTTAGTAAGTTCAGTGCGTAAATGTCACTATTATAATCCATTTTGTCTCCTTAGTAGGATAGGAAGCAGGAGAGCGGGCTTTCTTTGATGCACAAGACCGCCGTGCTAGGTGGTGTAGAACCGTTCCACTCCACAGCCTTTTTGTCGTGTTGAAAATGGTGCTCCTCCCCACGGCAAGGGCCGCCGTGCGAATCTATGTCCAACAAATGCCCTAAAGCAACGAGAGGGCACTCAACGGCGTTCTCACCAAGTGTTAAGCCTCACTGCCGCTCGCCTCCCTGCTCCCAGTAATTGCTTTTGAAGCCGATGCGTTTCGAGGCATTACGCTTCTTCTTGGGCTGACAAAGATGCACTGTAAACTCACCAATTTCCGATGTCTTTTATTGGCATAATTGCTCTTAGTAGGCGTTGCACATTTCATTTGCACACTGGTATGCTGGGACATGTAGTCAGTCAGTCAATTACTTTATTCGATACTTATAGTGTAAGATCATAAAAGTACAGATGGATACAAAAAACAGCAAAAGACGAATGGATACAATTTAAAAAACATCAATCGATCAGTGCAGAAACAGAATGCTATACATATCGGTGTAAGTAGAGATGGCAAAATAATAACAGTAATAATTAAAAACAATTTAAAATTCATTTAGTGGTGTTGTACTGCCGCCTAATCTTCCATGATTGAGTTAAAAAAGACGCTACTGACAAGCAAACCATAGGGTTAGGCAGGGATTGTAAGAAGAACATTGCTACTCGACATTGTTTAAAACGAAATTTGCACATCAGGGGGAGAATGAATCTTTTACGGGGGTCCCTATAAAATTTACAGAAGGAAAAAATGTGTAAATTTGATTGTACAGAAGAACTGTCACAGGGACAACAGGGTAAGTCATTTATAGAGTAAATACCTGCAGGATGTGCCAGCATGCACGGAATAAGATTCAATCGGAATCTGATTAAAAGGAATCTATGACGTGCATTTGAGCAGTGCATAGTTATGACATTATCCCTTCCTCAGGCTTCGGACCATCAAGATATAGTTTTACCAATACCTTTGTACAGTTTGTTTGTAATCTGGCATCTGCTCTTTGTTTAAAAAAACGGGCTTTTACCTCCCGCCTTGAGATGCCCATGCAATCCCTGGGGTTAGTAAATAGGCGTTCCAAACCTAAAACGGAAAAAGTTGATTTTATATCCATGGAATTCTATATGCATTTTCCATGGATAAACAATCTTCAATTAGGTTGTGGGTAGTCTGAATAGACTCCCTTCTCCAGATGGAATGCCACAAAATTATTGGTGCCACAGAGATTGTGTCAGACAGATATGGGACCTCCAATTCTGTATGGGTGTTAAAGTTGGAGCAGCTTACGGGAAGACCCATTAGCTTTTTCCAAAAAGTGTCCTCTATTACTTGTAGGGGAGATGGATTAATATGACCCCATATACCTGCCCCATAGGATGCTACCGACACTGATTTAGCTGCGTAGACCTTTCTTACCATGTCAATAGGCTTTGCCCCCAATTTTTTGATGAAAGAATGGAGAGCAATGATACTTCTCTCTAATGATAGCCCCCTAGTGGCGCGCATACGGGACCATGATAGCTGCCTATCGAATGTTACACCTAGGTATGAAAAAGTATCGGTGTGGGCTATTTTTTTCCCGGAAATATAAAAACTCGGATCCTTCCTTCCAGGGATTAAAATAAAAGATTTTGACTCATTAGTTTTTAGCCCTAGTTTTTGCATATAAGTTACATAGATGTTTAGTAACTTTTGTAGGGCCAGACCCGTACGGGCGATTAACACTGCATCGTCAGCATATAGGAGGATTGGGGTGCAAATGTTGTTAATTTTTGGGACATCTAGTGTAGAATCCGTCAGGGGTGCTTCTACGCCATTAGTGTAGATAGAGAAAAGAAATGGGGCAAGTACGCAACCCTGACGGACTCCTCTATTAATTGGGAACGCCCTGGTGCACTCTCCTTCTCTCCCGTATCTGACGCAGGCCATAGCTGATGAATAAAGCTGCCTGATAAACAAAATGATCGCCCCATCTATGCCCATTTCCTCCATTATCCTCCATAGGTGTTCATGTGCCATGCAGTCAAAGGCTGCGGACAAATCCATGAACGCCAAGTATAGTCTGCCAGACTTTGCTTGGGTATACTTGGCGATTAGCAGACTAAGATTAAGACACTGGTCTTGAGTACCCATACCCTTTTTAAAACCATATTGGACCGGAATTAAAACATTGCTTTTGGCTGCCCAGACCTCCAAACGATTCAGTAAAACCCTTCCCATGAGTTTAGCCGTGCTGTCCAACAACGATATGGGTCTATAACATTTAGGTTCGGATTTGTACCCCTTCTTATAAATTGGTATCAAAATTGATTTCTTCCATGAATCTGGTGGGCCCACTTTTGCAACTGCATTAAAAACATTTGTCAGCACCGGACCCCACAGATCTGGCTGATCAACGAAGAAATCTATGGGAGTGCCATCCGGTCCTGGCGCTTCGTTAATGGAGCACTGGGTTAGGGCTTCTCTAACTTCATAATATTCAAAGACCAGTGGTGGATCATTGAAGGGGGTCACGGGTACATTCTGTGTCAACACCCCTTCCATGTTAGGATCGAATATATGGGAAAAATACCCGACCCAGGATTCCTCATCAATATGACAGTCCAATGTAGGAGCTGATGGTGATTTGAGGAAGGGGCGTTAACAATACTCCAAAAATCCTTAGAATTGTTTGTGATAGCCACTTGGTAAAGTTGTTCCCATGATTCCTCCTTCAAGATTTTAATTCTTTTTTTCCTGGCGTCATTATATTGGAAGCAGAGTTGCTTCACTAGGGTTTTATCTCTAGGAGTCACCCCCAGGGCCTGGTGCAAGGCGGTTAGTGATTTGGTACACACACGATCGAACCATCTAGGTCCTGCTGTTATGGTCATCGGTTTCTTCCTAGATAGATGGTGTCTAACCTCAGCTAATATGGCCTCAAATGCCATGGTCATTTGGGATGGGTTAGAGGCATGTTCTAAGCATGTTTGTTAGAAATGGGATTTCTGGTTGGCTAAGGCTTGCGCCAAAGCCAGGCAGAAACCACCACTCTAGTCAGGGTGAGGGAGTTACACACCCAAGATAACCCCTGCTCACCCCCTTGGTAGCTTGGCACGAGCAGTCAGGCCTATCCCGGAGGCAATGTGTAAAGCGTTTGCGCAACACACACATACAGCAGCAACACACTAGGCACACTACAAAAGGAACTCCACACAAGGTTATATAAAAAATAGCCTTTGTATTATCATAAAACACATTAGAAACATAGTCACATATTTACACTGTGCCAACTGGCACGGGCAATATTCACAGGGGAATTATATACAGGACCAGGCCAATGGGGCCACGGTCAGAACCATCAGAACAGGTAAGTAAATGCAAATATAAAAAACACAATCAGTAACTACTGGTACCATAATGACCTAAGCATTATCCTATTAGCATTAGACATAAACCCACATTAGGCCCAAACCTCATTAGCATAAACACATTACGCAATGGGCCTCACCTGCATAAACACATTATGCAATAACCTCATAAGCATAAACACATTACGCAAATAGGCACTACCTCAAGACATCATAACATGACATTAGGCATAACCACATTAGGCCCAAACCTCATTAGCATAAACACATTACGCAATGGGCCTAAATCATTCTTGGCAACATTCAGAGTAGGCATAAATACATTACGCCATCCTGTAGAGCCTGGCGCTCTACCCATGTCCCCAACCTGCCCCCAGGCCAACTGGCCTTCCACAGGGGCTCAAATGCCCAATGTCCCAATGTCAGGGCACGCTGTCAAGGCAGCGGAAAGTCAAGGGTGCGCACTCTGCGCAAACCTAAACGTTGCAGCTGCCCACTACTTGCTGGGCAGCTGTAAAAGTACTGGGGCCGAGGAGTGCATCTCACTCCTGTCTCCCTAACAAAATGCCCCCAAGAGAACTGTGGGCCTAAACGTTGCAGCTGCCCACTACTTGCTGGGCAGCTGGGAATGTTAAAATGAGGCCTGGCACTCACTGTGCCTCTGGTCCCTCTCAGGGACTCTCTCTCATTTGTGCCCAGTTCGTGGCACTTTGCATAAGGGGGGCCCGGCACCTCTGTGCCCTCTGGGCCCCCACGTGGCATTAAACACCTGCCACCATCGTTAGGGCGGCCCGCTCTCTTGCGTGACCGCCCAGGCACCGACAGTGTGCCTTGAAATGCCCCCAAGCAATAATATGCGCCCTTAGGCACTGGAACTCGACAAACTGTGCCACTAAAACACCCCCCAAGCCCCACTCTGGGACTTTGGAGACTGTGTGCCCAAGTTGGAGCGGCCCGCCCTCTGGCGGGTCCGCTCAGCTCACCCCAAAGCACCGACCGTGTGCCTCGAAGGGCACCGCAATAACCAGGCGGCTTCCCCACTCACCAGGTCTGGGTCGGGACATTCACGTTGGTGCCGGGGCTCCCAAGCTCACGGGAGCCCCACTTCTCTCTACGCCGGTCTCGCACTCTTCCGTGCGGCAGGGCCAGCTGCGCACGGGGCTCTCCTCTCCACACGTGGAGGCTCCGTCTTCTTGTGGCTGGTCAGCCAGTGCGGGGTGGGCTCCCGCCTGGCTTCTGCGACACGCGGGGCTCTCCCTTCGTCACAGGAGCCCCGCTGGCCTGCCTCAGCACTTCTCCCTTCCGGCACGGGAGTTCCCTTCTCCATTGCGGCATACGCGGGGCTTCCCCCAGCTGAGGCGGAAGTCCCGCCCATCGTCAGGCACCACGTTGCCTGACTTCCTCTCCGGCCGCGATGCGATTGGCAGCCTCCGGCCGGTCAATTTCACTTCGGGCTGCGGCGGTGAAACGCGGGGTGGGCTCCCGCTTCAATTAAAGGTAATGGCGGGGTGGGCACCCGCCAAAAGACACCATAATGCGGACATGTGGGGTGGGCACCCACCATTAAAAAGCGGAATAAGCGGGGTGGGCACCCGCCGCTCGGGGCATTACGGGGGAATCCCTCACACCGGGATTCCCCCCAGCAAGTCGAGCAGCCCAACGCTGCGGAGCCCTCGTGCTCCTTCTCATGGAGGCAAAATAGGAAAATCCAACACGGCGCTCACGAGGCTCTAAGAGTCCAAGAAGTCCTGGAAGTCCTTAGGGAAAAAGGGGCAATGCAGGGCCCAGGGAGGCAAGCCCTCCTGGCAGCCCCCCCTGGGCCCCAGCAGCAGCACGCCCCGGCAGGGTTCTGCCACAAGAACTCAACACTGAACATCTTCATGGGGTCACAGCCCCTTCTTTTATACACAAAATCCCTTTGTCTACAGCACAGGGTTTAGGGATACCAGTTAGAACTGGTTTGGGGGAGCTTTGGAGCACTTTGCTTTGCTCAGCTCCTCTCTCCTTTCACAGGACAGGCTAGGGACATCAGACGCACCACAGGGGGTGGAGCCAGCATTGTGGAGGGAAGGCACAGCCCTATTCAGGTCCCAGGTGCAACTCCTCCCTCCCATCTACATGCAGATCTCCCTATTCAGCCCTGCGCTGACTCACCCTGCCCCTCCTGGAGCCACACACACCTCCCAGCCCCTGTCACTCACAAGCCAGACATGCAATTCACATCAGGCAGGCAGACACAGAGCACACATAAATGCCAACTTCTAAAAGTGGCATTTCTACACCAGTCACAATAAATCTGCGCACACCACTGCGCAGCATTTATTCTCACAAATTCATACATACCAGACTTGACCACACTGCTCCTCTCATACCAGGAATTACCATGGACACACTTATCCCCCATGCATTCCTATGGGAGGGCAGGCCAATCTCACCACAAGTACACAGAGAGCGCACGCACTTTCCACTGGACCACAGTGCGAAAGTGCTCAGAGGCCTAAACTCACCAACACCAGGTTACAGACAAGGCAAAAAGTTTAGGGGTGAACCTGCCAAAAAGGGCCAAGTCCAACAATGTTAAAATGCCTCTCTGTCTTTTTTTTATTATCTGTGGGACAAGGAATGCTTTATCTGCTAGGGCCCATTTTAGTGTTATCCCATTAGCTTTTGCAATCACGGGCTTAATATGCCTTATCTGTTCTGTATGAATACCTGCCCATTTCAATTTACCAGTAATCGGAGCGTGATCACTAAAATTTAAATAATTAATCTCGCAGCCAAAGATCAATTCTTTAAGAGGTTCCGCTGCGATTATGTAATCGATTGTACTACCCTGGGAGGGCGTACCAAACGTATTATACAACATACCAGAGCAAGTATCAATCGGATTACAAATCTCTAGGTTATTAATCACCAGAAGTCTATTCAGGGATTCTTCATACTGATTATGATTAAAATGATATAGGGGATCCCCTTCAACGTCATTAAAACCACATGCTGCTGAGTTTGATAGCTGACAACAGTGTGCATTAAAATCACCCATCCAAAGTATTTTTGGGGTGATTTTTAAAGTGCAAGTGCAATTGTTAATATCTGGCTCCACCTGGTCTGCAACTTCTTTCATATCACCTGAAAAATTATTATTATAAAAATTAACTAAAACAATAATGTCTTCATCTGGACCTTTTAAAAATAATAAATGAAAAAAAGGGGAAACATTATAAAATGAGACAACTTCTACCCATAGAGTGTTTCTTTCGTAACAGGGTTAAGATCCCTCCCCTAGCTCTGCCTGAAGTTGATGGGAGGGCAGGGGTATAGAATGAGCAATAGCCATCCAGGTCCATCTTCTCGACCTCCCAAGATTCTTGGAGGCAGATCAGGTCATATGAAGTTATAATATTTAACCAATCTGGGTCCTGAATTTTTCTGCCTAGTCCAGCAATATTCCATGACATAAATGCGATTCCTTTAAATTGCTCAGATATCTCGGTTACGGGCAATTGTGTGTCGGAAACCTGTAAAGGTGAATTTCGAACAGGAGTAGGAGCACTCCTGCTCGGCTTGTGTCAGTCGCAGCCCTCTAGGTCTGTAAGTGCATGGAATCTATTATATGTAAGGAAAGGGGCAGAGAATGGACCCAGAGGGTGTTGGGGTGAAGTAAACGAAGGAATAGCCAAATCCAATACTGGAGATTGTTGGCCTCGCGGCCCCAATATGTTGGGTTTATAGAAATATCCCAATGGTAAGGCAAATACTTGAGTATGCGATGTTGTTGCAGTAGGTAATACTTGAAATAGTTGGCGTACCAATTGGGACGAATTAAAATTAACCACCACACAATCACCTTCAATATCTTTCTCCGAGTCACCCACCCAACCCACTCTTCTGGCCATTAAAATATATGGCAACATTACTTTGTGGCCCCCTACAAATTGTTTAAACCAATAACTTACTTTAGACATCAATTGTTCGGTTGTCTCTACTTGTGCGTTGTGTAATTTCGGGACATTTGTCAATATTACAACATAAGGGCAAGCTGCCGGGGGAAGGGCCAGTATTGTGGGATTAACATTTGGACAACTTTTGGCCAGTCCGGTTCTTTGGTGTGATCTTGTCTCAAATCTTTCGGGGGGTCGGGTGGTGTCCTTAAGTATTCTTTGCGATGAATTACCAGTGTTATTGGTGGTAGTTACTTTCGGGGCCGTAGAATTAGTCTTTTGAGGAACATGTTGCGGCTGGATGAGGTCTGTCAAATTTTTCCCTGGGTTAGTGACACCATGGATCGTATTTCTGCCCGATATCTGTAAGTCCCGATTAGCTGGATGGTTCATGCGACAACCAATATGGTCTTCATTACGATCTCCCCCTGCAAATGGGCTGGATTCTATTTTTGTCTCAATTCTAGTCAATCTGTCTATCAACGGTTGCAGTAAAACAGTAATTGACTGCTCTATCTTTAAAATTAATGCGTCCATAGAAAATGGGTGGGAAACATTTAATTCTTGTGATGTAGCAATTTTTTCTTTTGTTTGCCTCCCCCCGCCTTTCTTCTTCTTCGGGGTTGGTTCTGATGTGCCCGGAGGGGAGAGTGAGGCGGTGGTTAAGCGGGAGATCATGTGTTTGGGCCGAGTAGTAGGAGGCTCTGAGTTTGTAACTTGCATATCTGTTATTGGCATATGTTCCCCCCTATTTGTAGCCTCAGTCCCAGCAATCAACAAGCCTGCCCCCCCCATAGATAGCCTCCTTTCAACAGATGAAATCTCCTTATCAAGTGCATCAGTAGCTCTAATGAGAAAGGAGTCTAAGGTGTTCGTGGGCTCACCTCCATTACTTGTAGTTGTCGTTTTCCGTTTCCCCATCTTATGAATCGGTTCCGGGTCTCTCGTTCCACTGAACCCTACACGTTAGGGAGAGGGCCCAGCCTCATCCAGGCTTTGACGGGCGCAGACGGGCCTGCCCTTGGCCCGGGCTTTGCCTGGGCGCGTCCCGCGCTGCGGGAGCCCACGATCCGCTTTAAGCGCCTCCAGGCGCGAGCAAAGTGACGTTGGCGGCGACGGCCGCAGGGAGGGCTGGGACCGGAAGTCCTGGTCCTCCACTTTCCCCCAAGGCTGCAGGCAACAGGCAGCAGGCACAGTGGTGAGATGGGCTTCCCGCGCTGCGGGAGCCCACGATCCGCTTTAAGCGCCTCCAGGCGCGAGCAAAGTGACGTTGGCGGCGACGGCCGCAGGGAGGGCTGGGACCGATAGTCCTGGTCCTCCGCTTTCCCCCAAGGCTGCAGGCAACAGGCAGCAGGCACAGTGGTGAGACAGGCTTCCCGCGCTGCGGGAGCCCGCGATCCGCTTTAAGCGCCTCCAGGCGTGGGCAAAGTGACGTTGGCGGCGACGGCCACAGGGAGGGCTGGGACCAATAGTCCTGGTCCTCCGCTTTCCCCCAAGGCTGCAGGCAACAGGCAGCAGGCACAGTGGTGAGACGGGCTTCCGCGCTGCGGGAGCCCGCGATCCGCTTTAAGCGCCTCCAGGCGCGAGCAAAGTGACGTTGGCTGCGACGGCCGTAGGGAGGGCTGGGACCGATTGTCCTGGTCCTCCGCTTTCCCCCAAGGCTGCAGGCAACAGGCAGCAGGCACAGTGGTGAGACGGGCTTCCCGCACTGCGGGAGCCCACGATCCGCTTTAAGCGCCTCCAGGCGCGAGCAAAGTGACGTTGGCGGCGACGGCCGCAGGGAGGGCTGGGACCGATAGTCCTGGTCCTCCGCTTTCCCCCGAGGCTGCAGGCAACAGGCAGCAGGCACAGTGGTGAGACGGCGTTCTCACCAAGTGTTAAGCCTCACTGCCGCTCGCCTCCCTGCTCCCAGTAATTGCTTTTGAAGCCGATGCGTTTCGAGGCATTACGCCTCTTATTCTTGGGCTGACAAAGATGCACTGTAAACTCACCAATTTCCAATGTCTTTTATTGGCATAATTGCTCTTAGTAGGCGTTGCACATTTCATTTGCACACTGGTATGCTGGGACATGAGGTCCTCAAAGGTGAGTATTCAATATTATCCTTTAGTAAGTTCAGTGCTTAAATGTCACTATTATAATCCATTTTGTCTCCTTAGTAGGATAGGAAGCAGGAGAGCGGGCTTTCTTTGATGCGCGAGTTATAGTTACCTCAACTACCTATAATGGCCGAATTTCTCTGCTTTTGTACAAGTAAAATGTCCAACTAACTATAACGTCCCTTAAACCTGTGGTTTTTTCAGAGAATTTCTAAGGTTTTTTAAATGCTAATTTCTAACTATAACGTCCCTGAAACCTATGGTTTTTTCAGTGAATATATATATATTATCTACTGGCGGTCGTCAGTAAATAGTTATAGTTAGGACCTAGTTTCCATAGGAAACTCGTTTTTTGTTTTCTCAATATCTTTGGCGCCGGTTCACGAATCTTCGCGAAAGTTTCAAAAATCGTAGCCCGCTCCGGTCAGCTCCTGTCTTAAAAGTTTCGGGGTGATTCGGCAAGCGGGGGCCGAGACAAAAGGGGGGTCCCAAAACGTGTTTTCTCCATGTTAATTCCCGTAGGAAACTTTAGACAAAGCTACAGCCCGAACTGCTGTACGGAATTACACCAAACTTGGAAAAAAGGTAGCCCTTGGTTCAGAAAGAGACTTTTTTGTTAAATGGTGTAAATCCGTTCCGTAATTCCAGAGAAATTCAAAAAATAAGAGTAAAAAAATCAATTTCCCATAGGAAACTTTATGCAAGGCTACAGCCGAAACTACTGAACGGATTTACCCCAAATTTGGCAAAAAAGTACTGCTTGGCTCAGAAAGCGAATTTTTTAAAAATGGTGTAAATCCATTCTGTAGTTGCTGAGAAAATCAAAAATAAAAGTTTCGATATTTAGAGGCACGGAGGATCCGCGGACCCTCCCGACCAAGAGCTTCATGCTAATTGGCTGTCAACACTCCAAACCAGGAAGTGTTGGCAGCCATCTTGTGCCTCGGTAGAACCGAGGCACAAGAAAAGAGAAAAACTAAGGCGCAAAACAAGAAAAGGGGGCAGGGTAGAAACACCCTGACCCCCTAGGCCTGCTCAGGGGGTCCCACAAAGACCCCCAAGGCCCAAAAAAGCATTTTTTTTTTAAAATGGTGAAATTCGCGTAGGATCCGCAAATCCCGCCGTGAAGAAAAAAAAACAAAGCGCGGTCTCCCGCGCTTCGTTAATATTTAGCCCCCGGGTGGGCCAAGTCCCGGGGGCATGCGAAGATTTAATAGCGGGGGCCCGCCACCCCCGGGGCTTTCCATAAATATTTGCGGGGGCTCACGGCCCCCCGCAGCCCCGGGGACCGCCACCCCCGGGG
Source organism: Calotriton arnoldi (assembly GCA_963921515.1). NCBI lineage: Eukaryota > Metazoa > Chordata > Amphibia > Caudata > Salamandridae > Calotriton > Calotriton arnoldi. The sequence continues at coordinate 1,433,221 of CAWUFW010004151.1, forward strand.
CTTTGTTTTGTTAATGTTGGGGGCCTCCAAGGCTCCCAAGCCCCGGGGACCGCCACCCCCGGGGCTTTTGTCAAATATTTGCGGGAGGCACACAGCCCCCCCGCAGCCCCGGGGACCGCCACCCCCCGGGGCTTGTTTTTAAAAAAAAAATTACCTGTGGGGGCTGCGTTGCAGAGAGGTGGTCCAGGCCACGCCCCTTTTTACACCTCTGTGCAACGCAGCTGTGTGGCGCTTACTGGAGGTACCTAGTGGGCTAGTTGGACCCCAGGGACCCTCAGGATTCAAGGGGACTTAATCTCCCAACTTAAAATGGCCACAGGGCTTGTTTGCACACATGTCACCTCAGGCCCCCCCTCCCTTCACCACTGTGCAAACGCGCCCCGGGGCGCGTTTTAAGAGGAAGTTTTAATCCCCCTGCCCTATTATGTACTAGGGCCTTACAGAGGAGGTCATGCTAATGACAGGGGTTCCCCAACGAATAGTGTTCCCTAGTGTATGGAGGTGTTTTCACTGTATTCTAAGTGTCTTTTAGCATAGCACTGGCTCTAGGCCTGGTTAGTCCGAGTCAGTTACCACCAGTACTTGTCTGAAAAAGTTGTGGGCACAGGATGATTTTGCAACAAGGCCTCTTTCTGCTCCTCTGTTGGTTCTTTCTGCACATGTCTTGCTTCTTCCTGCTCTTTTCTTAGTCTTTGTGGACTTCTGTTGCTTCTTTCTGCATTTCTTTTGCTTCTTTCTGTGCGTTTTTTCTTCTTTCTTCACATGTTCTACCTCTGTAGGCATAGTTAGAAACTAGCATTTAGAAAACCTTTGAAATTCACTTAAAAAACCATAGGTTTCAGGCACATTATCGTTAGAAATTAGCATTTAAAAAACCTTTGAAATTCACTGAAAAAACCATAGGTTTCAGACACGTTATAGTCAGAAATTAGTATTTAAAAAACCTTTGAAATTCACTGAAAAAACCATAGGTTTCAGGCACGTTATAGTTAGAAATTAGCATTTAAAAAACCTTAGAAATTCACTGAAAAAACCATAGGTTTTAGGGACAGTTATAGTTAGTTTGACATTTCACTCGTACAAAACCAATGAAATTCCCCCGTTATAGTTAGTTCAGCTAACTATAACTCGCGCCCCGCAATGCACTGCTTATGACGTCACATATTACATCACTCATGACATGGTCAGTGACATCACTGATGACATCACTGATGACATCTCAAATGACATCACTGATGACATCACTGATGACATCATCCATGTGATAATTTGATGCATCTTCTCACACCCTAATATAACCTTTGATACACCCACTCTAAATTACAGACTGCCATTCTCAAAACCATAGACACTCCAACACCAATAACTACATACCCACTCACTGATTCTTAGGTCTACACACACATCCACTCACTCACCGTACAGTCACTCATATTTATGGTCACTCAGTACAGGACTATCATATGCACTCATACACCTACATAGACACTCACACACCGCCATTCATCCATAGAGGTACTCACACACCTAATCAGTCATGCAAATAATTAATCACACTGCCATTTACTCACCTATACAGTTATACACACACCAGCTCACTTACTCATACAAATACTAGCACATTCTTACGCTCTTATACAATCACTGATACAAGTACACACTCATCCATACAGTCACTCTCACAATCACACACTCTCACTTATAGCCATTTATATACTCCAACACACATATATACTGCCTTTCACATATGTAGTTACTCACACATGTACCACTGAGATATACATTCACTCACTAACACACCCATACACACACTCACCCACCCATACAGTCCATCACAGATGCACTCTTGAAACCATGCACCCAGTGAATCACCCACTCACACATCTATGCACAGAGTCACACACACCCCACCCACACAAACACTCAGGCACCCATACAGATACTCAGACAACCAATCAATAACCCATGTAGACACTCATGTAGCTATTCACAAACCCATGCAGCCGCTTACACACCAGCAGACAGACGGATACAGACATTCACACAGTTTAGTCACTAACCCATGCATTCAGTAAGATACGTTTAATCACTCACTTATAGAGTCAGTCAGGCACCTACTAAATCATCCATTCAGACACTTATACACCCACTCATTCTTCAATACGCTTTCCCTATATATATTAAACATATTTAAACTTTACAGAAACACACAGTCACTGGATGATGTCATCAGTGATGTCATCAGTGATGTCATTTGAGATGTCATCAGTGATGTCACTGACCATGTCATGAGTGATGTAATATGTGACGTCATCAGCAGTGCATTATGAGGCGCGAGTTATAGTTAGCTGAACTAACTATAACGGGGAATTTCACTGGTTTTGTACGAGTGAAATGTCCAACTAACTATAACTGTCCCTAAAATCTATGGTTTTTTCAGTGAATTTCTAAGGTTTTTTAAATGCTAATTTCTAACTATAACGTGCCTGAAACCTATGGTTTTTTCAGTGAATATATATATATCTCAACCAGGATGAAGAGTTAGCCGTACATCTTAGAACAGAATAGGCCATACTCAGAGGCATCAAATGTTTACTTTTCACTCTACTGTTTATTGATGACTCCTGCAACCGATTCTCCTATGTACTTGTACTTGTACCATGCTCAATTTTCCTGTCATCCTTTGACTACTATTTTTCTTGGCACTGTCTGCTTTCTTTCCTCTCTTTCTCTGACACAGTGCATTTGAAACTTTATTTGTAGATGACCCCCGGCTGGTGAGGTCACTGTTTTTAATTTTTGTATGTTGTCTGTTTCCTTTGCAGGAGGAAAGGAAGGGGCCCACTTCACCCGACACCACGAGCACGGGCCGCCTAACCTTTTCTTCATGTCTCACCTTTTGACCACCTTGTCCAATGGTAATACTGTTTACATTTATTTTCTCAGCAGGACATTGTTGACCTCTATGCAGCGATTTTACATGTCTGTTTTATCGTTGCCCCGTTACCATTTTGTCAGGATTGTCGATTTACAGTTGTGAGTTATCAGTGGTACTCTTTTGGGCACTTGCCCGGCATCTCCAGCAGAGCCTGGGTCACCCTGCAGGCTCCTCACCCTCTCGCATGTTTGTTTTGCTAACTTTATTGCTTATCTAGCGTAATTAGTAGTATTGCATTTTCACTGACATGCTGTTCTCGTTTCATTATTTTGATTTGTGGCTGCCTGACAATGCGGTCTGACTCAAGCCCACTTGGGTTTTATTTCAGAACCGGTACCGTCATCATTTATTATACTGTCCTCTGTCTGCTATAATTTTTCACACACTTTGTGAATTAGTTTATTTTTTGACTCTACAGAGAGACTTTCTCATTCTTGATTTGATTCTTTACAGGAGTGTATGTCATTTTAATTTAGGTATGCTTACCTTCCATTGATTCTGTACTCTTCCAATATGGCCGCCCTGCTTTTTGACATTTTCATTTGTTTTGAACTCAATTACCATGTGACTGTATATAAGCTTTTCTATTCGTGTGCACCTTACATGTGACCAAGAATGCGGCAGCATTCGAAACGCGTCATGTAAATTAAACGCTTTGCTAGACAGCACTTTGAGTCGTGGATTTGGTTTTCCTGAGAGCACACATATTTGGATTTGTTGGGGGATATATATATATATATATTCATTGAAAAATGCAAAGGTTACAGAGGCGTTATAATGAGGAAATAGAATGAAAAAATTCCTTAAAAATTCACTGAAAAAAATCAAAGGTTACAGGGACGTTATAGTTAGGCTCAGATTTCACTTGTACAAAACCAGTGAAATTCAGCAGTTATAGCTACCTTAGCTAACAATAACTTAACACCCCCACAATGCACTGCTTATGACCTCATCAGTCAGGTTTTTCAAAATCTATTTCCTAACTATAACGTCCATGTAACCTTTATTTTTTTAAGTTGATTTCTATGTTTTTTTAACTGGTAGTCGCATTTGCAGAGTGGTGGAGAAAGAGGGCGGGGCCAGCTCTCAGGAATCCTGCTGTAAGGGAATTACTGGAAGTAACAGGTGGGCTTCTTGGCCCCCAAGGTCGCTCAGCATCCAAGAGGACCTCATCCCCCAACCAGTATTGCCCCAGGAGGGACGTTGGCAGAGTGGTGAAGAAAGGGGACAGGGCCTCCAGTGACCTGCTGGTCTTTTTAATTTTTTTATTTTGTATTTATTCTGGGAGGGGGGACTCCGTGGCCCCCCTTCCGTGGGCCAATTTTGACCCTGTGGACCCCATCCATGGGGCCAGGTCTATTTTGAATAGGGGATGGGGCCGTGTGGCCCCCCTCCCTGGGCCGATTTTGCCCCCAAGGACCCTATCCCTCAGGGCCCAGCCTTTTTCTTTTACATTCTTTTAACAGCTTTAGGGGAGGGGGCAAAATGGCCCCCCTCCACGGGCCGATTTCAGCCCCGAGGACCCCAACCCCCAGGGCCCAGCCTACATTTCCTTTTTTCAATTTTTATTAAAGGAAAGGGAGCCTCATCCGCTGGGGCCCAGCCTTTTTCTTTCTTTCTTTTTTTTTAAATTAAAAAACAATGGGAGGGGGTTGCTCGCCCCCCCCCCTCCCAGGCCAATTTTGGCCCCGGGGACCCCATCCTCAGGGGCCCAGCCTAAATTTCCTTTTTTTTAAAATGTTATTAAAGGAAGGGGAAACCTCATCCCCTGGGGCCCACCCTTTTTCTTTCTTTCTTTTTTTTTAAATTCAAAAACAAGAGGAGGGGGTTGCGCAGCCCCCCACCTCCAGGCCGATTTTGGCCCTGGGGACCCCATCCTCAGGGGCCCGGCCTGGAGTGTTGGTGCCCTGATCCCACCCAGGGCACCCACTTTGTACAGTTGGGGACCTTGGGAGGAGCCTGAAGGCGCCCGCGGTTCCTACTGGCTCTCCGCATCCGGCTAATCTATGTTAAACAGAATATTTAGATTTTTTTCAGATAGTTTTTTGGCCACAAGCTTTGAATTTAAGTGACAACCTATTTGGAACAATCTTTTGCTGCTCACACTACTTGCAGGCAGTCTCTACATTGTTTGACATAAAGTAGAGCTTGCTCTCAAAATTTACTGGAAGGTAAAGTGTGCACCATGAAGCTTTAGCATCCTGAAGCAGACTTGTCTCCAGGTTAATCTATGGCTATTCCATACTTACGCACATGCACATAGAGAAATTCTGTGCTGTATATGATTGAAGGTCCTTTTTGTACTAATTTTGTTTTTTTTCAATGATTTAGGGGTTTATGGAGTAATGTGAACAGAAGAACCACGGCTGTGCCATTTGAGATTGTCATTAGTGATCTCATCAATGATGTAATCTACCATTGTCATGAGTAATGTAATATTTGAGGTCATAAGCAGTGCCTCACAGGACCGGAAGTTATAGTTATTTCACAGAACTGTAACTGGCGAATTTCAGTGGTTTTCGGTTATTAAAAGTAAATTCTTCTTTGATTCATCACCTAACTATGTCACTTTAACCTTTTTTTTATAGGTAACCTTACTGGACAAAATAACTGCCAAGTTTAACAAAATGCATCTTGCATTCAAGAAAATTATCATAGCGGTCCGGTTGAGTAAAAACTAAATTTGAAAATGTAATTTTGAGCTGATTTTGGTTGGTTGCTTTTAAAACACTGTCGCTGGCATTCATATTTCTAATTATGCACTCCAAAAAAGTCCGCTTATGTAAAAATTTACCTAAAATGCCGCTTGCATTCAAAAATTACCCAAATTGTACATTTTAAGTTAAAATTCCTCCCTGAAACTATGCGATGTGACATAATGGCATAATCTCTGTAATTTTGCGTAAATTCCATTTCATGACATCCCCAAAATTACACCAATTACGCCTCATAATAAAAATTTTGCCCAGGCCTAGTTTTTTCAGTGAATTTCTGTCTTTATACATAAGGTAAGGTCTTACCTCCATACCAAACTCTATCATCACTCTAAGCTCTGTTTTTTTCAGTGACTTTATGTTTTTTTTTTTTTTACATAGGTTAAGGTGTTATATTCATACCTAACTATAATATCACCTTAACCTTGTTTTTTTAGTCATAATCCAGCTGTTTTTTTTTTTTTACCATATTCTACATGTAGAATGTGTAACTCCTTATTTAGGTGAAGAGCTTTACTGCAGATGGCCCACAGTCATATGCAGTAGGGCATTGGGCAAACGACCTAGTCTCTGCCCAGACGTTGTGCTCAACTCTGTGAAATTATCCAACTTTATCTTTAGTTTTTTCCACAACTCTTTGTTTTTCTGTGTGAAGATGATCTTCCATGACCTTGGACAATATTCTTCTATTTGTTTCTTCAGAGGCCACAACTTTGTGGCAGCACTTGCAGTAAGCTGCAATATGTTGCATCTTCTTGTCACTTTCCTCTGTGTGTTGGCACAACACTTCCTCTGAAGCAGTCTGTTGTCCTTCAGACGGTTGACTCCTCTGCATGTTAGTGTATGCTGTGCTATTGGGATGTAAAGCCCTCAGGTATTTCTACATCCCACATCCCACTCGTTCCCATGGAACTCTGTCCAGCTTTTCCGTATGGAGTACCTATGAGTACCTGCACACATGTTTTTTTGCTAACTGGTAATTAGAAAGAATGCCACACCACTAATTCTTTCTCAGGCCTCAGTTGCTGTGTTGCTGCAGATGTTGACGTAATGACAATAATGTTGTAATCTTGCGATGCTGTACCTGTACAAGGCCTGGTCAGTGGTGTTTCTGTTGTCACTTGGTATCCAGATTCTCTAAGGCCATGATGGAGTGTGAGTCCATTTTCCAACAAACTACCTCTCTAAAACTCCAATCTGATAATGGTGATGAGGAAAATCATTTAATGCTGTTTATAAAGGCTGTGGGCTTATTTTTGAGTAGTGTTCAATGAGAGGCCAGTCAAATGGCTTCTTTCATTTTAATTTCTTTTAAGTTCCATAGGTCCTGTGGAATGCCAATGCCATAGTGCAGCATCACTAACTTGGGGCATTTACTTCCTTTTCAAGGTCCAGTGGAAATACTGTGGCAACAGGAAGGCATAAAAAAGTTGTTTTTCTTTAAATGGGTCCTTTTATTTTAAGTTTGAGCCAGGCTCAAATAACCAATATCTGTTGTAATTGTCAGTAAAATGCCTTCATTGTTAGGTGTCATAGTACCATGGTAATTGAAAATGGTACAGTGGCACTTCTGACTCAGAGTGAAAATGCAGCTCATTGGTGATGAAATTGTATTGATGTATTTTGAAAGAGTTCTCACCCTCTTATTGTTATTAGGGAGTAGCAGTTCCGAGGATTCACACTCTTTGCCCTCTCTGTTGCCTTTTTTGTTTATAGTTGTCTAATTTTATTTGTAATTCACTTAAACACAAAAAATGGCATCTGCCGAAGATCAAAGAAAAGAACACTCCTAGGAAGAACAAGAACAACAAGAGGAGCCACGGACCTCACCACATCCATTGTTTGGGAATTTGTTTAATTTCTGAAGGGGATAGCTCCGCTAAGCTGGTTACCTGGAACCTCTGCCACCGAGGGTTTTCCAGGACTACTCCTTTGGAACCTCAGGAGTGCTGAGGCATTTCAGTGCTTGGAGCATTACTCTAACGAATGCAGTGAAGAAGAGGCGTCAAGAGGCTGAGCAAGCCCCAACACCATCTGCTCCAGGGCAGAGTCTCCAGTCTGGGGAGTCTCTTTCTGCTGCTCCAGTTCCTACAAACACAGGATACAAACCCCTTTATGTGCGAACATCACATTATATTGCATGAAGTGGCCAAAAATTCTCTTTCTTGGAGAACAGAGTACAGGATCCAGAGAGAAATTTGCTGTTGGCTGCTCACCAGCCAAACTGCAGGAATTATTCATTTTTATTTTTTGTGTACGAGTATAGATGCACTTTTCTGTTGTTTTTAATTGAATCCTAAAAAAGGTTCTTTTAAGAACAACCTTTGTGGTTAAAAAAGAAAAAAATATGTTGTTTGTCAGATCTGTGTCTTAATATTGGTAAGAGTCTGATAACCCGCCATAGCAGGTTATACTGGCCATCAAAGGTCCATCCAGTGTTACAGGCTAGGGCTATATTTGAGGACCTATAACATGGAAGTGGGACTTTAATGGCCGGTATAGCCCGCTATGGCTGCACTGTTAGATCATTCTGCCCCATGATGCAGAATCTTCTAATTACATACAAAAGTCTTCCAGAAGACAGAGGGTATTTAAATACCAGGCAGCTCTGAAGCCTTTGTTTCACAGCCCTTGCTATGAATGTTGAAAAATAACAGCATTCATAGCCAAGGCTGTTAACTGTGGAACATGCACAGCAACAGCAATGAAAGGAGGAGGTCCTCGTACCAGTTCCCCCTTTGTGCCACAGGTCCCCTCTGCTGCCACTCTGAACTGCCGATCTCCCGCGCTCACTGTTGCTCCCGCCCGGTTTGTGTGACATTGTAGCCCAGTATAATTATCTGCTTAGTGAACCCATACAATCTGCACTCTGACTCAGCCCACTCCTCACTGTTGTTCAGTTATCTGTGCCAGGCTAGATAGCCTTTTGTTTCCTGTTTAGTCAGCCTGTGCCCCATTATTATGTGCAAGACTAGATAGCTTTTTGTTTCCTGCTTAGTCAGTCTTTGACCCATTGTTACGTGCCGCTCATAATTGTTGCTTCTGTTTTTTTTTGTTCGCGCCACCTGTTTGCTGCTCGATTTCCTCTTACTGCCACCCAGCGCCCCTCTCCCCTCCCAGGACCTACTTAATAGGGGCTGCAGTGTGGCTGAGTGCAGCGGGGGCACTAAAGGCAAACCTGTCTGCATGCGTCCGTGCCCGGACCACGCCCAGCACCAGGAACCCTGGCCCTCCAGCCACCCACCGATACTCCACCGCCGAGCTCTTGGCCCTCGTCTCCGAATGCTGCAACAAGAACTGCTGTAACTCCTTTCCACAATCAACGGAAGGACCTTTCACCTGCTGCCACTGCCACTTCACTTGTAATACAGGAACCCCCGCCCAGCTGACCTCCAACACCCCAGAAAAGCTTCAGTGCTTGCTGCTCAACGCCCTGGTCCCTCTTCAACATGCCACAGAAATCTGGAACACTATCACCACCCTCACCCGCAATGTGATCTTCATCACCGAGACCTGGCTCAACCTCTCTTCTACCCCCAACATCGCAGCCGCAATGCCCCATGGCTACAAGATGATGCACAGAGACTGCACCAAAAATCATGGAGGAGGCATTGCCATCATCCACAAGGAAACTCTCAGATGAACCGCCACCGAAGACGACACCACATCAATCATGGAACATCTCAACTTCCAAATTCATACCGACGCGAAGACAACCATCAAATGAACCCTCGCCTACAGACCCCCGGGTCTCCGCCCCAGATTTTGCAACACCATCTCCGAATTCATTGCCCCATTAGCAATCAGCTCCAAGCACTACATCTTCCTTGGCAACCACAATTTCCAGCTCGATGACCCTGGCGAAGCAAACTCCACCAACCTCCTGGAAAGCATGAGCAACATTGGCCTCACACAGCTGACCCCTGACCCACACACAGCGCAGGACACACACTGGACCCCATCTTCACAGCCAGCGACACAGTCAAGTTCAGCCTTGTCACCGAGCTAACCTGTTGTGACCACAGCATCGTCCACTTCACCATCACACTCCACAGCAGATCGAACTAGGTTAGAGAAACCAAGTGAACAACTGCCCTCAACATCACCAGGCAAGACACCACTAGCAGCCTGGAGCTGGCCGTCCAGAACTTCTCCGACTGGATCTCCAACAGCATCCACATAAACCCCCCCAATAAGCTGGCCAACACCAGCAAATCCTCCAAACACACCTGCTGGTTCACCTTAGAAGTCCAATCCATCAAAATCGAATGCAAACCACTGGAGAGACGATGGTCCTCCAACAGGAATCCCACAGACCTCACCACTTTCTAATCAGTCCTGAGCAAGTACCACCAACACCTCAAAGAAGCTAAGAAGCATGCCCTTACAGACCGCATCTAATCGAGCGCGAACCACACCAAGTAACCTATCAGCATCGTCAGAGAGTTCTCTTGCCCCTCAGCCCTCAGTCCACCTCTCCCAGGCACTCTGCGATACCCTGGCTGGACTACTTTCACAACATGATATCTCATATCTACAGCGACTTTGACCCACAACTCACCGACATCGGTAAATCCTCCTGACACAAATAGACAGCATCCACAACAACCCGCTCACCACATGGAAACCACTCACCACGCCGGACACCACAGCCATCATCACCTCCATCCACCTGGGAGCACCAACCAACACCCGCCCCCACCGCGTATTCAATCTTGGACACAAGGAAATCAGCATTCGCTCTCCGCCATCCTCAATGCATCCAACACCATGGCCACCTTCTCCAACACATGGAAACACACAGAGGTCAAACCCCTCTTGAAGAAACTCTCTGCCGACCCCAGCGAACTCAAATTACTGCCCCATCTCGATCCTCCCATTCCCAACCAAGGTCCTTGAGAAAGCCATCAACCCCAACTCACCAAACATCTGGAACCTAGCAACCTACTCGACACCTCACAATCCGGCTTCCACGCCAACCACAGCACTGAAACCACAACCAACGACATCAGAACCCTCATCAAGTGAGGCAAGACAGCAGCCCTGAACCTCCTTGACCTCTTAGTGGCATTTAACACTGTATCCCACTACACACTCACCAGAAGACTCCACCACATCTGCGTCCAGGGAGACACCCTCAAATATATCACCTCCTTCCTCACAGGAGGCACCCAAAAAATACACCTATAACCCTTCATCTCAGAGTCCAAGAACATCATCTGCTGCGTCCCCCAAGGCTCCTCTCTCAGCCGCACACTCTTCAATGCCTGCATGACACTAATGGCCAACATAATTTGCATCTATGGACTCAACATCATCTCCTACGCAGACAACACAACTCATTCTGGGCCAGATGTACTACCATTTGGAATTGCGACTCGCAAATTGCGAAAAATAGCGAATCACAATTTGAGAGTCGCAATTACAAATGTACAACAGTGTCAGAGACACTGTTAGCAATTCCCAATGGGGTCGCAAAATGCGAGGCTCATCAATATTCACGAGGCACTCGCATTTTGCGACCCCATTGAGAATGGCTGGCCCTCCCAGGGATGGTGGCCTGCTGGGCTCAGCAGACCACCATGTCTGGGACTGCTTTTAAAATAAGCAGCTTATTTTTTAAATGCAGCCTGTTTTCCTTAAAGGAAAACGGGATGCATTTAAAAAAAAAAAATGAAAGGTTTTGTTTCATTTTTAAGGTCAGGCAGTGGTCCCTGGGACCACTGCCTGCCCTTAAATAATATTTTCGCATGCATTTGCAAGGGGAAGGGTCCCCTGGGGACCCCTTCCCATTTGCGACTGCATTACCACCTACTTGAAGTAGGTGGTAATTGCGACTGTTTTGCGACCGCAATTGTGGTTGCAAAACAGTCATACATAGGGCTCAGTCGCAATTAGGAAGGGACGCCCTTGAAACGCCCCTTCCTAATTGCGAGTCGCAAATGCTATTTAGCAAATCGCAAATAAATTGCGACTCGCTAAATAGCGTTTGTACATGGCCCTGTAGGGTTTTTGCATTCGCAAACGGGTCGCTGACCCGTTTGCGCATGCAAAAACGGGTCGTACATCTTGCCCTCTCTTGCTTACGGAAGACCTGCCACCACCAAAACCAACTTCTGGAATGCCATGACAAGTGTCTCTAACTGGATGAGGTCCAACTGCCTGAAGCTCAACACAGACAAGACAGAAGTGCTCATATTTGGGAGGAACACTCTCTGTGGGATGACACATGGTGGCCCCCCGAACTCAGACCTACACCTACCTCCGCAGACCACGCCAGCAACCATGGCATCATCCTAGACAGCAACCTCACCATGAATTGCCAGGTCAATGCAGTATCCTCCGCCTGCTTCTACACCATCTGCATGCTTTGAAAGATCTTCAGGTGGATCCTCATCAACACCAGGAAAACAGTCATTCATGCAAGCCTTCGTCACCAGACTACGGAACCACACTCTACGCTGGCACCACCACCCAACTCATCAAGCGACTTTGGACTATATGGAATGCTGCAGCCAGACTCATCCTCAACCTCCCAAAACGGTCCAGCATCACCCCACACCTTAGAAGCTTCCACTGGCTCCCCGTCCAGAAGAGATGCCTGTTCAAGATGCTAATGCACCCCTACAAAGCCCTCCATGCTCAGAGACCAGTCTACATCAACCACCGATGGACCATCCATCAATCCAGCGGACAGCTGCACTCCACCAGGGTAGCCTACAGTATTACGCCACAGCAATAGAGAAAAACCGTACCTTTGTTAGTAAAGGCGCTGCTGTCCTACTCTTTCCTTTTCGTGGTGCATGCTGCACCAAGTTTGGTCGGTGCACTTTGTTGCTTGAAAAATGTGTAAATCTATCCAGTGCTGACCTGAGTTAGGTCAAGCATAAAAGAGAGAAACATTTTACTATCATGATATTATGCTCTCTGTAGGAGAGTAGGATCTGCTTCTTATAGTTACCCCCACTTTTTGCTGATGTTTCACTGTTTTTCGACTTAGCCAGACTGTGGCCCTGCTAATCAGGACCCCAGTCTATCTGATTTCTACTCTAAATTGACTGTAGGTACTTTAGGTACACTCCAGATTGGATTCTGGGGTACCCTTGTGAGTCCCTAGTATATGGTATACTATGTACCCAGGGCATAGGTACCCCAGAGGCCTACCAGGGGCTGCAGCATGTATTGTGCCACCCCTGGGAAGCCTTTTAAAAATGACACAACAGGTCTGCTACAGCAGCCTGTGTAAGGTAGTGTATCCACCCCTTACTGAGATATAGGTTCCCTACATCTCTCCATATCACTGCACATGTAAACCTATCAGTCACCCCTATGGCAGGCCTTAACAATCCTAAAGGCAGGGTGCTGGGTTTCATGTGAGAGGGTGCCCATGCATGAGCAGAGCCCCTCTGCAGCTTTCGGAATCTTCATTCCGGGTTGTTTGTGATGCAGCTAGACCATATACTCTTAAGTGCATTATAACCAAACGGTAAATGCTAACTTTGAAGTGGCTGCATGGAAAACTGTCGTGTTTGGTGTCAAACACCTTGGAATCATACCCCCACACCAGTACCTGGTGTGGGAGTAAGATCCCACCCTTCTAGAGGGAGAGACATGACAGCACCGGTATACCCGGTACCAGCTAACAGAGCCCTGGCATCACAAAATGGATGCTGCAGCCACAGACACGAGTCTGCCCTCCTGCTGCTGGACGAAACTCCGGCAGGGGAGGCCTGGACAATAGGTTTCCTGTCACAGGGAGGTGTGACCACCTCCCAGACAGGCTCTAGTGTATTGGGGCTGGGTGGGTGCACTCTCAGAGTGATTTGAAGTCTGCACTGGGGGCACATTTGGTGTCCCTGTGCATAGTCCAGCTCAAACCGGTTGCAGGGGCACACAGCCCCTGCTCTGGTGCGAAACTGGACAAAGGAAATGGGTGTAGCCACCCCTCTTTCCTGACCCTCCAGAGTTTGTCCAACCCCTTCCTTGGGTATAAAGTAGGAAACCCTGACTACAGGACTTTAGATTACACCTGGACTAAACTCTGATACCAGAAACCAAGTACTTCAACGATCTGCATGACGCTGGACGACTGAAGAATCTCCCTTGGAGTAAAGGAGTTACTCCCCTGCAAGGTAGGCACCTTTAACGCAACTGACCGGTTGGCATCTCCAAGCTCCGACGGACTCTGAAGAATATTGCCACACAAGAGGTGGGTTTTCCTAAGTCTCTGAGGTTGATCTGTGCCCACAGCAACTCTGAGGCCCGTATTCCTTGTGGAAGACCGTGCAACCCGAACCCCTGGACACCGCAACCATTTGCAGAAGCATCAGCTTTCCGGAAACCCCTGAGGCTGAGCTTTGGGTTACTTGTAGCCCTAACCCCGAGCAGTAATTGCACCGAAGATTGTTGGCCTACACTCAACGAATGTTCCGTCGGCTGCCATTTTGTGATTCCTCTTGAGGTCCCTTTGCGATCCCTGGTCCGTTGACCTGTGGGTCCCCAAGAAAACAACTGTAACTTTTATTGGGCTTCTCTGGTTGCTCCAGACACGCCCTGACTCTCCATTGCTTGGTGAGTCCCCAGGACCTTGCTGGTCCGCACAGAAGCATATTTTCTCTTCCTGCATGGGTTGCTGTTGCCAAGGCTTGTTGTGGTCAATCCGATCACCGACACCCCAGCACTAGACATCCTTTGTGGGACAGCTCGAATCTGGCTCCTGGTTGTCGTCGACATCTCCAGGACCCCGTGGCTGCAGAGTCAAGCTTCACCTCTTCGCACCTGAAGCACCCAACATCGGTGGGCATTCGATTGCTCCGCTCCTGGTCACTGGCTAGTGACCCAGACTCTGTCCCCTCTGCTTTCAGGTTCTTCACATCTTCGATCCAGGCTTGGATCACACCGGACACTTTTCTCCTTCACGGCAGCAGCACTTTGCAGCAGATCGCCATTGAAAACGACGACGATTCCCAACATCTTTTGACACCTATGCACCCGGCTTCCCTGGGTGAGGTAACTCGAGTACTCTGGTGCTCACATGGGTGTTGGCCCTAGAACCCCTTAAGACTAAAGGGGTTTGCTCAAAGTCCTCTCCTAAGTGTCCCTTTGCTTTAAAATTCCAATTGCGACTTTCCGCATTGAATCCTACGGCGCTCGCGGCTGTGTTCTCACACTGCACATGTCCCCCGTGGGTATCCTGTGTCACTACCTTGGGTGGTTCCTTGGGGTCCCAGCGATTCTACGTGCTCTAGGCACTGTGTCTAGTCAAGTCGTGCTTCTTATACCACTTTCTTAGTATATGGTTTGGTCTCCCCCTGGAGCCCACTGTGTATTGTGCTATTTACTGTCATTTGAATACTGTGATACTGTGTATCTTGAACTCTAATCTCATAAAGAGATTAGTAGTTAGTGTTTAGAAATAAATACATATATTTTATATATATCTTGTGTGGTTCTCCTTTCATTTAGTTATTCAAGAGGTTATAATCTGGTAAACCAAGCTGCTTTACACTCCTTCAAGACTTAGCCTGAAGGCTGCTCTCCATAGCTACCACTAGGATAGCTTTCAATAAAGGTTGTCTTTAAACCTATCATCAATAAGGGTCATTTGGACTGGTGCAAGGTGCCCACTATAACTAGTGGACAGCATATGCCAGGCCAACTTCTCACACTCTCCTATTCTCTCCACCAGCATTTCATGGACTATTCTCTGCCATGAGCTAATGCATCTGCTGTTGCACTTAGAGCAAGAGAGGGCCCATTTTGTTAGTGATCTGTTTCTACCAAAAGGCGAGCCTTTTACTAGAATAACAATACTGTTTTCTGACTTTGCATGTGGAACTAAACAGTGGTATTGTTTGGTAGTGATATCAAGAAGGTAGAAATGTGACTTACCTTAGTAGATGTATTGCTTTCCAGTTCTGTCTCTCTAAAGCAATATAAAAGAGTAAGTTTCCTTCCTGTGGAATGTTGCATCTTATCTTTCTAAATCTGTCCCTATACTTATCTGTTCCTTGGTATACCATAGGTATATGAATTAAATTCTGATACAAGACAATACATCAACCCGAGTCGCAATACTGTGAGCATTAATAAGTGGTAAAGACCATTTACCCTATTATATATAGTTCCTTCTCTATCATATAGCATAGGTAGATAACCAGGAACCGCAGTGACATGCAGACACCTTTATAATACAGTGCAAGTCTGTCAGTGTACTATTTAGCATACCTTTCATACTCCATGAATAGTCATGTAGAAAAAATAGTGTATGCAAATAAACTATAAAAAATTGGACACTTTTTAAGTATATTTTTATCAAGAAATACCTCACTGTTTCATGCTAATACATTTAAAGAGAAAGGCAGGGAAAATAAGGAAACAATGTGTTTACCCACTTGCGATAGGCAGTATGTAACTGTCACCTCATGGTAAAGACAGTGGGACACAAATTGGATCCCAGGTGATAAATATTTTTTTTAATCTCTTCATTTTCGAGGTCAGATTCAGTCAGCAGATACAGAGTATTAACAGCAGTGTCTGTGCTAGACCATCTGTGAGCAAAGGCCAAGTTCCAGCGGGCAACTTGGGCAAAGGTGTGCACAACTTTCAAACAATATAACAACAGTTTTGACAATATTTCATAACATGATTATTGTTTAATGCATCACTTCAATTTCAACCAGTCATAAACATTTTTTCCATGTGTGCTCTTTGCATCAATGAGCACGGATCAAATACAAATTACGCACAAATTATATGTTCAAAACATTCAAATGATACAGCAGGTTCATAAATTCTCAAAAAACACAATCAAGATGTGTGCCCAATGCATTTCGGGACCCAAGTCCCTTCATCAGGGGAAATCTGTAATAAAAACAGAAAAATCTCATGTACACATATGGTCGAACAACGCATACCAACTTATACTTTAAGGCACCTTGTATTCATTTGTGTATCCCAAACTCATATAGATATGTGAGTATGTATCCATGTGGGATGAGACATGCAGGTTAAATAAGAAACATTGTGTACAAGGTTCCAACACCATCCAACTGTACACTCACAACACCGTGGTTCCATTATCTCTCCTCTATGTAGACCAACATAAGTTTGCTCAAAATTCTATGGATGTTTACATGTTTTCCATGCCATGACCAATATGGGTAAGTCCCTTAATGGTTAGCCATCCGTGCTCAACAGCAAACATTCATGCAATGTGAGAACCGCGTGCCAATGATACCACCAAAATCCACTGCTGGCTGACCATACTTACTGTGGATACTCGAATGTGTACCTGCTGGCCGTCACGATCAGAGTATGTAATCTAAATGAGACGCAGAAAGCCCAGGGTCAACAACATAACCTAACGAATCAGTCTACAGAATTAAAGGAGATACAGACATGCCCATACCTGATGCCACCACGCTCCTGGAGAAGTCAACAAATTTGTATGTTCAAACCGCAACCTGCGTTTAAATTTTTTTTACAAAAAAATGGCGGCAATGAATATGGGAAACACAAGGAGATGATGGACGGAGCGCTGAAACTTTTCAGACACTCACCCCCAGTCACAGATCTGGGTTGAATCCATCAACGTTCTTTAGCTCACTTCGCCACCCCAGTTCAGACACAGCTATATGCAAATCAGTCTTGACCCTGTGCCTCATGGGAACAGTCCAGCCCGAACTGCCAAGCCATGTCTTCCCTGGACCGGAAACAAGCATCCTGGGACCGGTTTCGGGCTAACAGCCCTCATCAGCCAGGCTAGCTTGAATCCAGTGGCAAAGTGAGCAAGGGACCCACGTCTGGGCATACCCTTCCAACTTAGGGCAAACAAAGTAAACACAAGGAGATGATGGACGGAGCACTGAAACTTTTCAGACACTCACCCCCAGTCACAGATCTGGGTTGAATCCATCATCGTTCTTTAGCCAACTTCGCCACCCCAGTTCAGACACAGCTATATGCAAATCAGTCTTGACCCGGTGCCTCATGGGAACAGTCCAGCCCGAACTGCCAAGCCATGTCTTTCCTGGACCGGAAACAAGCATCCTGGGACCGGTTTCGGGCTAACAACCATCATCAGCCAGGCTAGCTTGAATCCAGTGGGAAAGTGAGCAAGGGACCCACGTCTGGGCATACCCTGCCAACTTAGGGCAAACAAAGTGAACACAAGGAGATGATGGACGGAGCGCTGAAACTTTTCAGACACTCACCCCCAGTCACAGATCTGGGTTGAATCCATCATCGTTCTTTAGCTCACTTCGCCACCCCAGTTCAGACACAGCTATATGCAAATCAGTCTTGACCCTGTGCCTCAGTGAATATGGGTACAGCCACTCTGGAAACCGGAGAAACGAGACTCCGTCCTACTGAGATTTGAACCTGTTAGATTTAAACGTGTTGGAGCTTTCCGGCGGGATTCAAGTTGCTCGAAGGCGTGTGTGTAGGGAGTGGGCTGTGATGGTTAAAACGGAAGTGCAGTGATTACAGAACACCTCTCCCTCAGTGTAGTCGAAAAAGCGGGTAACTTTGAACGCCATCTTAGAGTGTGTGCGTACCGTCTAGATGATATAATAACGATCTCACTGAGAGTGGCATATACATCACACTTCCCAGTGAGGATGTTAACAGGTATAAAATGTCATCTGGGATATCTTCCACATAACGGAACTGAAAAGATCTATGGTATATAACTGTGAGTCAGATACGGAGATAAACACCATATTAAAGTACAGGAACGTGCGACTAAACACCGCAATCAATAAGCAGCGCAATTCTACGAGTTTAGAAAGAACATCGAACCAGCACGCGCCCGGAATAAAACGATCTCATCAAGAAATCTAACTCGGACTGGTCCAATCAGCTGTTGATATTAAGAGACTACCTACGGCATCCATGATTTGTGTGTAAATCAGTGTTTTCAAAGAATGGAGTTGTATGTGGATAGTACTGTGACATTATCGATGTTGAAAACAACATCATATCGGAAAGCGTTGTGTGTAATCATGAGGTATTAGACAACTGATGTATGGTTGCATTCAGATTGATTGGAGGCTGAGCATTTATTTCATGATGTTGTGTTGGTGATGCATTGACTGATGGACACGTGCATCTGATCTTTTCATGTGTTGACTTTATATGCTATTATATGCCTTTCATAAGAAACATCCCATCTCTAATTTATTGTTGAGTCCTTTGGGATTCATTGTATCCAATTTTTAATCGAAAATACTTCGCGGTGTAGTAATCTTTTTGAATTATCTATGCCAGGAATATTTTGCAATGTCTCAATAATCTGAAATTTATGAGTTCTAGTCCATGTGATGGCTAACTTATAGATGATCATCTTCTTCCTTGTGATCATTTGTTTATTGAACTAGTTAAAACAAATCATTTCACTACTATGAAACTAGCAACTCTGTGCTACTGAATTTTTCATGCCACAGTTGCATAAACATTCCGAGCCCCATTTACTTGCATTGTCCTTGCACAATGCAAGTTGTTGCAAGGCCTCACAAGTCCTTAAATGGGATTTAC
This sequence comes from Calotriton arnoldi, assembly GCA_963921515.1. Classification (NCBI taxonomy): domain Eukaryota; kingdom Metazoa; phylum Chordata; class Amphibia; order Caudata; family Salamandridae; genus Calotriton; species Calotriton arnoldi. Next base: position 1,452,412 of record CAWUFW010004151.1, read on the forward strand.
AAAATCAAGCAAGGGGCAATTTGCGCCACCTTGTGTGACTTTAAAGAAATCTAACCCAACGCAGTGGCTGACGCTGCGTTTCGTCACATTTCGTTGCAGTAGGTATTCCATGGAATTTGATGCCATCCAAGATTTACTAAAGGCAGGAAACCTGGAATGTCGCTGAAATGGTGCACCTACTACAGAGAGACCGAACAAGGAGAAATATCTTTATTTATCCTTCTTATTTCCTATTTCCATGTGTGCTGCATTTTGCATCACACACAGAAAGAGATATAAGCCTCTAAAGATTGTTTTTGTGCATGAAGATCCTTCCTGTACAAAAACAATCCTGCCCATAACACATGCACCCTTCCACGATGGAGAAAGGGTGCCTGCATTGGCCACAGGCAGCACACCGTGAACCAGTGCTAGAAGGGGGAAGAAGTACGCCATATCTTAGTAAAAGTGGCACATTTCTGCTCTCTCGATTTCAAGCAACAGAGCGCAGCAAGTTCTCTTGCTGTGTTGCGTTGCCTGAAACGTTAGTAAATCTGGCCCTTGGGATATTACATTCTTGTGTGTGCTATCTGTTCAGTGCTGAAATGTGCAGATCTTCAAACAATGCTCAAACTCTTCCATATAACGGTCAACAACTAAAGCAGTTTTTATGCTTTTGAAGGTTTTCCAAAAACTGTAGGATATGTAGATTGCAACCATATACCTTATGTGCCACTTAGTGCAAGGAAATACATCTTCTGTAACATGAAAATGCACTACTCGATCAATTTTTCAAGAAGTACCAAACATGTTGATCTGTTGATTACACACTACAATGCCAACTTTCCAGGATTTGCCTAAGATTCGTTCAATTTACACACTAGCTCATACCCCTGATAATGGGCTGCTTCCTTATTGCAACAGGAAAGAAATTAGCTACTTATCAGAGATTTGTGGTTTAACAAAAGTGGGCGTTTTGTAGAATTGTATTCTTTTTGTGTTGGACATTGTGGCAAAATACGAGCTATGAGGTTATTGCTTGTTAAAAGTATATAGTATTTTATTTTGATTAACAATATATTACTTCAGAATTTTCAATATGAGACAATGTGGACCATTAATAACTAATTAGTGTGCCTCCTAATTAAGGACAAGATAGAAGAGATATTTGGTCTCCTCAGAAGCACATTGGGTCGCCTAAACATCCCTGGTTGAGACACGTTGTAAGCCTCTCAGTCACTCTGGCACTAAGGGCTGCTGTACTATTTACTGGTCACAAAACACACAAAAAAAATTCGATCAGTATTTTTGTGACCAGTAACACATTTTAAGAATCGATCTATGTAATAGAGTGAATTTAAAATTCTGAATTGTAGTGGGTCAGAAACAGACCTACCTCAAGAATATTAATGAGATAGGTCACAAATACCTAGTCATTGCAATTTGAAGATATAACAATGATGGTGACTTGCTGGGGTCATCAGTTCTCCATGTCTGATGATGCTCTTTCATAAAGTAAACTTTATTTGTTAAATGCATTCCATTTTCATTGAAGGGAATGGGACAGTGTTTAAAAAGAAAACTTACTTTTTTTGTTTAAGAATGGGCAGTGGTCTCCTGTGACACTGCCAAATCTTCAACAAACTTTTTTACATTCACAAAGGAGAAGGCTCGCCAAGGGACCCCTTTTCTGACTCTTAAAATTGGATTCAAACATAAGGAAACACGTTATAATGGTTGCAAGTGCCAAATTGGAGCATTTGAGGCATTAAAGTGCTTACTTAGTACATATAGCCCTTTGTTATTCTGTCTGCATGTTGCACTCTATTGCCACTCAAACAAGCATTTGCAATGCAATAGGTCTCGCATTTGCAAGAGTTCAAGCTATTGGCATTGTAAATGACAATTCCTTTTATTTATCTGTTTTGCTAATTAACACATAAATAGCAATAGCTCAAACTCTTGTAAATGCGAGACCTATTAAAAGAAGCAGCCACCATTGTCCCGGCTGCTCGGAAAGTGAAAGCACGCATGGCGCACTAAATGTTGTAGGAAAGCATGTCGTGCATGCAGTAGGAGAAACTCATTAAAGAAAATAGTGCTTACAGACTAAACAAGCATTTGCAATGCAATAGATCTTGCATTTGCAAGAGTTAGAGCTCTTGGCGTTGAAAATGACAATATTTTTTACCTTTTGTTATCTTCCATGCAATGGAGTAATGATGTTTGCATAGCGCTATTCCTATGACCTTGCGGCGCTGGAGAGCCAGAAAATGGGAAATAGGTTATGATGGAGGGGAGACAAGTGTAATATGCTGGCTGAAAAAAATGTATTTAGCTATGCAGCACATTAGTCTGGGTGCTGAAACATCTACTGTTCTTTAACATGGAGGGAAAGTAAGAACCAAACAAGCCTTCCCCATTATTATTGCCAAACACCTTGGCGTGTAATGTATTTTGAAGACGACTTAGTGTTATCTGAGCATCAAAAAATCACAAATTGTGTGTTTGCCAATATGACACAAGCAGCAGTTAGTTATTTATAGGTAAGTATGCACCCATCGGGTATTCAGAATGGGCACACCGAGGGCACCATAAGGAGACACAAACTAACACTTCATATGCAGGTGTCCCCACCACGCGCCCGTAGACAATAGCACCTCCTGAGCACCCTTAGACTAGAGCACCCCATGGGCACCCCCAGCGCACCCTCAGATGTGGCCTTCGGAGTGTACTCATTGGAAACACCGGATGTGGCCATTCGCCAGGGGTGCTACCTGCTTTGGAGAAGGGGCAGGCTGCTGCTGGGGTAAAGGGTCACAGTAAAGTCCTTTAGAAACACCTGCGGACAGCTTCTCCTCAGCGGTTTCCATGTGGCCCCCTCTGCCCCCATTATCTTAGCATCACCCGCCCGCTCTCCTGCGCCCTTGCTCTTGCAGCGCCTGAACAGTTCCACCCGTAAAGGTTTCCCGCACCACTTTACAGGAAGCCGTGCCTCTTTGCGGCCGCTCTGTGTTTATTTTATCTTTTAGAATGTATAAGCGTGGCCTCACTTTCCCGAGGGATGAAGCTCTCAGGCACAGAAACACACTGAACAAAAAGGAACAGATAGGCGGAAACAAACACAAACAGAAAAAGAATAGGTCCATAGAAGCACACACTGAAAGTAAAAACACTCACAAACAAAACGCAGAGAAACAGGCAAGCATAAACAGAAACAGAAAGAAGCACAGAAATATAAACAGAAACACGCACACAGAACACACATGCTCGCAGAGTAACAGATCCACATAAGTGGCCGCGCAAACATGCTTATGCAATAGACCTAAACACCAAACATAGAAACAGACACAAAAAGAGGCCAAGAACACACACAAACAGACCCCCAGCACACCCACCCTTATATATTATATATGAGACATAAAGAGATGCATACACACAAACTTGCACATGGAAATAGACCCACACAAAAGCACACGCCAATATAGACACACTCACACAAAAAAGCGTAAATGAAAAACTGAAATATGACACCAACACCCGAAAAGGCAGAAACAAACGCACTCACATAAACAGGCACTAGCACACAGAAAGAGACGTGTTCAGCAATAAACACACACACGCATACAAAGAAACTCAAACATCTTTATACACATACTTTCTTTTCTGATAACACCCCCAATCGCCTCCCTTCCAGGCTTCAGATTAGAGAATAAACATTCCAAAACTGCCATGTAATAGACTCCCGATCCGCACAACACCCCCAAACAATCCCCTCAAACACCTCCTCTCACTAGATAGACGTTTTGATCACAAACAGATTTCCTGGGAAAAGGGGATTAATTGCGTTTCTCAGCCCTATTCCAATCATGGGGATGTGCCTGATTGATGCTTCTCACACGGGTGGGGGTTGGGAGGGGGGGTGTTGTGGAGCCTTCTGCTTCAAAACACGAGCAGAGGCGGAGTGGAGAAAGGAACAGAGAAATCAAGGGAGAGGAAAATGTAATGCGATGGCTTTGTAGTATTTTTAAACCTTTGATTTAGTCCAGATGCGACGGGCGAGCGCAGCCCAGAAACCGCCTCTACTTCCAAAGACAAAATGCAGTTTGTGATTAGAGGAAAGAGGGTGCTGTGTACTGAACTGTGTGCGCTTTTCTTTCGGTTCTCCCTCCGTGAGGAGCGAGGGTGCTGAACACAGTTAGCACTGCACCGGCCCCCGGCCGGCGCATCGATTCTAAACAGATCATGGCACAGAGCCCACCCAGCTCTGGGACAGAAGTTTTAGCCTCTTACCTCCTTGCACCGCCTCCCTGGGTCCACACGCGAAGAGGCAGACAAGTCCAAAAACCAGCGGCAGCGCATCCATAGTGCTTGAGCGAGTGGAGAGAGTGAGTGTCTCTTTTATGCTGAAGTCTCCCCCGTGTAGCTGTCAGTCATTCAAGTCCTTCGCCCAACAATGCACAGCAATAAAATGTCTCCAGCAGCTGCGTCTTTCTCCTTTCCTCGCGGAGTGTGTTTTATTTCCCTTCCACATTCAAGAGATCCGTGGTAGTAAAAAAAGAGGCCACTCTATAGCTAGAGAACTGGTGCTTATATAAAGCGCTGCATTTTGGCGGCGCACGCGATAATAAAGTTGCGCGGCCGCCGTATGCGCTTTATAAAACAAGCTGTCGCCATTGCCAAAGCAGAATGAAAAAAACATAGTGCCTACTAGCTAATGAAGGAGACCGTGTAACGCCGCAAGCAAACGATCCAGTCTGGATGGGCCGTACCAAAAGGAGACAGGGCGGTAACAAAAAAGCCTCATTTTCAATCGGAGGCCAGCATTTAGCATAAATGATGACGCCAGCCAATGGGAATGATGGGCGGGGCTTCAAGTGCCCTTCTGAAATCTTATCGATTACAATAAGCCTCACAGAGCGAGGAGCGCATGCGCGCTCCAGCGCTAGGTCTTCCATGCTCCAATACCGCATGCCGAAAAGCAGCGCACGTGCTGCACAGGCTCGACCTTAAAATTATACCAGTTGTACAGAACTCACAAGATGAGCAAAACATCGGCTACGGAGGATGTCAGGGAGGGCCAGTCAATTAGGGAAGTTAATTAGTGCTTAGGCTTAGCTTGTTTGCATTCAAGACAACCAAATACAGGACATCTCTAGACATAAACCTCCCTACGAATTGTACTTAGCTCGACATCCATTAGTTACATTTTTACAACTGTAATCAATAGTGTTTATGAATATTAATACTACATCACACACAACTTACTTTGCATGTTGGATACCTTATGCAAGAACTTTAGTTTTAACTTTGTAATATCTGCTACAAATAAAAAAGAATGTGAATGAATAAAACACCAAATATATTTTTCTTTTTTCTTTTATGATAAGAAAATAAAGTATACGTATTTCTAGTTAAACTTGTGACCTAACTCTGACAATTACTAATGGATATATGTTGACATATCGAAGAGGTTGTAACGCTGCAGCTTCTTTAACAAATCACTTCTACTTGACCTTCAAACGTAATTTGTCTATGTGCAATGAGAGAACTTTTGTGCAGCAAAAAGTCACCTTTTTCAGCGATTAAGAACTGCCTTTCAGTTTTTCAATGAAAACTTCATAAAGAGCTGTATTTGTCTGAATGTGGTCTGTGTGTCATTGTATATAGTTAGAGAACTGCCTCACATCATTTTTAGAGTGGTTAGGCTGCTGTTCATAATGCAGGTGAACATGCTTGTACTTTTTCCTAATTACATCATTCAGTGTTTGCCCAAAACGGCATTAATATTTGTCTGAGTACAATCCCTTTTGAAGTACAAAGCGTGGGAATACATTTTCAATCATATATTATACATTTCCCTAATTTGGATGCTTTTTAGGGGCTATTTTGATCATATTCCAATAATGGATATTGCCATCAAGTGCTTGTAAACGGTAGCTTCGTGCTCACAATATGGACTAATATTAACATAATCAATTACATCTCCATAAACTTCTAAATGTACCCGCATATCTGGTAGTGAAGTATGTAAGCGAGAAAGATTGCCAGCATTGGCACACAATTTCTTGTAAGTTTAGTATTCAAGTCCAACATCTTCATGTGGGTGTTCCTCAAAGTCCTGATGCATTTTAGCTTCTTGAAGGGTGTTCACTGCAAAAATTTAAGACCAAATCAATTAAAGACAACATTTGTGATTTCACATAAAGTAATGGGATATAAAAAGCAGAAAAACAGCTGAAAATATTCTTCAAATGTTTTAATAAAATAAACTAAAATATCACAAATGCAAGTAAAAGCATAATAGCAAAGCAACATGAAAACTAAAAAACTAAGGAAACAGGTGGCAAGATAAAAAAAATTAAAAGAGAAAAGAAAATAAGAAAAAGGTAAAAACCTAGGGGCTTATTTATGAGAGTCCTGCATCACTTTTTCACCATGTTTTGGCACATGCGTGACACGGGGCTCTCATAAAGATTTATGAGACCATGCAAAGTCACCCTTTGTGTGTCCTCATAGATCATGAGTAAGGCATTCCATGGGCATTGCAGCAGGTTTCCCCACACAACACCCACGGAATTTGACACTTCCCCAGATTTACAAAGTGATGTAAATTTGGGAAAGCGCCAAATCCGTACGCCTCCCAAGGTGAGGCAAGCGAGGAGAAATATGTTTATTTCCCCTCATTTCTTCCTCTTCCCATGTGTGCTGCATAGCAGCTCACAGAGAAAGAGGACAACACCTCGTAGGATTGTTTAGGTGCAGGAAGGTGCCCCATCCTGAACAAAAACAATTCTGCCTGCAATGGAGGCACCCTTGCACCATGGTGCAAGGGTGACTACGTTGGCGCTAGGCTGCCAAACGGCACTAGCATGGGCAGAAAGGACAGGAATGAACCCTACTGCTTAAAAACTGTGCATTCCAGCCCTTTCATTTTGGTGTAGGGCAGCACAGCTAGGTGTCTTACTGTGCTGCCCTACGCCAAAATGCCATAAATGAGGCCGCCAGTTCCCCAAGGGACAAAGCAGAAATCCTTAAAACAAAAAAGGCAAACATTGCTACACTGTATGTATGATAAAAGAGACAATAAATATACGGTAGCACAAGATCTGTTAGCAACATGAACTTCATTTGTGTATTTGGTGAGGTTGCTTCAACGTTTCCAACTCTTAAAAACATGTGATATGTTCAATGCCATGAGCTCTTGGGCTTTCCTATAATTGCAAATAGTCTGGAACCAGTGGAGAACCTCCACTTGTGCCTACTGCATGTTCCTTTTAGTTCTAGCCACTTTTCTCTCACAAGCATCAAATATTGCAACATCTCTTTTAGGCCTGTGCAGTGAACTCTGCTCCGTTTGCGGAGTTTGAGTAGTTTTTCGTGCTACACGCTCCGTGGAGCTCACAGAGTTCTGAAAAGGTCCGCTTTGCTGAGCGGAGTTTTTTCTTCGCTCGTGCTCGCCAACAGTAAGTTGGCGAGTGCGAGCGAGGAAAATCCAACGCTAGACCACTTCCCAGTGAGATTTCTCAACGAAGGGCAGTCACGAATGGTCGCTACCATTCACGTTGAGAAACCTTCCGTGTGTGTTGAGGAAGCTGCCGCACGAGTAGGACTTTAAAACAAGCAGCAGAAAGAACCAGCGCCCTCTTACGCTGTGCGTGATGCCATTTGCACTGATTTTACAGCATGGGACAAACACCTGGCACTTAAAATCAGTGCGAACGGCGCAAGGTAACGCACTCCGCTGCTCGCAGAACTCCATACAGCTTGGTGGAGTTTTTTTGTCACTTCGGGGAGTTCTGCGAGGAATCTGCGAACTCGGCCCAGGCCTGATCTTTTGTTGCAGAGGTTGAAAATAGGTTTCAACATTTATTTTTATGCCATCCAAAATGTTTTTTATCGTGTAGTGGTATTTTGTCCATTAGCACCAAAAAGCACAGGTTTTTCTCCGCGAGTCTCACCAAATATGTTTGCAAAACCTTGTACCCTGTGCTTATTTGGGGGGGCCTCAGACTTTACTCAAGATGTATGCACTTTACAGTTATATGTGATACAGTGCAAAATTAAAACAATGTGCCTGATTTAGAGTTTGAGGGATGGATACTCCATCACAAACGTGGCAGATATCCCATCTGCCTTATTACAAATGCATTATATCCAAATGCACTTGTAATAAGGTGGATAGAATGTCCATCACATTTTGACGGAGCACCCATCTGCCAAATACCTCAACATCCAACAACTCCTCAACACTACTCAGTGTAGTTTCAGACTTAACCACAGCAAGAAACTGCACTCATCGCTGCCCCAGACAACATCTGCATGTCCCTGGAAAGAAGAGATATGGAAGCCCTCATTGTCCTGGACCTCTCCGCAGCATTTGACACAGTATCCCACCCCATCCTCATCCAACGCCTACATGACATCTGAATCCAAGGACAAGCATTCCAATGGACCTGCCCCTTCCAAGTTGAAGTACCCAGTCAGTCAGTCTGGCACCGTACACCTTGGACGCCTGTGAACTCATATGCGGAGTTCAGTAAGGATCCACCCTGAGCCCAACCATCTTCAACCCATATGTGATCCCTCTAGCCATCATCATTTGCCCTCATGATATTAATGTCCTGTCCTACACGGAGGACACGCAACTCATTCTCTCCCTCGCAGAAAAATACTCAGTACCCGGATTAAGTTCAATGCCTTCATGACTGATATCGCCCACTGGATGAAGACCAGCTGTCTAAAGCTGAATACCGACAAGAACAAAATTGTGAGCTTCACTATGAGCACATCATCATGGGATCCACCTCGGGGCCAACAGAGCTGGGACTGGAACCAAACCCCACCACCTATGCCAAAAGCCTCAGGATTATCATCGACAGTAAACTCAACATGACCATCCAAGCCAATGCCGTCACACCCTCATGCTTCCATACTCTGAAGATACTGAAAAAAAGATTTTCAAATGGCTCTCAATTAGCACCCAAAAAGCTGTGATGCTTGCCCTGGTCACAAACAAGCTGGACTACGGGAACACCTTCTATGCGGGGATCAATATCGCCAGAAGGCTGCAGACTATTCAGAACTCAGTGGCCAGAATCACTCTTAACCTCCCACGCTTCACTCACATCACACCACACATGAACGAGATCGAGTGGCTCCCCATTCACAAATGAGCACAATTCAAACTCCTCACTCACACGTTCAAGGCACTACATAACATTGGCCCAGAATATCTCAAGAATTGTATCTGCTTTCACAAATGTTCCAGACATCTCCGCACGTCTGGATAATTATCGGATGCTTTAAATAACTCAACCTTCGTTAAATTTTGGCAGGTCAAAACTTCCAAACCTTTAACAGGGGAAAAGCATACAATATTTACCAAAATCTGCATGCTATTCCCCACAACCTTGTAACAGGTGCTATTGATTGCACCCGTTAAATAACGGACCCCGTGCTATTGTTGTATATCATGTGCGATAAATAGCACCTATACTCGTAATCAGGGCACATGCCACTTCAAATGAAGGTGGAATATTTTTTGTGATCCCTTGCTGAAGGTATTATGGCAGATGAACTGTGAAACATGCTGCTGAAGCCATGTCCGTTTTGTGTTTAGTGAACTCCTTCGGAAACCTGCTCATTTTAGTGAGGAGTGGCTCAGCTGAGTGAAGAGCCCAATTCAAGTCATACTAATAAGTAGACTTTTGCAAGTACTAGTATGGACATGCATGAGCTAGACCACAAATATGTTCTTATTCTGTAAGAAGGAAAATATTCGTTTGCTGTTGGAGATGAAAACAAAATATTATAGAAGAAAGCAAGTTCACATGAGCTAACACAGCTGGAAACAAATGTGGGATCACACTGCTTCACCTCCCAGCAGGTTCGCCCCTAAGCATAATGGTGAATGCAGTTCGCCAAGCGTGTGTACTTGCAAAATTTCTTGAGTGTTTCACCAAGTAGGTGCAGATTAGTGCTGGCCATCTCTATACACGTGTTTCTGGATTGTTATCCGTCGTCAGTAGAGATTAGGCATTTCAAATTTTTGGGGTTGCTGAGCAGGCTGCCAAAGTGTTCTCGGGTCACAGTACCACTCAAGGCGCGCAGCTGCCTCTCCACGAGCTCGTCAGATCAACTGGCTCGAGGGAGCCTTTTAAACAGGAAACAAATGTGGGATCACACTGCTTCACCTCCCAGCAGGTTCGCCCCTAAGGATTATGATGAATGCAGTTCGCCAAGCGTGTGTACTTGCAAAATTTCTCGAGTGTTTCACCAAGTAGGTGCAGATTAGTGCTGGCCATCTCTATACACGTGTTTCTGGATTGTTATCCGTCGTCAGTAGAGATTAGGCATTTCAAATTTTTGGGGTTGCTGAGCAGGCTGCCAAAGTGTTCTCGGGTCACAGTACCACTCAAGGCGCGCAGCTGCCTCTCCACGAGCTCGTCAGATCAACTGGCTCGAGGGAGCCTTTTAAACAGGAAACAAATGTGGGATCACACTGCTTCACCTCCCAGCAGGTTCGCCCCTAAGCATTATGATGAATGCAGTTCGCCAAGCGTGTGTACTTGCAAAATTTCTCGAGTGTTTCACCAAGTAGGTGCAGATTAGTGCTGGCCATCTCTATACACGTGTTTCTGGATTGTTATCCGTCGTCAGTAGAGATTAGGCATTTCAAATTTTTGGGGTTGCTGAGCAGGCTGCCAAAGTGTTCTCGGGTCAGAGTACCTCTCAAGGCGCGCAGGTGCCTCTCCACGACCTCGTCAGCTCAACTGGCCCGAGGGAGACTTTTAAACAGGAAACAAATGTGGGATCACACTGCTTCACCTCCCAGCAGGATCGCCCTTAAGCATTATGGTGAATGCAGTTCGCCAAGCGTGTGTACTTGCAAAATTTCTCGAGTGTTTCACCAAGTAGGTGCAGATTAGTGCTGGCCATCTCTATACACGTGTTTCTGGATTGTTATCCGTCGTCAGTAGAGATTAGGCATTTCAAATTTTTGGGGCTGCTGAGCAGGCTGCCAAAGTGTTCTCGGGTCAGAGTACCTCTCAAGGCGCGCAGGTGCCTCTCCACGAGCTCGTCAGCTCAACTGGCTCGAGGGAGCCTTTTAAACAGGAAACAAATGTGGGATCACACTGCTTCACCTCCCAGCAGGATCGCCCTTAAGCATTATGGTGAATGCAGTTCGCCAAGCGTGTGTACTTGCAAAATTTCTCGAGTGTTTCACCAAGTAGGTGCAGATTAGTGCTGGCCATCTCTATACACGTGTTTCTGGATTGTTATCCGTCGTCAGTAGAGATTAGGCATTTCAAATTTTTGGGGTTGATGAGCAGGCTGCCAAAGTGTTCTCGGGTCACAGTACCTCTCAAGGCGCGTAGGTGCCTCTCCACGAGCTCGTCAGCTCAACTGGCTCGAGGGAGCCTTTTAAATAGGAAACAAATGTGGGATCACACTGCTTCACCTCCCAGCAGGTTCGCCCCTAAGCATTATGGGGAATGCAGTTCGCCAAGCATGTGTACTTGCAAAATTTCTCGAGTGTTTCACCAAGTAGGTGCAGATTAGTGCTGGCCATCTCTATACACGTGTTTCTGGATTGTTATTCGTCGTCAGTAGAGATTAGGCATTTCAAATTTTTGGGGTTGCTGAGCAGGCTGCCAAAGTGTTCTCGGGTCACAGTACCTCTCAAGGTGCACAGTACCTCTCAGGGTGCACAGTACCTCGCAGGTGCCTCTCCACGAGCTCGTCTGCTCAACTGGCTTGAGGGAGCCTTTTAAACAGGAAACAAATGTGGGATCACACTGCTTCACCTCCCAGCAGGTTCGTCCCTAAGCATTATGGTGAATGCAGTTCGCCAAGCGTGTGTATTTGCTAAATTTCTCGAGTGTTTCACCAAGTAGGTGCAGATTAGTGCTGGCCACTCTCTATACACGTGTTTCTGGATTGTTATCCGTCATCAGTAGAGATTAAGCATTTCAAATTTTTGGGGTTGCTGAGCAGGCTGCTAAAGTGTTCTCGGGTCACAGTACCTCTCAAGGCACGCAGGGGCCTCTCCACAAGCTCGTCAGCTCAACTGGCTTGAGGGAGCCTTTTAAACAGGAAACAAATGTGGGATCACACTGCTTCACCTCCCAGCAGGTTCGCCCCTAAGCATTATGGTGAATGCAGTTCGCCAAGCGTGTGTACTTGCAAAATTTCTCGAGTGTTTCACCAAGTAGGTGCAGATTAGTGCTGGCCATCTCTATACACGTGTTTCTGGATTGTTATTCGTCGTCAGTAGAGATTAGGCATTTCAAATTTTTGGGGTTCCTGTGCAGGCTGCCAAAGTGTTCTCGGGTCACAGTACCTCTCAAGGCGCGCAGGTGCCTCTCCACGAGCTCGTCTGCTCAACTGGCTCGAGGGAGCCTTTTAAACAGGAAACAAATGTGGGATCTCACTGCTTCACCTCCCAGCAGGTTCGCCCCTAAGCATTATGGTGAATGCAAATCACCAAGCGTGTGTACTTGCAAAATTTCTCGAGTGTTTCACCAAGTAGGTGCAGATTAGTGCTAGCCATCTCTATACACGTGTTTCTGGATTGTTATCCGTCGTCAGTAGAGATTAGGCATTTCAAATTTTTGGGGTTGCTGAGCAGGCTGCCAAAGTGTTCTCGGGTCACAGTACCTCTCAAGGCGCGCAGCTGCCTCTCCACGAGCTCGTCAGCTCAACTGGCTCGAGGGAGCCTTTTAAACAGGAAACAAATGTGGGATCACACTGCTTCACCTCCCAGCAGGTTCGCCCCTAAGCATTATGGTGAATGCAGTTCGCCAAGCGTGTGTACTTGCAAAATTTCTCGAGTGTTTCACCAAGTAGGTGCAGATTAGTGCTGGCCATCTCTATACACGTGTTTCTGGACTGTTATCCGTCGTCAGTAGAGATTAGGCATTTCAAATTTTTGGGGTTGCTGAGCAGGCTGCCAAAGTGTTCTCGGGTCACAGTACCTCTCAAGGCGCGCAGGTGCCTCTCCATGAGCTCGTTAGCTCAACTGGCTCAAGGGAGCCTTTTAAAAAGGAAACAAATGTGGGATCACACTGCTTCACCTCCCAGCAGGTTCGCCCATAAGCATTATGGTGAATGCAGTTCGCCAAGCGTGTGTACTTGCAACATTTCTCGAGTGTTTCACCAAGTAGGTGCAGATTAGTGCTGGCCATCTCTATACATGTGTTTCTTGATTGTTATCCGTCGTCAGTAGAGATTAGGCATTTCAAATTTTTGGGGTTGCTGAGCAGGCAGCCAAAGTGTTCTCAGGTCACAGTACTTCTCAAGGGGCGCAGGTGCCTCTCCACGAGCTTGTCAGCTCAACTGGCTCGAGGGAGCCTATTAAGCAGGAAACAAATGTGGGATCACACTGCTTCACCTCCCAGCAGGTTCGCCCCTAAGCATTATGGTGAATGCAGTTCGCCAAGCGTGTGTACTTGCAAAATTTCTCGAGTGTTTCACCATGTAGGTGCAGATTAGTGCTGGCCATCTCTATACACGTGTTTCTGGATTGTTATCCGTCGTCAGTAGAGATTAGGCATTTCAAATTTTTGGGGTTGCTGAGCAGGATGCCAAAGTGTTCTCGGGTCACAGTACCTCTCAAGGTGCGCAGATGCCTCTCCACGAGCTCGTCAGCTCAACTGCCTCGAGGGAGCCTTTTAAACAGGAAACAAATGTGTGATCACACTGCTTCACCTCCCAACAGGTTCGCCTTTAAGCATTATGGCGAATGCAGTTCGCCAAGTGTGTGTACTTGCAAAATTTCTCGATTGTTTCACCAAATAGGTGCAGATCAGTTCTGGCCATCTCTATACACGTGTTTCTGGATTGTTATCCGTCGTCAGTAGAGATTAGGCATTTCAAATTTTTGGGGTTGCTGAGCAGGCTGCCAAAGTGTTCTCAGGTCACAGTACCTCTCAAGGCACACAGGGGCCTCTCCGCGAACTTGTCAGCTCAACTGGCTCGAGGGAGCCTTTTAAACAGGAAACAAATGTGGGATCACACTGCTTCACCTCCCAGCAGGTTCGCCCCTAAGCATTATGGTGAATGCAGTTCGCCAAGCATGTGTACTTGCAAAGTTTCTCGAGTGTTTCACCAAGTAGTTGCAGATTAGTGCTGGCCATCTCTATACACGTGTTTCTGGATTGTTATCCGTCGTCAGTAGAGATTAAGCATTTAAAAATGTTGGGGTTGCTGAGCAGGCTGCCAAAGTGTTCTCGGGTCACAGTACCTCTCAAGGCGCGCAGGTGCCTCTCCACGAGCTCGTCAGCTCAACTGGCTCGAGGGAGCCTTTTAAACAGGAAACAAATGTGGGATCACACTGCTTTACCTCCCAGCAGGTTCGCCCCTAAGCATAATGCTAAGGGGCGAACTGTGCTGGGAGGTGAAGCAGTGTGCTCCCACCCCTTCCTGTTTTGAAAAGGCTCCCTTGAGCCATTGAGCTGACGAGCTTGTGGAGATGCACCTGTGCTCCTGTGAGAGGTACTGAGACCTGTAAGGATTGTGGCAGCCTGCTCAGCAACCCCATATAAAATTCGTTTTTATCTCTACTGATGACGGATGAAATCCAGAAACACGTGTCTAGAGATGTACAGCACTAACCTGCACCAACTTTGGTGGAACACTCCAGTAAAATCTCAAGTAAGCATGTATTACGAACTGCATTTACCATAATGCTAAGGGGCTGAACTGTGCTGGGAGGTGAAGCAGTATGCTCCCACCTCTTCCTGTTTTGAAAAGGCTCCTTGAGCCATTGAGCTGACGAGCTTGTGGAGATCACCTGTGCGCCTGTGAGAGGTACTGAGACCAGTAAGGATTGTGGCAGCCTGCTCAGCAACCCCATATAAAATTCGTTTTTATCTCTACTGATGACGGATGAAATCCAGAAACACGTGTCTAGGGATGTACAGCACAAACCTGCACCAACTTTGGTGGAACACTCCAGTAAAATCTCAAGTAAGCATGTATTACGAACTGCATTTACCATAATGCTAAGGGGCGAACTGTGCTGGGAGGTGAAGCAGTGTGCTCCCACCTCTTCCTGTTTTGAAAAGGCTCCCTTGAGCCATTGAGCTGACGAGCTTGTGGAGATGCACTTGTGCGCCTGTGAGAGGTACTGAGACCTGTAAGGATTGTGGCAGCCTGCTCAGCAACCCCATATAAAATTCGTTTTTATCTCTACTGATGACGGATGAAATCTAGAAACACGTGTCTAGAGATGTACAGCACTAACCTGCACCAACTTTGGTGGAACACTCCAGTAAAATCTCAAGTAAGCATGTATTACGAACTGCATTTACCATAATGCTAAGGGGCGAACTGTGCTGGGAGGTGAAGCAGTGTGCTCCCACCTCTTCCTGTTTTAAAAAGGCTCCCTTGAGCCATTGAGCTGGACGAGCTTGTGGAGATGCACCTGTGCGCCTGTGAGAGGTACTGAGACCTGTAAGGATTGTGGCAGCCTGCTCAGCAACCCCATATAAAATTCATTTTTATCTCTACTGATGACGGATGAAATCCAGAAACACGTGTCTAGAGATGTACAGCACTAACCTGCACCAACTTTGGTGGAACACTCAAGTAAAATCTCAAGTAAGCATGTATTACAAACTGCATTTACCATAATGCTAAGGGGCGAACTGTGCTGGGAGGTGAAGCAGTGTGCTCCCACCTCTTACTGTTTTGAAAAGGCTCCCTTGAGCCATTGAGCTGACGAGCTTGTGGAGATGCACCTGTGCGCCTGTGAGAGGTACTGAGACTTGTAAGGATTGCGGCAGCCTGCTCAGCAACCCCATATAAAATTCGTTTTTATCTCTACTGATGACGGATGAAATCCAGAAACACGTGTCTAGAGATGTACAGCACTAACCTGCACAAACTTTGGTGGAACACTCCAGTAAAATCTCAAGTAAGCATGTATTACGAACAGCATTTACCATAATGCTAAGGAGCGAACTGTGCTGGGAGGTGAAGAAGAGTGCTCCCACCTCTTCCTGTTTTGAAAAGGCTCCCTTGAGCCATTGAGCTGACGAGCTTGTGGAGATGCACCTGTGCGCCTGTGAGAGGTACTGAGACCTGTAAGGATTGTGGCAGCCTGCTCAGCAACCCCATATAAAATTCGTTTTTATCTCTACTGATGACGGATGAAATCCAGAAACACGTGTCTAGAGATGTACAGCACTAACCTACACCAACTTTGGTGGAACACTCCAGTAAAATCTCAAGTAAGCATGTATTACGAACTGCATTTACCATAATGCTGAGGGGCGAACTGTGCTGGGAGGTGAAGCAGTGTGCTCCCACCTCTTCCTGTTTTGAAAAGGCTCCCTTGAGCCATTGAGCTGACGAGCTTGTGGAGATGCACCTGTGCGCCTGTGAGAGGTACTGAGACCTGTAAGGATTGTGGCAGCCTGCTCAGCAACCCCATGTAAAATTCGTTTTTATCTCTACTGATGATGGATGAAATCCAGAAACACGTGTCTAGAGATGCACAGCACTAACCTGCACCAACTTTGGTGGAAAACTCTAGTAAAATCTCAAGTAAGCATGTATTACAAACTGCATTTACCATAATGCTAAAAGGCGAACTGTGCTGGGAGGTGAAGCAGTGTGCTCCCACCTCTTCCTGTTTTGAAAAGGCTCCCTTGAGCCATTGAGCTGACGAGCTTGTGGAGATGCACCTGTGCGCCTGTGAGAGGTACTGAGACCTGTAAGGATTGTGGCAGCCTGCTCAGCAACCCCATATAAAATTCGTTTTTTTCTCTACTGATGACGGATGAAATCCAGAAACACGTGTCTAGAGATGTACAGCACTAACCTGCACCAACTTTGGTGGAACACTCCAGTAAAATCTCAAGTAAGCATGTATTACCAACTGCATTTACCATAATGCTAAGGGGCGAACTGTGCTGGGAGGTGAAGCAGTGTGCTCCCACCTCTTCCTGTTTTGAAAAGGCTCCCTTGAGCCATTGAGCTGACGAGCTTGTGGAGATGCACCTGTGCGCCTGTGAGAGGTACTGAGACCAGTAAGGATTGTGGCAGCCTGCTCAGCAACCCCATATAAAATTCGTTTTTATCTCTACTGATGACGGATGAAATCCAGAAACACGTGTCTAGAGATGTACAGCACTAACCTGCACCAACTTTGGTGGAACACTCCAGTAAAATCTCAAGTAAGCATGTATTACGAACTGCATTTACCGTAATGCTAAGGGGCGAACTGTGCTGGGAGGTGAAGCAGTGTGCTCCCACCTCTTCCTGTTTTGAAAAGGCTCCCTTGAGCCATTGAGCTGACGAGCTTGTGGAGTTGCACCTGTGCGCCTGTGAGAGGTACTGAGACCTGTAAGGATTGTGGCAGCCTGCTCAGCAACCCCATATAAAAGTCGTTTTTATCTCTACTGATGACGGATGAAATCCAGAAACACGTGTCTAGAGATGTACAGCACTAACCTGCACCAACTTTGGTGGAACACTTCAGTAAAATCTCAAGTAAGCATGTATTACGATCTGCATTTACCATAATGCTAAGGGGCGAACTGTGCTGGGAGGTGAAGCAGTGTGCTCCCACCTTTTCCAGCTAACACAGCTACTTCTATTTACAAGTTTCTGAAATAGAGCCTGTACATACGTTTTCAGCCCTATTCTGTCAGAAAGACCTTAATTAGATCATGTTTTTTCCACTCCGAAACAACAGCATTCATGCCACACAGCCAACCAATTACACCGTGGCATTTTGATTGAAATATGCTGCCTGAGAAAGTCTGTCCTGAATAAACACCTCGTGCAGAAGGTCACGGATTCTAAATGCTGAACCGCATACGGCATTCTTAGAGCAAATGCCAGGACGTGTTGTTTCAGCTCATTTTAATCCAGATGCCGCGAAAACATCAACGAGAAAGCATGGCCTTTGGATTTGTTCCAGTGAGGCCTCGAGGCCAAGGGCACTTACAGGGTCGGGCTGTGACAGCAAATAGGCCTGGGCACGTTGACGTTGGTTCACCAAAATGCCTGGGACAGTGGAAGAAACATCAACGGAGCTTTCAGTCGTTGATTACATCACAGGAAGTGACATCGCATAACGGTTTCACCATGATGGTGTTAGAGAAGCTGTTGGCACATGACCATTGACATGATGGCAGCACTGTTGAATGCAAAAAAGCAACATTAAGTGCAAGACAAATAAAATAATGCAACAGGTTTTTCTATTTACATATATAAATATGAAGAGTAAAAATCGATTTGTATCTGCTCTAGAAACCTGTGGTACAAAAACAGATTTGTGTCTTGTGCTTTAAAAATCTTTTAATTTAATTTATTAATCTATAAATTAACATATACATATGCTACACACATGCACACAATCCTCATGATCGCACATTGTAGGTGGCCCACCACTTTTATCTATGGCCCCCTTGTATGCCACCTAAAAATCTCTTCTAGAGACACAAAGGATACAAACAAATGAATAACAAGCATTTGCAAAGCAATAGGTCTCGCATTTTAGGAGTTGGAGCTATTGACATTGTAAATGGGAGTGTTTTCTATTTATGTTTTTTTGTTTGCAGTGGAGTGATTATTTAAAGAAAAAAAGTGCACACCATACCATATTATAAGCTTTTATAGCAACTGTACAGTAAAGCTATGGCTATGTTAACATAAAGGGGTGTGAATGGATGAATAAAAATACAAAAAAGGATATAAAAATGCAGGATGGAATGTATAGCGGTGATAGGGACTACCTAATTTCTAATAAAAATACATCTTAAAAAAAAGCTCACGCACAGAATGTGAAACCTGCGAACTTCAGGAAAGTGGCTGGCAATAGCGTGGTGACAGACACATGTGATAGAGCTACTCTGTTTTCGCTAGGACAGCGCCTTGGTTATGCAAACCAAGGTGGCACTAAAAGGTTTACAGTAATAACTGTGGAATTGGACACAGCTTGTTACACTCTGAAACATTCCCTACAGATAATTTTGGAAGGTTAACCAACAGATATACATATTTCTAATGCTAGTTCCCCTGTGGCTGTGTTCACATTTGGTCTAAAGTTTAAATGCAGAGTAAATCTCCCTCATTTAGGCTGAAGACTATAATACATATTTCATAAATACTTCATTTAAAAAAAAATGCTTTGCAGTGCACACACACCTCAATAAAACATTGAAACAAATTTGCTATATGTTAAGTGGCATTTATATTTTGTTTTTTATTTATTTATGTTTGTTTATTTTATAATGTTGCCTTGACGCTTCTAAACATATTTAGTTATGCAACTACGGTTGTGTTGGACACTCAATGAATGTGAGACCTTCGAGCAGGAAAAAACACTCTAAGGTTATGAAGAAGATAAGAAACTTCACTTTAAACATATATTTTATATGTTTGCACTACTGGTTGCCAAATGCACTGAATCACTGACAAAATATTGACCTCAAAAATATCGAGGTACAAAAATGTTGTGACAAAAATATCGAAGTCAAGAATATCGACATCCTATCTACATCATGGTAAGTACAAAAATATCGAAAATTAAATATCGATGTCAAAAATATCGTTGTAAAAATATCGTTTTTTTAAATGTTAAAAAATAATCTAAAATAAAGTAAATAATACATATAATTAAAAGAAACATAGTTAAAATTATTTAAAAATGTTTAAAAATAAAAAGTGATACATATAGGGCCCGATTCCGATGTCGCTAAAAATGCCTTCCCAATGCCATTCGCAGGCTTACCTCACGACCGACTCGTATCCGGAGCTTCCATCTACAAACGAGCAAGTACGATGCGTATTACAGGCAAATTTCCGACCGATTCGTCCGCTCCGATTCGTGCTCTATTTCACGACCGAACAGGCTCAGGAAACACGGAAATCGAGTCGTTTGGAGACTTTTCCCAACCAGTTTCCGGACACGCAAGTACGATGCGTCTTCACTACGCGTCGTACAGGGCGCCGCTTCCAGCACGTCACAGCATTCGGACGAGGCGTATTGAAGCTCCGATTCGTGCCAGAACACGATCAACGGGGACGAGACGGAGCAGACATGTATCCAATTGCGCATGTCTTCCCTATACTGTATGCCTACTGTTACCGACGCGCACGACGCAGAAGGTAAGTCAGACACCTACCACACACCAAAATGACACGAAAGGAAACACCACCATAGGGGGCGGATGCCTATCACTCCCAGCATTGTCCACCCCATAGGGGTGTGGATGCCTATCCCAGCATAGTCCACCCCATAGGGGGTGGATGCCTATCCCAGCATTGTCCACCCCATAGGGGTGTGGATGCCTATCCCAGCATAGTCCACCCCATAGGGGGGTGGATGCCTATCCCAGCATTGTCCACCCCATAGGGGGGGTGGATGCCTATCCCAGCATTGTCCACCCCATAGGGGGGTGGATGCCTATCACTCCCAGCAGTGTCCACCCCATAAGGGGGGAAAATGCCTATCACTCCCAGCAGAGTCCACCCCATAGGGGGTGGATGCCCATCCCAGCAGAGTCCACCCCATAGGGGGGTGGATGCCTATCACTCCCAGCACAGTCCACCCCATAGGGGGGTGGATGCCTATCCCAGCATTGTCCACCCCATAGGGGGGTGGATGCCTATCACTCCCAGCAGAGTCCACCCCATAGGGGGGTGGATGCCTATCCCAGCATTGCCACCCCATAGGGGGGTGGATGCCTATCACTACCAGCAGAGTCAACCCCATAGGAGTCTGGATGCCCATCACTATTACCATCCCCACTCATAGGGGGTAGAATGTCCATCACCACCAGTACCCCCTACTCATAGGGGGCTGTATGCCCATCACCACCATTACCCCCACCCATAGGAGGCTGGATGCCCATCACTATTACCATCCCCACTCATAGGGGTAGAATGCCCATCACCACCAGTACCCCCTACTCATAGGGGCTGTATGCCCATCACCACCAGTACCCCCACCCATAGGAGGCTGGATGCCCATCACTATTACCATCCCCACTCATAGGGGGCTGGATGCCTAGCACTACTAGGATTCACACACATAGGATGAGTAAGCAAACCCCCTACCATCTTTGCAAGATTTAATGTATGTGTGTGTAAAATGCTCACAACACAGATCCTGACAGTGAACATACAATGTGACTCCCAACACATGTGTGCCCAAAAGGTGATAGTATGGATCAAAAATCCAGCATCTCTGGAGCAATGTGGTAATGTGGTCTAAACCCCCATCACCACAGTGACCAAAAGGTGTCAGTGGTGTTCAAAAATCCAGCATCTCTGGAGCAATGTGTTTATGTGGTCTAAACCCCCATCACCACAGTGATCAAAAGGTGTTAGTGGGGTTCAAAATCCAGCATCTCAGGACCAATGTGGTAATGGGGTCTAAACCCCCATCACTACAGTGACCAAAAGGTGATAGTGGGGTTAAAAATCCAGCATCTTAGGACCAATGTGGTAATGTGTCCTAAACCCCCCATTACTACAGTGACCATAAGGTGAGTGTGGACATGAAAATAGCAGCATCTCCAAACCAAAATGCATGATTCCTGGTCCCCACACCACAAGCAATGTTGTGGCAATGTAGTGGTTGTGTCACATACAAACATAGATTTGGTGAGGCAAAGATTGCTGTGTATCACAAGAACACCCTCTGCCATGTGCAGACAAGCTATGGCCATGATCCCTGACAATTACTCCAGTGTACAATTAGACAATGCGACAAGTGAGCACCATGATGCATACACACAAATCTATACAAACAGACACACAAACTAAGGAATCCTGTGGAGACTGTAGATGTCAGGTGACCAAGTCCCATACCATGACAGCAATGCAACACACCAAACATGATGAATGTGCAGACTGATGAGCCAGGAGACACAGGGACACTAGGGAAAAACCTCCAAACAACATAAGCCAATGTACCGCAAAAGCCATACCAATGCAGTAGAGCAGATGCACAAACACAGACAGGCAGCCCCACACTGCATATCATACACAACATGTGTGTGTGTCTCAGTGTCCCCAGGCAAGTACACAACACATGACAGTGGGCAGAACTCCAATGACACAGATGTGTACACAGTGCCATACAAAAGTAACTCATGAACTGGGCATCCCTTGGTGGGCAAGCAGGCATTGTCAGGTGAGTGGGATCCCAAATCATTCATGTGACACAAGCTGGGCGGCACAGCAAACAACACAGCAAGAGACAGCCCAACACAGCACTACCCTCAGGGACCCTACATTGGGTTGACAGTAGCCTGTACAATCCCACTGTGATGACAAAGGTAGATATTGCTCATACTGTGGAGTACAGTCACCTGCGCGCACTGGAGCATGCGTCCTGACCAACAAACTTCCATCACACCTACACA
Source organism: Calotriton arnoldi (assembly GCA_963921515.1). NCBI lineage: Eukaryota > Metazoa > Chordata > Amphibia > Caudata > Salamandridae > Calotriton > Calotriton arnoldi. Next base: position 1,474,782 of record CAWUFW010004151.1, read on the forward strand.
AACAAATCACTGGCCATGGCCTGTCATCAATGAACACAAAGTAGGTAGGGGCCTAGCCATGAGACAACTCACATTTGGCCACCCTCAACACAACACACCTTGATCTGCAACAATGTGCATCAGCTAAGCACACATGGACTGGTGAAATTGCTCATGCACCCATGCAATCCCAGGGGTGGTGGGGAGATCTAAGGTTCCCAAAAATACACACACATGGCCAGTCAACAACCCTTGTGAATGTCTGCCACACTGCACAGTATGCGGCACCTGGTCATGATGTGAAATCTACCAGAATCATTGGGATCACTGCCACACTCCCACAACAATGATGAACCAAAGCAGAGCCACAAAGAACACATGTCGACACCTTCCAACATTGCAACTATGACCCTGATGAGTGGGAGTAGTCACACACACATACAAGTGACCCACTCACTGACAGATACCACATAGGGAAAACTACATCATGTTGGCAACACAGAAGTGCCAAGGGGAATCCTGAATGTGTCCCACGTGCGTCTGACAACATCCCCGGGCTTTACAAATAAAACACCTAGGGATGACACCCTAGTGACCAGTAGTGTACCATGCACCTACATCCCAGGAAACCCAGGACAAAGATGTTGGATGAACACAGGACAACTCAGCAAGCGCCACGAACAGGAACATCTGTAGGGAACACAGGCTGTGTAGAAAAAGTGAATGGAACACACACAGACATGCTCACACTACACACACCATGGGCTCAGGCAATATCACAGTATGACACACTGCCATGAGGGGACTCCACTCCTGGGGAAGGTTAGCTGTGCCAAACGTTGTCTGTGCAGGGCTCTGTCATGTCAGCATAACACTTGCTCAGTGAGCCAACAATTACAACACAATGAAAGCTCTCGTCACATCAGCCTGTGTACAGGTGTGTCCCTTCAGTCATCTGCACATACGCAATACACATGTAGAGCTCGTTGCACTGATGACACAGATGACTTGTGTACCATTGATGCACACACCTGCCTGTCCAGTGGAGAGATGGGCCCAGTCAGGGAATCTTACAATGTGCCGAAATGTAAGCCCAACATATGTGCAACAGTGCATGGCAAAGATGTGAAGTAGCAAACAGAAGGAGTAATACCTGGTCCACAAATTCTGCAAACATAACACCCTGAAATAGCAGCAAATTATGTCATGAATACATACCAGGAAAGTACACATATCCCATGGACCACATGGAGTCCATCACATCAACAAATCAGTCTCTTATACCTTAAAAACACCATTACAACTGCAAGTTCATGATACACATCATCAACATCATGTACATTAGATGCAACACCACTGGATAACAACAATTTGCTTTATTCAGCAATGATATCCATGTAACTGTGAATTCAACAATGTCAAAAGGCCAATGGCCAGTCCTTCCAGGAGTCCCAACAGGGTGACATGTGGAAACTTGACACCCATTGCTTGCCTGCACTGCTACGGCCAAGGGACATCTCCCCTTGGAGGGGCATACATAGGGGCAGGCCAGGCACCGCAGGGACAGGATCAGGGGACAGCAGAATGGGGCAGGGGTGTGGTGGTGGGTGCAGGAGTGTTGCTGGCAACTGCAGTGGAGGTGTCTGACACAGTGGGCGCCGTCACCACTGCAGGGCTCAAGTCAGATGGGGTCGTTGCCGGCACCACTGCAGTGGTCAGGTCAGATGGTGTGGATGGGGTCTCCACTGCAGTGCCCAAGTCAGATGGGGTGGATGTGCTCTCTACTGCAGTGCCAATCTCCAAAGGAGTGTAATGGGGTTCAGATGAGGTGGGCAGGGACAGAGGGGACACGGTCTCCACGCCAGTGGCAGGAACAGGCTGAGCGTGTAAGGTGGGGGTGGAAGTGCATGTGGTGGGGGAGGGCCTAAGCATTTTGGAGATGTGGTATCGGTGTGTGGGGGAACCTGGGGCAGGGTGTGGCGGGGGGACCTGTGGACTGGTGGCCTTGGGGCTGGAGGACGGAGACTGTGTGGTGGAAGTGTGGGATTGTGGTGGGGGTCTTGCCCTTCCTGGTCCGGGGGATTTGCGGATGGGGGCCTCAGTGTTCCTGCGCCTGGGGGGTGTCCGTGTGGCAGGGAACTCCCTCTGTGCGTGGTGACTTCCTCTTCCCCTTGTAAGTTGGATCAGATGGATCGGTGGTGAAGAGGCCAAGGTCACAGAGGAAGAGCTGCTGGGAAGGGGGTTGCAGGTGAGGCAAGGGAAGGGGTTTTGGAGGGAGAGGCATCTGAGGACTGCGGAGTGCTCGTGGATGGCTGTTTGTGTGTCTGTAACCCATCCCCTGTGTGTGTGCCATCAGTCCCCGGAGTGTGCGTGCTTGTGCGTCTGGATTTTGTCTTGCGTGGCTGTGTGCTGCTAGTGTCCGTTGTGGTGCGTGCCTGTGCCGGTGTGTGTGTGCCTTGGACAGGTAGGGTAGTGGGGATTGTGGATGGGGCAGAGGTAGGAGGGGTGAGGGACTGTTGGAGGAGGGACACTGTTGCCGTCTGTGAGGAGGCCATGGACTGAATGGTCCACTGTAGGGCAGACATGTTTGATGAAATGCCCTCCATGAAGGACACCAGTTGTGTCAACAGACTGGTGTGAGAATGGAGGACACTCAGCATCGCTGTCTGCCCTACATGGATCTGCTTAAGTAAGTCCACAGCCTCCACACTCAGGGCAGCAGGGGAGACAGAGGCAGGGGTGTGGTGCCTGGCACGAAGGAGACATGCTCCCTTACACGGGCGCTCCACGGACATCTGGGATGAGAGCAGATGGGAGGGTGGAGATGGTGGTGGTGGTGGGGACAGACTCACTAGAGTGTTGTCTGGGGTCTGCTGACACCCGCCTCCACAAGGAAGTCATCACTCGAGCTGCTGTGTTCCTCAGCCGAGGTGGTTGTAGCTGAGGTCTCCTCAGTGTGGCTCCCCTCACCCTCCGTGCCACTGGGTCCCTCCGACTCCTCTGCAGCGGACCCAGTCTGGCTCTGCGGCTCCTCTTGGTCCGTGGAGCTGTCTCCTCCAGTAGCCGTAGATGTATCTGCAAACAAACAGGATAAACAGATCCACATCAGCCACCTGTATTGACCTGACACATCACAGTCAGTACAGCACAATACAGATCACGCCTTGGCATCATTTGCAAAATATTGCAAAAAGAGCTGACACATATTTGAACAAGACACTTGTCAGTCTGCCAGTCAACCATGCCCCTCATATCCTTCCCGTCCATGGACACATCTGTCTGGTGCATGTAGTATGCCACTACTCATATGTGCACACATGCACCACATAGACAGTTGTCTGAACTGCAGGATTTGTGATTGAAATGTGTCAGTACACACATATCCCATCTCCTGCCACTGACTCAGTACATGTGTCAGGATAAGGGATGGCCAAAGTCATTGTCAGCAATATGGATATGCTCCCTTTACCAGACACCATGATGTGCTCATGTATTGATGGTCAATGCCACAATTGAGTGCATGCAGGACAACTGACATTAATGCAGGATACACATTTGCAAGTGGTATACCATGCTACAGGCCAGTCTGGCTAATCAGTTATTACTGGCTTCAGTCACAGGGGCAGTGCATCCAAAAACAATCAGCCTGCACTATGTCACAATCATGTTTTTGTGGGGAATGTAAGCTCTGCAGCTGTCAAGTGCACATGTCCACCCACTGCTACCCACATCTTAAGGCATCTGATGATCCCACGTAATACAAATGCTACAGTTGAGTGACTGCAAGCACAAATCTGTAAACATGATCACATCACAGTCTGATGAGAACGAATTAAAGCTGCCTGCACTTTAATGTAGAATACACCATTAGGCACAGTCAAGTGATTACAAACCTATGTTTCACCCCATTGTGCTGATCCAACAGCCATATCTCAGCTGGCTGCCCACCCCAAACTGTTTAACACCCCAGGAGTCTAAAAGCTAGGCCACTCCACAATGACACAGAGGCAGACACCTGATTGCACATTTCACAATGCACAAAATGTGGGCTGGCACACAGGAGTAGGAGAACAGAGTGTACTTTCATGTCCGGAGTAGGCATACCTGTCCTGGTCCATGTGCAACATGGGATAACCCTGAACACTAGGCATGTGTCTATGCATGTGTGACACACATGATACACATTCTTCTGAGGCCCCAACATTGTCTCACCTGCTGCATGGGTGTGTGGTAAATACCCCAGACACATATGGTGAGCCAGAGCAGCAATTAGTACACATATTAATGGCCCACACAGAGTACATGTCAGCTTTCTGGCAATGTGCAGACACATGTCAATCAATTGCCTCACTCATGAAGCCCAAAACAATGAACCGGTAGCAAATGCTGTTTCAAACCTTATCCTTGGACAACAGCAGGGACACACAACCCAAGTGACACAAGTCACACACTGAAAGGGCCACACCTGTGTATCAGATGAGGATGGGCCATCACCTAATTTAGGCACATGACTCTTGTTCAAGCAGACAGACAGAACTGTGGGAGTGTAACCAGGCTGAAGGAGTGCAAATAGCATGTGAGACATAGCTCACAGAAAAGGCATGCACTTACCCACTCCTTGCTGCTGTCTGGCCTTTAACTGCCCATCCAGGTCAGGGAAGACCACCGTCAGAATCCGGAGCATGTGGGGGGTCAGGATCCATCGTCCGCCCCTCCTGTGAGGAGGCGACAGCTTCAGCTGGACTCTTGCGATCCTCCGGGTCCAGCCACAAAGGTCCTGCCACCTCTTCTGGCAGTTGCGGATGCGGCGCTTGTAGACCCTCACAGATCGAACTGCCCGGACGATGGTCTTCCAGATCTCCTGTTTCTGATGGGCATCAACCTGTGAGGATGACAAAGTTAAAAGACACATTACTACACATGCAACATGTTTGTGCATCACACAGTTGGATATACATGTCGTTATCACAAGGGCATATGATGTACACAGGTAGTGCAACTATGGTAATGGACATTTGTCCTGCATTAACAACATGGAAACATTGCCTGGGTCTTATGACCGTGTAAAAATGCACTTTTTCAGCATAGTACCTGTTCCTTACAGATACCTACACACTTTGGGGGTTACAACTACTCAGTGAGCATGCTAGCCACTGATGTACACAATGCCATTAGTGGTAGACAGACAACATGCACAATGAGAAAGGACGTGGACTGCACACTCACCTGCTCCCCTGGTTTCCCATACAGCTTGCTGTACTGTGGAAGGAGACTGTCCAGCAGGGCCTGGTTCTCCTCCTCTGTGAAGGCTGGGGCCCTCTCCACAGTACGTGCCATTCTTGAAGCCAGAGAATGCAGAGACAGCAGCAGTGGTAGCAGAGATGTCAATCTGGAGCATGTAGTGCAGGCAAGTGAGCTCTCAGGGGAACAGACAGCCTTATATCTGTGCTGCAGAGGCAGATTATGAACCATGCGTCCAAAGCGATAGGTCCGACACGTTTGCATCCTATGAATCTGGCCAATCCATTGCATTGCACGCCTCGTACATGCCTTCCGCATCGTTTAAAAAGTTCAACTTCATGACACCAATGCGTTTGATACATTGTTGTAGGGAGCCAATGGATTTTTCAGCACACGAATCGTAAAAGTATCAAATCCGCGTCAGTCTCCATAGCAGTCAATAGCCAATGCGTGCGCACGCCTTGGTCCCTAGGTGTCCGACGCGTCTTTTGAAAACCCACCCGCGTATGTCACCATTACATTCAGGGTCCAAGGCGTGCACACGCCTTGGTCCCTAGGTGTCCGACGTGTCTTTTGAAAACCCACCCGCGTATGTCACCATTACATTCAGGGTCCAAGGCGTGCGCACACCTTCGTCCCTAGGTGTCCGACGAGACTTTTGAAAACCCACCCACGTATGTCACTATTACATTCAGGGTCCAAGGCGTGCGCACGCCTTAGTCCCTAGGTGTCTGCGTCTTTTGAAAACTCACCCACGTCGAACAGCATTTAATCAAGCATGCAATCTGTGCTTCCGGATCGGTCAGGATGTGGCAGACGTGTATTTTGAGAACTCACCCGCGTCGAACAGCATTGTCTTAAGCATGCAATCTATCAGTCCGGCTCGGCCAGGAGTTGGCTCACGCATCCATGCAATGCTCACCCACGTCGAACAGCATTGATTCATGTCATGCTGTATGCCCTGTGTGGATGGAGTGAAGCACATGTCAAATGAGACACAGACATATACAAGACTACTCCCATGATGTTCCTAGCTTACAGTGCAAAAATTGCATTGTTGGTGAGGAACAGGACAAGTGTGAGTGACCACTTCACAGATCATCCTCCTGTGCTACACATCATCAATTTTTTGTGTATGTGATAGGACATGTAGGTCTGACATCACATCATGACAATGTCCACACCATGACAGTGGTGTGCATGGTGACAAGCTGTCTGTATCTAGTGTTGTTGCTAGGTTGCAATACATGATCCATGTCTGTGTACCTTTAGAACATGTGCTAGATTGACCTTGACATCTATGTTTGATACTTAATTAGGTGTGTGGTCGTGTATGTTACGATTGATCACATGGAGAGTGTCAGACAACAGTGAATAGTCACAGTACAACACTGTATCACTTGAATATCCATGACAAAATTGAAGTGTATGTTCAGGATCACATAGCTGTCAGTTGTGTATTAGCTCAACCTCACACCTCTGACTTCACTGTGTCTTAATTGAAAGTGTAATGCGATATGTTGAATCTAGATTACGTGACTTTTATTAGTACTAGTAATATGTGTGCATACTTTGTCATATGTTACGCAGGGGACCAAATGTCCACAGACCCTTCCCTGACCTTGCGACCATGGTGGAACATGAGTGCATGAGGAAATACAGGTTCACGAGGCAATTCATTTCTGAATTGACAGACCAGTTGTCACCACACTTGCAACCTGGACGCACATATCCCTTTGCCCTGACCCCCAAGGTGAAGGTGATGGCGGCACTACATTATTTTGCGACAGGATCATTCCAGTTTTCTGTGGCTGATGCTGGTGGGATGTCGCAGACGATGTTTAGTCGAGTGCTCTGGGATGTGTGTGAGGCCATGTTGAGGTTCCTCAACCTGTACATACAGTTTCCTACACCGCCACAGTTCCGTGCCATTAAAGATGACTTTATGCCCTGGGACACATGCCACATGTATTGGATCGATTGATGGGACACATGTGGGTTTGGTCGCACCACGAGCCCATGAACAGGTTTACAGAAATCGTAAACACTTCCATTCGATCAATGCCCTTGTGGTATGTCTGGCGGACTAGATCATCTCCCATGTATGTGTGCGTTTCCCAGGGTCTGCCCACGACGCATACATAATGAGGATGAGTCGGATACCCCAGCTGATGTCCCAGCTCAGGAATGAGCGTGCCTGGCCTGTTGGTGAGTCATGGTGTCAGTATCAGTTGTGTGTTCATTGTCTGTCATGTTGTACCCTGTTTTTGCTCAAATGAACTTTTATATTTGATAAATGTAGGAGACTCTGGATACCCAACATGCCCTGGTTGCTGACACCACTCAGGAACCCGGTCACCCCAGCTGATGTCCGTTACAACGAAGCACATGGGCGGACCAGGCGAGTGATAGAGCGCACATTTGGGCTGCTGAAAACCAGATTTCGCTGCCTGGACCGGACAGGAGGTGCCCTTCAATATTCCCCGGCTAAGGTGTGCAAGATCATAATCGTGTGCTGCATGCTTCACAACTCTGGCTGTGAGGAATGAGCTCCCGCCTCATCCAGGATGACAGGGACCAACGGCCTCCATCAAGGGAGGATCCAGGCCTCGGGCATGTTGCCAGTGACGGACGAGGAGGAGGTGGATGTCAGGAGACAGCTCATTAACAACTTTTACATGAGTGTAAGTGTGCAAAGATGTTTGATAATGCCTTTCCTAAGCGGGATGTGTTTATGTAGAACAATATGTTGTGATACGTTTGTGTGTATGCTAATTTACAGGGTCATTGTTGTTGTACAGTGTATGTTAAGTTATGATGGTTCCCACTACATTGTTGAACTTACTCCTAGCTTGGGTTCAGAAGTTACAATGGACAATAGTGAGTCAATTATTGGATATGTCATCATAGCAAGTTGTATTTAAGACTGTACTATGTCTCTCCTTCACAGGCTCCTTTGGCTGTTGTGTGGGTACACACAATGCTGTTCCATAATGGAATTTCAATTTGGAACAGTACTCTCTGACAGACAATGTTTTCGGTCAGATCTTTCATTTCTTTAGTTTATTTGAATACTTGGAACTGTAATCAGTGTGCTTTTGTGTTGAGCAGAGCTTGTGCCTGTGTAATAAACCTGTTACACACATTGATGTTTGCCTTGTCTGTTTCCACACATGCTACAATCGTTTATATCCTGCATTTATGCCATGGTGTTCATTTCATTAGACAATGGTCATTGTTTGTGCGGTTCAATGGTCTAATTTGACAACAGTGTGTGCAATGTTTTAATGTTGCATGTGCTATGTGTGTTGTGGTGACCTTGCGTGTCTATCTCTGGTATGTGTCATGTGACATTTATTCACAAGACGGTAGATGATTTGTCAGCTGGTCCCTAGGATCATGCTGGATTATGCTAAGTTACCCTGATCCAAGCTTACATTTTAGCTTTGTGTCTTACATTTTTGCGACATTCTTTCTCTGCTTGTTGTACAAGATGCCTTTGAGTCCACATGAGATCATTTTGGTACTGTTCAAGCGCTGCGCCACAAGGTTGAAATTCAAGACTCTTTGTAATGGACGATCTAGTCAGCACGTATTGTTTATCCATGAAATGGTACACTTTTTGACACAAATGAGAAATACTAGCATTACATTGACGCACAGGGGATTCATCTACACAGATGGAAGATTACCTTCTATGAACACGAGCTTTGCTGTGCATATGCTGTAACCAGTATTCATAGTTTCTAAGGTGAGCGGTTCACCCGATTTGGCACAGAGATCTTCATTAGTATGATAAATATGTCACGATCACAGGGAGGGTTGTGATTTCCACACTGTTCATAGATACACATTTCACCTTTTGTCTTCTATGGAAATGTGGAGATGAATATTGTTTGATTATCAAGTATTCTGCTGCTGGTGCGAGCTCGTATACTGCAGTGTAAGACAACGGACAGAGATTGTTCTTTCTTAAACGTGACATTTTAGACTTTAATTAGACTATGCATTATATTTTTGTGGACAAGCATGGGTGAGTGAGCGAGAAGGTGTGCATTGCTTCCAGCGACTCTGAGAGGTTGATAGTACTGTGTTCTGGGTGGTAGAATCATTGCAGTATCTTCTGTATGTCTTGTTGAGCTAATGGGACACTAGAGGTAGTGGCTCTTTGGATTGTGGGTTCTGATGTGCGAGGAATGTCCAACCATCTTTCAATAACGGCCTATTTTATTGTGCATGGTTCTGTATGTGCAGAATCCCTACCACAGAACTCATGCACATCATTTGGAGACAGTGCCAGGTTGTGCTGATCATAATTTCAATTGTGGATACAGTGTATAATTCACAGATGACACAGGGATTGTGTGAATATGATTTTATTAATGTGCATATGATGAATCTAACAGTTAAGGGTAATTGCATTCCAAAGTTTTAAATCCAAAGTTCATGGAGGAGTTGGAAGTGTTGTTAGATGAAAATCTTCCAAGCAAAGTCCATAGTAAATTTAGCAAGTAGTCACACTTAAACACTCCATCCCATGTGAGAGTCCAGGGACTGTCAACAAAGTGAATTCTTTGCACACAATGGAGGATATCCTGAGCATTTCTTTACTTCCGGGGGGGGATGCATGGCCATCAGTCTCTCACTTGCCAGTCTTCCTTGGATGGCCCCTCCTCTTCAGAGGGGGGGGCCCCTCAGTATCAGGCTGTTGCGGTGGAGGGGATTCTACGCCAGACTCCTCATCCCTCACTGTGGCAGTTGCAGATGTTGAGTCAACAGGTGTGGAGTGCACACGGGGAGGTGGGGTAATGTTGGTAGTTATCTGGCGTAGGCATGTGAGTATGTCCCTATGCACCGCTGTGAGATCATCTATTTTCGACCAGTTGGACTCCATACGGTCCATGTGTTGGTCCATACGGTCCATGTGTTGGTCCATACGGTCCATATGGAGGTCCATCCGGTCAAAATGTGCAGCCTGCTAATGTTTGATGTCCCTGAGGTTCCCAACAACCTGGGCAAAGTCTTCGGTGCATTCGCAATATACATCATATATGCGTTGCAACTCTGGGTCAGCTTGATCTCCGACACCAGCTGTGGGACGTGTCCTCCCACCACGCACCCTCACACCACTCCTAACCCTACCCGCACGGACATTGCCTGGCGTTGCACGCAAAGATAGCTCATGTCCTCCTTCATTGTTGACAGGGCTGGTGTTTCCTGCCAACTCCAGAGTGTCCTGTGTTGCTGTGCTCCCAGTGTTTTGTTGTCTGGGTGTGTCCGTGGGGATCCTGGGCGATCTGGATGTTCACAGATGTTGCCGGAGTGGTCGCTGGGGCTGGTGATCGTACTGGTGCCGCATGCTGACCCACATCGGAGGTGCCAGGTTGGTCCACATCGCCCGAGGAGGTGTGAGAGTCATCCCCACTGGAGGTCTCAGTGTCCGGCGTAGTGCTGGAGGTGCTGGTGGACTCAGAATCGTGTCCAGATGCTGACCTCATTTCAGGAGTGCCTGTGGGTAGAAGAGGGACACAATGTTAGTTGTGTATTTTCACATGTTATGGTGTCATACACAGACAAATGTGAAGATGTTGTTGGATAATGTAGCGTTTCCTTCAAATTTATACTCATCAATCGTCACAGACACTGGGATATTTGTTCATGGGACATTGGGATTTAGTAAAGATGTGCTTTACTGTGCATGTCCAGCTCTGTGCATCAATGTGCATGTCTTTTATCCTTGACTGTACAAAGAAATTGATTGTCAAGTGACACACTGTGCATGGCCCAGGTGTGTTGTTATTTCACACATCCGTGTTTTCACCTATGACTTACATACTGTAACAATTCTGATGTTTAGCAAGATTTGTGTATCTGTGCTTGCCTTTGTGCATGTTTGTAACTGTCACATTGCTGAGGTGATATACATACTCACTATCCTGAATCTGTGTCAGCATTTACTAATTTAGCTTGGATGAATGTGTTGATGTGAACCATCAATGACATCACATGTGTGACATCGAATGCAATAGCAACGCGTTTGTTATGACAAAATGCATTGTTACATGGCAGTCCATTGAAACACAAGTCATTACATTGACATGCAGTAGGGGATTCGCTAACATGAGTGGTTGTATAATCAGATATTTGTATGATCTGACATTCCCTACTGTTGCACACACTGGACTTGTAATGGTAAATTGTATCAGTTCGTAATCCTGCGCAGTACCTACAGCAAGTTTGTTGTGATATTTTGCGTTGTGATGTTCTGCAATGTAACAACACGGTCGTTGTTATGCCTGTGTTGTTTTTGCAGGGTTTGGAAGCATTATGCAATGTGGGAAGACATATTTGTGTTGATATTTCTCATCACTTTGCACACATGTGAATATCTTTCTGTAGTACATTATGTCGCAGCTTACTTTTGCGCATGATCACTTCATGTACAATCTACTTGTTCTCCATGGACAGAGGAGTTTCCCAAGGATGATCAGTTGCCTTTTTCATGGTCAGGGATGTGAGGTACAGTGTGTTTAGTGCCTGAGTTAGGCTGCGTTGACTTCTACCCTCTTCCCAATGGCAAACAGACCAGCTTACTCAGCATTGACAGAGGATCAATGACAGTGAGGGTAGTGTAGTTCAAGGATGCTGACACCGCTGACTGATGTTGAACTACAATGCAAAACACAACAATGCCTTGTGCATATGACACAACCCAAGAGTGTCAGCCATCTTGCATTGCACCTCACATCTACTGTCAGATGGGCATTGTCCCTGATGTGTGTTTTTAGTGTGTGTGGTTTGTGTTATGTGGTGTGACTGCTAACTAGACTGTGGCCTGTCCTCCACGCACATTTGTGGCATGCACAGTGAGGGCACATGTGACTAATCTTTACCTGTCAGTGTGTGGAATGTACAGTTAAGGTTATGGTCTGTAGTTGTGTGAGTAGGCCAAGAACTGGCTGTCAGTTTTTCCTAATTCGTACATGATGCCCCTGTGTAGCCATCTTGACAGGGCATTTGCATTCACTCTCAGGGACAGCATAGTGACAGGTGTGTTATTGTGGGAGTGGGGTGTGTGTGTGTGACGAGTGGGTGCTGGTGGCAGTAGTCATAGCTTCCACTCCTCCTCCCACCCAGACCAAATGTGCCAGCATGTACCATGGTTCAATGACAGTGAGTACAAAGTTGCATTCAAGATGTCTGGCTGTGATGTCTGTGGCTGTGTATTTGAGGTAATTTTAGACTATTTGGACATGTACTCACCAGGTTCCGGTATTCCAGCTAATCCAGTTATGGCCTCCGGTGGGAGGAGGTCCCGCACCTTCACCTCCCAGGTGGTGAAACGCACAGGTTTATGACGGCCACCACCAGTCTTGTTGCTCAGGGCATGTTCTCTGGCAATCAGCTTCTTAACCCTCCTGCGTACATCATAGTACCGGTTCCGGATATCCTCCTTTGTGCGCAAGGTAGGTGAATGGGCATTCACCTTGTTGACAATCCTCTCCACATCTTGGTTCTCTGGGTCTGGGTGGTCTGTTGGGCCAAGGTGCCAAATAACTGTGGCTCAACTCAGATGATTTCATCTATCATGACTTCCAACTCAGCATCTAAGAACTTTGGATTCTTCTTTGGGGGCATGGTGATGGGTGGTGGTGGAGGTGTATGTGTGTGTGAAGGTGAGGGTGAGTGAGTGTGAGTGGAGGTGTGTTTCAGTGGTGCAAGTTGTGTGGAGGTTGTGTGGTGGATGAGTTGTGTGTGTTTGTAGTGGGTAGATGAGTTGTCTGTGTAGTAGTATGGTCTGCTTGCATGTCTGTCGAAGTAGCAAATGGTGTTGTGAAGTTTTTGCTCCCTTTATATAGGTTGGGTTGTGGGTGTGTCTCAATATTTAAATTTAGTTTTTTTTGTAGATGACAATGCATTTTTTGGTAGTCTTTTTTCTGTTTCTATTGGATTATTTTTTCAGGATTATGTAAGTCGCTTTGACGGCACATGATGCTTGTTCTTGTGTTATTTGTTTTGTCCAAGTCTGTTCCATTCATACTAGGCTATGTGGCATCGTTCGCGTACGAGTCTGCTGCGTCGTGTATGTGCTTTGCTGTGTAGAATCGTTCGCGTACGTGTCTATTGAGTTGTGTTGATGTTGGACTATGTGGCATCGTTCGTGTCCGAGTCTGTCGTGTCGTGTTAATGCTTGGCAACATGGAGTCGTTCGCGTACGTGTCTGTTGCGTCGGGTTGACCCTTGGCTATCTCGAATCTTGCGCGTACGAGTCTATCGCATCAGGCTCCTTTCTTTCCGACTCGGCCGTAAAAAAAAATTCCGGCCGAGTCGGTTGTAAATTTCAAGCATTGCATCGTACTCAGCCATTTGGAACGCGTGTGTACGGTTCGGTCGGGAAATATGACGAGTCCGTGTCGGGAACAACGCTTTCCAGCCGAAATCGGAATCGACCCCATAATGTTAAAATAAATTAAACATATACATATAAAATATAATATATATACTTACTTAATAATATTCATAAATAATTATTTAAATAACTTATAAATTGTTAAAAATATTTGATAAATTATAAATACAGACATACACAAACAAAAATAATACTATTAAAAATGTAATAAATATATTTAACAAATTTAAAAAATTATAATATTTTTAATTTTTGTAAAATAAATTATACACAACATTAAGTAAAACAATACAGAAAAATATTGGATAGCGGAGGGAAAAAATTACTATTCCCACTCCAAAGAGTGCAACAGTAGGGAAAGTGTTGGATAGCGTAGGGGTTATAATTGCTATTCTAACTCCAGAAAGTGCAACAGTAGAGATAGTGTTGGATAGAGTAGGGGTAAAAATTACTATTCCAATTCCAGAGAGTGCAATAGTAGTGAAAGTGTTGGATAGCGTAGGGGTAAAAATTGCTATTCCCACTCCAGAGAGTGCAACAGTAGGGAAACTGTTGGATAGCGTAGGGGTAAAAATTACTATTCCAACTCCAGAGAGTGCAACAGTAGGGAAAGTGTTGGATAGCGTAGGGGTAAAAATTACTATTCCAACTCCAGAGAGTGCAACAGTAGGGCAGGTGTTGGATAGCGTAGGGGTAAAAATCACTATTCCCACTCCAGAGAGTGCAACAGTAGGGAAAGTGTTGGATAGCGTAGGGGTAAAAATTATTATTCCAACTCCAGACAGTGCAACAGTAGGGAAAGTGTTGGATAGGGTCGGGGTAAAAATTACTATTCCAACTCCAGAGAGTGCAACAGTAGGGAAAGTGTTGGATAGCGTAGGGGTAAAAATTACTATTCTCACTCCAGAGAGTGCAACAGTAGGGAAAGTGTTGGATAGCGTAAGGGTTAAAAATAACATCCTTATCAATTAAATAATTGTTTTAATTAAATAAAGATTTATTAATAAATTAACAATAAATTATTTATAAATACCAATAAATGAAAATTAATAATTACTTTAATAACATTAAGGGCCGATTCCGATTTCGGCCGGAAGGGCACCGAACGATGGTCGGAGCCCTTCCGACCGAATCGAACGTGCGCTGGATTCTCTTTCCGACCGAGCCATTCCGATGGGCTCGGTCGGAAAGAATCGACTCGATTCCGGATGGCTCACGACGGGTTCGGAGAGCCCGTCAGCCATCCGGAAATCCTCTGTACTACCCCTGGCTGCCTCTTTGCGACCGAGGAGTACGATGGCAGTTGTCACTGCCTTTCGTGCCGGTCTTTCCGGCACGAAAGGCAGTTGGTCACTGTCTTTGGGGGCTCCCAGTGGGATCCCCATGGGTGCAAGGTCGCCGAATGGCGGCCTGGAGGCACCTATGGTGCCCTTCTGTTGAACCCTGCACCTGGTGGCAAGGCAGCTAGGGGTGTCGGCCACAGGGTGCAGGAGTTGAACTGCACCCTGCTTCTCCAATGCCAGCATGCATTCCGTCCGGAATGCATGCTCCTAGTGTGGGAGATACGAGTGCGACCGAACAGGGTTCGGTCGCATCGTACTGCCTGGGCCGTAACCGACGACAGCAGGTCGGTCGGTTACGGCTCCGGACCGATGTCGGACGGACCTGAGTCCGTCCGACATCGGAATCGGCCCCTAAATTTCTTCCCACCCTATTCCCCAATAAACACAAAACCCACTCCACAAAAAATTTAACACAATTAATATAATTATCAATTAATAAAAATTAATTACCAATTAATAATTAACAATAAATTAATTATCAATACCAATAAACATTAATAAACAATTACTTAATTATAATAAATTACGTCCCACCCTATTCCCCTATAAACACACAACACACTCCTAAACTAAATTAACACAATTAATATATTTATCAATTAATTAATTAATACAAATTAATTACCAAATAATAATTAATAAACAATTAATTAATTATCAATACCAAAAAATACAAATTATTAATTACTTTATTATAATTAATTTACTTCCCACCCTATCCCACTATAAACCCACAACTCGCTCCACTAAAAAATTTATACAATTAATATAATTATCAATTAATCAATTAATAAAAATTAATTACCAATTAATAATTAACAATAAATTAAATATCAATAAATAAAAATTAATAATTACTTAATTACAATGAAATTACTTCCCACCCTATTCCCCTATAAACCCACAACCTGCTACAGAACTAAAATGCAAAATTTATTAAAAATAATTAATAATTTCTAAAAATTATGAATTAATTTACTATAATTGAATTACTTCCCACCCTATTCCCCTATAAACCCACAAACCTCTACGGTACTAAAAGCAAAATTTACTTTAAAAACAAAATTACTAACTTCTAAACAATTAATACATATATTTAAAAAAATAATACAAAACATAACAAAACATGTGGAACACATACATATAAAATACATACTAAAATACATAACACTAACATAAACATCGATATTATTAACATCGATATTTTTACTATCGATATTAACAACTTCGATATTACCAAAAACGATATTTCTTACCTTCAGGTCGATATTCTGGTCACCGATATTCTTGATGTCGATATTCTGTCCCTACGATATTTAAAACTCAATATTAATGTAGGTCGATATTTAAAAGTCGATATTTTGACTGTGCACCAAATGCACTAGGTATGCATATTTAAAATGAGTAGTAATCTATGTTTTATGGTGAGAGGACTACCAATGAGCACGCAAACAACATGTGGAGTTGCATGGGTGGTGCACGAAAGTAAGAAATAACTGGAAATGAATGAGACAGAGAGGTTTCTTGGTTATTTCAGAGCAGAAAGGTGCTTATTCATTTATGAGATTGCTAGTGGTCGCCATGTCATGAACAACGTTGAAAGCTCAATTTACAACGAGCAAGGTGTCTATGCATAGAGCAGTACAGCAGAGGAGCACAATTAAAGTACCCCATAACGCTGCAAACAGCTTGGCATAAAAGCAATCTGTAGTAATCAAATGGTAAACAGACATAATATCGAGTTTTTATTTTTGAAGTACAAAAATATCGAGTTGGAAATATCGAAGGGACAGAATATCGACATCAAGAATATCGGTGACCAGAATATCGACATGAAGGTAAGAAATATCGTTTTTTTTAATATCGAAGTCAGTAATATCGTTTGTCATAATATCGTTGTTAATAATATTGATATTTATATTAGTGTTCTGTATTTTAGTATGTATGTTAATAGTATGTGATCTAATGTTTTTGTATAAGTATATCTGTTTTTTTAATGTATTTGTGAAATTTTTAGAAGTTATTTATTTTATGTAAATTAAATTTTGCGTATTTTAGTTCTGTAGCGGGTTGTGGGTTTATAGGGGAATAGGTGGGAAGTAATTTAATTTTAAGAAACTAATCAATAATTTGTATTGATTCTTATTCATACATATTTTTTATTAATTAAATATTAATTGGTTATTACATTTTATTAATTGATAAGTTAATTAATTAAATTGTGTTTTTTTTTTTAGGAGTGGGTTGTGGGGTTATAGGGGAATAGGTGGAAGTAATTTTAATTATAATTAATTAATTAAACCTTTTATTAATTAATATCTATGTATTTAATATTTTATATTGTTCATTGTAATTAATTTGATATTAATTAGTTATTAATTTGTTGTTAATTATTAATAATTAATTGGTAAATATTTTAATTCTGTTATTTTTTTAGGAGCGGATTGTGGGTTGATAGGGAGTAGGCTGGAAAGTAATTTAATTTTAATATATTTTTTTAAATTTTTTATTATAATAGTTTTTTAAAACTTTTTTATAGTGTTAATCATGTGAATTAATTTATTCTTGATTGTTTTTAATATGTTTGTTAATTTTCAATAATTAATTAATTAATCATAAATTAATTATGTTAATAGTGTTATGTTTTATAATATTGGTGGTGTCATTTATAGGGGAATATGGTGGGAGGTAAATTTTTTATAATTAATTAAAATTTTGTTAATTAATTTTAATTATTTTGCTTGAGTGGGAATAGTTAATTATTCCCTCTGCTATCCAACACTTTCCCTACTGTTTCACTTGCTGGAGTGGGAATAGTAATTGTTACCCCTCCGCTATCCAACACTTTCCCTACTATTGCACTCGCTGGAGTGGGAATAGTAATTTTATCCACTCCGCTATCCAACACTTTCCCTACCGTTGCACTCTCTGGAGTGGGAATAGTAATTTTTACATCTACGCTATCCAACACTTTCTTTAATGTTGCACTCCCTGAAGTGGGAATAGTAAATTATTCCCCTCCGCTATCCAATACTTTCCCTACTGTTGTACTTGCTGGAGTGGGAATACTAAATTATTCCCCTCCGCTATCCAACAATTTCCCTACTGTTGCACTCGCTGGAGTGGGAATAGTAATTTTTACATCTACGCTATCCAACACTTTCTTTAATGTTGCACTCCCTGAAGTGGGAATAGTAAATTATTCCCCTCCGCTATC
This sequence comes from Calotriton arnoldi, assembly GCA_963921515.1. Classification (NCBI taxonomy): domain Eukaryota; kingdom Metazoa; phylum Chordata; class Amphibia; order Caudata; family Salamandridae; genus Calotriton; species Calotriton arnoldi. The sequence goes on from CAWUFW010004151.1 coordinate 1,492,972, forward strand.
CAATACTTTCCCTACTGTTGTACTTGCTGGAGTGGGAATAGTAAATTATTCGCCTCCGCTATCCAACAATTTCCCTACTGTTGCACTCGCTGGAGTGGGAATAGTAATTTTATCCACTCCGCTATCCAACACTTTCCCTACTGTTGTACTTGCTGGAGTGGAAATAGTAAATTATTCCCCTCCGCTATCCAACACTTTCCCTACTGTTGCACTCGCTGGAGTGGGAATAGTAATTTTATCAACTCCGCTATCCAACACTTTCCCTAGTGTTGCATTCTTTGGAGTGGGAATAGTAAATTATTCATATACGCTATCCAACACTTTCCCTACTGTTGTACTTGCTGGAGTGGGAATAGTAAATTATTCCCCTCCGCTATCCAACACTTTCCCTACTATTGCACTCGCTGGAGTGGGAATAGTAATTTTATCCACTCTGCTATCCAACACTTTCCCTACCGTTGCACTTTCTGGAGTGGGAATAGTAATTTTTACACCTACGCTATCCAACACTTTCTTTAATGTTGCACTCCCTGGAGTGGTGATAGTAAATTATTTCCCTCCGCTATCCAACACTTTCCCTACTGTTGCACTCCCTAGATTGGGAATAGTAATTTTTACCCCTCCGCTATCCAACACTTTTCTTAATGTTGCACTCCCTGAAGTGGGAATAGTAAATTATTCACATATGCTATCCAACACTTTCCCTACTGTTTGATTTGCTGGAGTGGGAATAGTAAATTATTCCCCTCCGCTATCCAACACTTTCCTTACTGTTGCTTTTTCTGGGGTGGGAATAGTAAATTATTCCCATCCGCTATCCAACACTTTCCCTACTGTTGCACTCCCTGGAGTGGGAATAGTAATTGTATCCTCTCCGCTATCCAATTTCTTGTCTACTGTTCCTGTTAATGTAGTGTGAAATGTAATTGTAAAAGATTAAAAATATTTTAATTTTTTTAATTATTATATAAATATTGTATTTTTATTTTATATTTACTGGTATATGTATATATATGTATTTATAATTTTTAATATGTTTCTAACATTTTATATTCTAATATAATATTTAGGGGCCCATTACGATACCCGGCGTAAAAAAATCCGCCAGGCATGGAAGCGGCAAAAATCCGCCCGCACACACCGCCTGAACACCGACCACGCCATTATGAGTACACAAACCGAAAACCGCCATCGGCGGAAAAATCACACAAAATACCGCCCGCCATCGTCCGAGTCGGAGTCAAACCGCCCGCCACGGACGGAAACACGCACGACAACACAAAACCGCCCGCCCACACGGCCGACACACCGCACGTGAAATTACGATCGCACCGCCATGAGCGCGGAAAAACAACAAATATACCGCCCGCCAGCGCAAACAACGCCGATGAGAATCGACACGGCAGAAGCCATGGCGCCAACGTACCTGCACAGAAACCATCCGCACACAAAACCAATAGCACACAACATGGCCAACAAGTCCACACAGCAAGGCACACACAAATACACAAGCACAGTACACATCCCGAAAACACCCCCCGGACAAACAAAAAATACAAAGGCCAGAACCCCAGACACAACACACCTGAAAACAACAGACCATGAGGACACACCCACATAGGTGAGTACAAAAGCAGCACTCCCACAGACCACAACCCCTTGCTACATTGCAAACCAGAGAGGAGAGGAGAGGACACAGTGACACAGCAAGGACAGCAGCACACCACAGAAACGCACACATCACAACCACCACCACCACCACCAAACACCGGCACCACAAACCCCCTGCACATTACACAACACACACCGCACCAGCACCACAAACACCATGGCACCACAAAGGATGCCCAAGTTCACGCCCATGGAGCTGACGGTCATGGTCGACGAGATCATCAAGGTGTACCCACAAATCTATGGGAACATGGTCCAGCACACACCACTAGCCACCAGAAACAGAATGTGGACCCGGATCGTAGACCAGGTCAATGCAGTCGGGACCCTGCCCAGGAACAGAGTCGAGATAAACAAACGTTGGAATGACGTAAAGAGCCTGGTCAAGAAGAAGGAGGGCAAAAACAGAGAGCTGGCTGCCGTCACTGGCGGAGGGAATCCCGCGCTCTTTAAGACCTTCAAAGCGTGGGAGGAGAAGGTGCGAGTCGTAATCCATCCGGAGATCCTCGCCGGATTAGCAGGGGGAGTGGAGGCTGGTAAGTACAAACTAATGTATACTAGCACACCGCTATGTACTCACATGCGCAACTACCATGCCACAGCTCCCAGGGACAAACACCCCCATGTCCAGCACACAATACACAACACATCACACGCACATGCAACAGACACTACCACACACAGCCCAAACCGAACAACTGTAAGATGCGTGGGGACATGTGTACACTAAGCCAGCCACGTAACCACCAACAGGTCCCCAAATATGCCAGAAGCGCCACAACGAGCACCCACCACACCCATGTGTCCGCCACAGCTGCACTAACCGACAAGTAACAGGTAAGTGGCAGGAACACAAAGTGCAGTGGGTGGGACGGTGGACAGCCCAAGTACAACACACACCAGGCCCCAGTCCCACAGCACAGCAAGGAGGAGCATCCCCCACACCCCACAGCCACGTGTCAGCCACCGCAGTGCACAACGACAGCCGAAAGGCAGACATCACAGTCCACAGCAATCGGTGTCAGTGGGTGTACAGCCACCCCCACGACCCACTACACCCCCCACCCCCACAGACCTGCAACATGGAGCACCCCCGCTTAGAGCCATGTGGCATCCAGTACAGTGCACGCACGAACAACTTGCAGGTGGGAAACTGGACAGGGCTGGATTACTGGAGGCATGAGGACCATAACACCACCAACACATGGGACATGTCACGTAGCAGACGAACACGCAGCACCGCCCACCGTCACGAACAAGTGAACAATGTGCACACGGACATGAACAACAGACTCACACCCCACATGACCCATCACAGACATAGCAACACCCAAGGAGCCACGTCTGCATGCACAAGCCACACTGAATATAGTCCCACACGGCAGCCACTGTGCAACTCATCACACACAACCGAAACACCATTGAAGTCCTGTCCATGTAGCCCCCACTGCCTGTCAACCCCACACCCCACAACTACGCCTATGTAAGACAAACAACACTAGACGCAACAGAGCGGAACAACAGAAATGCACACGAACACCACTGAACCCATCAAACTCACAGACACACCATGCACATACAACATACCATCCATCCCATCCGTCAGCCCCAGTCACATGAAAGGCATGTCATCCGCACAGCTGCCACACATACAGCAGTCACGCTAAGACACATGCCCATGACCAACCATGTGCCAGAAGTCAATTAAGCGCACGACACACTGTGAGCAACAACACACAACATGGGCCACACCCCCCGAGCACTGCAGTGATGCACATGGCACAGGGCAGCACGCACACCAAGGAGATGGGACAACTGCAATACGTTGGCTGGCACACAACTATCACTCACTCATAACGATGCGTCCAATGCCATGTCCAGTAACCACAACAGACAGCAAATATGCAGGGCATGTCAGGCATGCACACACCTCAGACCATGCACTGTCATGCTGCCACAACACATGTCACGTTCGGCACCCATGGCTCACAGCATGTACCCCAAAAGCATATCCCCTCCCAAATGCGAATCTGGGGCATGGCCCCCATGTTGCCATATGCGTTCCTAAGCGTTCCATTTGAACCCCAAAAGCATATTCCCTCCCAAATGCGAATCTGGGGCATGGCCCCCATGTTGCCATATGCGTTCCTAAGCGTTCCATTTGAACCCCAAAAGCATATCCCCTCCCAAATGCGAATCTGGGGCATGGCCCCCATGTTGCCATATGCGTTCCTAAGCGTTCCATTTGAACCCCAAAAGCATATCCCCTCCCAAATGCGAATCTGGGGCATGGCCCCCATGTTGCCATATGCGTTCCTAAGCGTTCCATTTGAACCCCAAAAGCATATTCCCTCCCAAATGCGAATCTGGGGCATGGCCCCCATGTTGCCATATGCGTTCCTAAGCGTTCCATTTGAACCCCAAAAGCATATCCCCTCCCAAATGCGAATCTGGGGCATGGCCCCCATGTTGCCATATGCGTTCCTAAGCGTTCCATATGAACTCCAAAAGCAAAGTACAAACCAGACCCAGGATGGGCCAGGAGCCCGCATACACCAGAGTCACAATGAGTAGGGGCACAGCAACACACCCATCGGCATGGCCAATCCGTCCCATGCCACATGTGCACAGCACACAGTCCCATTGCCTAGCACACACAACTACAGATGCCACAGCCACACACTCGCCTCCGGGAAACCCATGTACGAGATTGCACGAACTGCCAATGTCAGACGACTAATACATACTTCGCCAGGTGCAACACAATAACAAATCTCATTCTCTCCACAGGTGACGAACTGCTGGACGCTGGGGATGGAGACAGCAGCCAGCACAGCCAGCCTACAAGCCCCCAACGAGGACACACGGATCTGGAGGATCTGTCCACCTCTTCGGACACGGACCACCAAGCTGGCCCATCTGGCGTGGCAGGGCCCAGCCGCTCCCCAGGACCCCTCCTACCCACCAACCCATCATCCAGGGATGCTGAACAGTCCCAGTCCCCTGCTGCCACTGTCGTTGCGGCCACACCCACGGTCATTGCGGCCACTACCACTGCCGCAACCGCCACCATCGCCGCACCGACCACCACCGCCTCCACCACCACCACGTCTTCGCTGGCACCAGCCCCAGCGCAGGTGGTGGCCCGGCCGACTGGATCCACCCTGGGAGCCACAGCGAGGACCGTGGTGTGCAATGTGGCTAGTGGGCAGGCCGGTGGCAGCAGGACTGGTAGGAGGAGCAGGGTCAGGGAAACGCCAGCCTCCCCTGGGAGCCATGCCCTGCCTCAAATGGCCAGAGTCCTTGGGGCCTATGAAGAGGCCCAAGGACAATGGGCCAGGTCTGCTACTGACACGCGGGAGGTGCTGGGGGTGCTGAGGTCCATGGACGCCCATATGGGCCAATTCGTGTCCCGTATGGACCAACTCGTGGACCTCATGGGCCAGCTGGTGGTGGCGGTGGGGTCACAGGCAAGGCCAGCAACACCACCTCCGCCACCACCTGCTAGGGCGCAGGGTCGGCCAGCAGTGTCCACTTCCCCTGCGTCCACAGCCAGTGAGCACACCTCACCCACCACCAGCAGGTCGCCACCACACACCCCCCTCCCAAACGTGGAAGGGGCCGTCCGAAGAGGAAACAGATCTCCCGGGAGGACTTCGCACGCTCCAGTCGCAAGTGAGGCAGCCAGCCAGCCAGCCTTCCGCCAGCCTTCCTTGACCAGCCACTGCATTGACTTGCTCTACGATCCCACTCCACACAGCCAGCTGGATGGCATGTGTGTGTTGGACTATGGACATAGAACCAGTGGGTACACCCTGATCATCACGCAGCCATGACCGACAGCTCATTGTCACTGCACGCACCACTTTTGTCATCACCTTACACACAATCACATGTCACAGTTTGTAATAAATGCACCTTTTTCACTAACTGCTGTTTGTGCCCTGTGTTTTATTTGTACGGAATACAACGGCCACCTTGGGCGGAAGGGCACCTGATGTGTGGCATGGCAATGGAATCCGGAGGGCCTGTAGGGACATAGGGGTGGGAGACAGAACAGGAGCACATTCAATGAGTGTGTCACACACCCATCACACAGTACATGTCAACAACTACAAGCAATGTACACACATCGCACGGAGCAATAGGGCACAATGCCACAGTCACCAACAGTGGCATACTACCCTGGCCATGGAGCGTTGACACACTGCACGCAGTGAACATACGGCCACCCTGACACAGCACACACACACCTGCACAGATACAGACACATCATCCGTCGTACATGGACACTCACCGTCAAGTGAAGTAGCGGGCGATGAGCTGCTGGCGCACATTCCCAGCTTCCTCCTCTCCGCTGTCCACCTCACTCGAGCTGTCCTGGTCTGCGGGCTGGGGCCCTGGTTGATCTCCTTCATCCACAATGAGGGGGATCTGCTTCCGAATGGCCAGATTGTGCAGCATGCAGCACGCCACCACTATCTGGCACACCTTCTGTGGGGAGTACGCCAGTGCACCCCCGGTGCGGTCCAGGCACCTGAACCTGGACTTGAGGAGGCCAAAGGTACGCTCGACCACACGTCTGGTCCTCCCATGTGCCTCATTGTATCGATCGTCTGCTGGGGTGCGAGGATTCCTCAATGGACTGAGCAGCCATGCCCCATTCGGATACGCAGAGTCACCTGGGTGTGAGGGACACAGAGAACCGTAGCTATTCCAACTGGACAGGGGACAGCATCGCACAACCAGCACGCTACACCACTCCACATACTCACCGACAATACAGGCACGATCCTGTTGCAGATTGGCCATCAGTCGTGGCAAGATGCTGTTGCGCATTATGTGTGCGTCATGTGCCGAGCCTGGAAACTTGGCACACACGTGGGTGATCACCATGTCCGCAAGGCACACCACTTGCACATTCAGGGAGTGCGTGTGCTTCCTGTTGCGGTACAGGTGCTCAGTGGCCTGTGGTGGAACAAGGCCAACATGAGTGCAGTCAATGGCTCCCACGACGTGTGGGATTCTGCCAAGGGCATAGAATGCACCCTTCACTGCCGCCAATTCACGAGCCCTGGGGAATCTGATGTACCTGTTCCGGTACAGCATCATGGCTGCCAGTACATCCCTCAGCACCTTGCTGAACATGGGCTGGGACATCCCTCCTCCACTGCCCACTGTGTGCTGGAATGACCCAGTGGCGAAGAAATGCATGGCGGCCATCACCTTAGCCGTGGGGGTGACAGCAGTCGGATACACCCTGCGGGGACGGAGATGGGGCTCTAACATGGCACACAGTCGATGCAGAGTTGGCCTGTCCAGCCGAAACTTCCTGATTACCTCTGTATCGTCCATGTCCGCCAGCAATTGGTATGGGCGGTCAATGTTCGGTCTCCGCCTGGGTTAAATGGCAGAGGACACATGTCAAAGCAACACGGCACATAGCAATTTCGCATACACATCACTGACATGACTGAGCAAGCACATGAGCCACAGCCCAGCTGTCAAGCTGGGACGGCACGGCCACAATACACTTACACAGGTCTCCCAACAATGGCAATGGCAAGTGAGACATACCACTGCCATGTGCATGCACATGGGGATCTAGGCCCCAATGACTTGCGGGGCGTGCTGATGGGGACTGACTGCATATTCGTCAAGCGGCAACGCCACGGCAACATGAGTGTCTGCTGAGCATGGAACTGCTTCCGAGGCTGGATGAGTATGGCACACGACGACGATGTGGGCACGGGCTGAGCGGCCAATACAAGTGGGACCTGTGGCACGAGGGGATATGAGACAGTAGTAGGTGTCAGCACTGCACCCTATGTACAGCACTGTACGGATCACAGCTCCCGAAACATTGACTGGTGTCCACATTGACAGCCCCATGCCAAGACGGCTGTGTGCTTGCAGTCACACGTCACAGGTGAGAGGTTACATTGCACGTGCCAGGTGGCAGACGTACATAGTGGGAGCTGGCATGTGTGTGCATGTGTCTCCTGTTCAGGATCCACCAGATGGGCGCTGACTCTGTACTGACCATTGGACACAGCATGTTCCGTGGAAGGCTTGTGTGTGTGGGATGGTGGCACTGGATGTGCCTCCGTTGGGTGGGGGGCCATGCACAGGGCGGGTACGTCGATGATTGCGCATTGTTGGTCACGGTGGGTGCACCAACTAAGATGTGTTGCCCTGTGTTCAATTCCTATGTCCGCATGATGATGGACTGTAGATGTGGGCAGACTACACATTGGTCGATGTGCTGTCTATATGCATGTGCCTTCACACCAGGCACAGCTGCCCCTGCACATGTGACCCCTGCTGGACTCGCTGCTGGGTCTGTGGAGCTGATGCACCTTCTGCGCGTGGGGCGGACAGCTCTCCTCACTTCCCTCATTGCGCATGTCATGACTTTGCCGCAGGTGACATGGATCATGGAGGGCCCACATGTACGCGTGGGTAGGCTACACATGATTGTACACTGGTCGCCACCCCCAGTCAGTGTTTCGAATGGGAAGGTTGTCGTGCTGGTGGTATGTTCGATGTGGCGGATGGGCGGGCCTAGGTGCGGGCTTACATTCCGGACATGGGGGGTAGTTGGATTGGCGACTAGTTGCAGTACACACGGGACACGTCTCTTCCTTTCCACATCTGGGTCATCCCTTGTACTTACTGACAGTGATACAGTCATCTTCGCCCCAGCCCTCATGTCCTCCCCTCGCTCCCCCAATATGAATGCTCACCTGCGAGGCTAGCGCCTGCACAGGCAGCCCCAAGCTCGCACCAGAGAGGGCAAGGAGTGTATGTGTGGGTCCAGTTGCACGAGTGGGCTGTCTCAGGGTATGATGTGTGGCGGGACGCCGTCCACCTGCGTGGTGCCCCAAATGGAGACCCGGCCTGCATGGACTATGCATCACAGTCTTCGCCTTCCGGATCCGCCACCTGCGACACCCAGTGGCTGTGGCTGCCCTTGCGGCCAGGCCGCGTCCGTCTGTGGCTGATGGCCCACACATTCACTCTTTGGCCTCTCTGGGGAGGGCTCGGGGGTGGTGGCGCACGCGCTTGCACTTAGTCGCAATGGCATGTGGCGTGGTTGGTATGATGGGCAATGGATGGGATGGTGCGAGCCACCTCCCGTGACGTCAGTGCTGCTCGTGCTGTGGTGCGTCCCCCTACACTTCCATCTGACTTGTGCCATGCTAGACGTTGAGGTTCTATTGCCTGCGTGATATGACCAGGAGGAGCGCGAGGAGACCTCACACACACCATGCTCCACTGCCATCCCGTGCCCTGTATCGCCTGTGCGGATTGACTATGTTGGGGTTACACCTGGTCGACTGGGGCTGTGTGTGCCTTGTCAAGGGGCATGGCGGGCGCACAACAGGATCCAGCTTGTCCACAGAGGGTGGGCTGAGGTGCGCCTGGTACCGCTTTGTACGTGTGCCCGGCTGCTGTGCACACACGTGTTCACTCCCCCCGACAGGTGTCCTCTCACAATGCCCAGGGAAGCGGTTGTGTACTGTTCATGACCCCTCCCAACACGGCGTGCTCCAACTTGGCATGTGCGCATCTACCCGTCGCACCCACCCACCTGAGCACTGCGTCCATACGACTTCACACGACACATGTGTGTCTTCCACAGTAGTGCTACTCATTTGCGTTGACATCCAATACCAGTGGACTACATGGTCATGTCACGACTGCCGTGTACTTCACATACTCTCATCCTCTCTCATTCGTACTTGTGAAATGAGTCAGCGAAAACAGTTTTGGTTTCAAACATTATATTGAGTCTTCTGTCCTCTGTGATGCAGTATAGTGGACACTACTGGCAGCGGAATACATGTTGAGGATATACTGAGCATGATAACAAATGGGATAGGGTGTGGGGTTACATCTGCTTGGCCAAGGCTGTGCTAATGTACATTTACGTATAGCTGCGGAGCTGCGGACTTTGACACAGACGGTATACATGTAGCCTACCAGACCGCTCGGCATCATGGGCACAGTCCATCTCAGTTCCATGTGACAGGTTTGCTGCGGTTGTTCCTCATGCACGCGTGCATGTGAGATGACATCAGGGCATGTGCTTGCGTGCATGCAGCGGCGTGCCACTTGTTGTTGCACTGTGGTGGTTACTGGACATGTCACAGTCACTGGGGTCGTGTTGTTGTTGTATGCACTTGTCGTCCATGCAAAGGTCCTGGTATGGGATTCCCGGGGCGGGGGTGGGAGGGGTGCAGCACCCACAGACTCCAGGCGACCTATTCATGTCCACTGAGCGGTGTGTGTGTCCATGTGCGCTGGATCCATGTCGTGTCCTGGTTGTTCGTGCAGTTCCGTCCATGTGGGTGCGATGCACAGAGCCCATGCCACTGCCTCCCACGATGCATGCGGTGTTCCTGGATGTGATGGGGAACAGTGTGCATGTCCCGGTCATATCCGATGTCATGGCGATGTCGTTGATGGTGTGGTTACAGTTGCCGGTCGTTTGGTATGGCTGTTGTGGTGGTGACTGGCCAGTCCGTGCGGAAGCTGAGCATGGGTGCGGGGTTGGACTTCATAGGTCACTCGGGGAACCTGCGTTGTGGTCCGACGTATTTACAGGTTGTCAGGTATGCGATGCCGTCCAGCAGGGCTTCCATGTCATTGGTGGTGTACATGTTTGCCAGCCAATGAAGCGGATGGTGGCTGTCAAGGTGTTGTTCGTAGGTTGTCCCTTGGAGGACCATGATGGGGCATGCTGGGTGACATTCGATGTAGCTGTTCTCGATGATCCGTCGTGTGGAGGCACAGTGGTTCCATTTCAGTGCGCGTGCGATGTTGGCCACATACGCCATGCCCCCATAGGCAGAGCAGGCCCTGTCGTGTGCGTCCAGAGGGAGGAGTAGTGGTAGCAGGTCCGCCTTCAGACATGCCGGGTTGGAGAGGCATATCTCGACGGGATGCTGGTAGGGACACCTCCGACAGTAGAAGACGGGCATGACGCAGCTGAACAATGTGATGCGGTAAGTCAGTCGGTAACTTACGTTCAGCAGGGACAGGAGATCGCATCCCAATGTATGTATCGTGTTGGTTTGGTACAGCTTGAGCTGTTCGGCGTAGTTGGGTAGGTGTGTTGCGGTTGCCATTTCGCAGCGGTTCGTAGAGGTGGCGTGCTCCGGCTGTGTGTGCAGTCTGCAATGTGCACGCTCCGGGGTTGCTGTGAGCTCTGTGTAGTCGTGGGGAGACAGGACTTGTGTTCTGTTGGCTTGTTTGGAGGACACGGGCCCTCTTCCCACATGCTTCTCAGACAGTTCAAGGTCAGTGCTGTGTGACTCCTTCCAATTAACTTGCATGTGGCCGACATGGGGGAGTGTTTTCTTCTTTCTTCCCCGTCCGTTGTGTGCTTCTGTGATATGCGCTATCTGCCCTGTGGTCGGTCTCCTCGGCATGCCTGTGTTGGTCTATTCTTGGACAATGGCTGTATTCACCGGCTTCTGTCGTAGGGCTGTGGTTTCGGTGTTGGAATGGAAGGTCATTCAGTGCTGTCTGCTCTCCCTTGTGTGGGCGGCAGGCTGCCTTTCCGCTCTGCGTTGGGCCTTGTGTGTGGATGTAATTCTTGGGCCACCTGTTGTCGGTCCCCGGGCTCTTTGGTGTTCCGTTTCATGTGTCTTGTTCATATGTGCAGGGTGGTATGGGTTTTTCAGTGTGGTACTGGCGTTCCTCTTCCCGAAGGGGCCCTGCTTCTCCTAGTTGGTGTTGCCGCCGCTGTGTGCTACGCCATGTTTGTTACACTGGGGTGTGTCCTGCAGTTGCGTGTCTTCACTGACATGTGTGCGTCGTTTGTGTGGCGTTGGGTGTTGTCCGTGAATTGGGCGTTGGGGACATGTCTGTGGCCGGCCTGTCACGTGTCATGTGCGTTCGGGGTGGGGCTGATGTGTGTGCTGCTTGGTTGTGTCCCTGTGTCTGTGTGCGACGCATGCATGGCGCTGCGGTTGGCCTCTGCGTTGTGCGCATGTGTGGCGGCGTCATCGGCGCTTTGGGGCCGTGACGGGGTGGTTGGTTCCTAGTCCCAGGTGGTGTGTACACATGTGTTCTGCGATGTTAGGATTTGGCCTGTGTGTCATATGTGGATGCAATGGTGGATGTGTAGTGTGCACGCGCTGGTGGGGGGTTGTCCGCTTTTTCCGCCCTTGCACTGTGTGCGCTGTTTGCGTGCACTTGTTGTGTGTGTGCCTACCTGCGTCTCCGCGGTACGTTGCGTCCTTGGTGGTGCATCAGCAGAAGCATGGGAAGGGCCTGCAGTGCTGGATTCATGCCCGGGGTGCCGCTTCTTCGTTGTCCGTGCTCTGCGTCCGTGTTTCCGCCTCTCTTTCACGTGCGGTGTCTCTTTGCCGTGGGAGCCGTTTGTTTGCGGCATCGTAATTTATGCGCCGGGCGGGACGTGTTTCGTCGGACGGTGTGTGTCAGTTATGCTGCGCCGCTACGTGTGCGGGCGCACTTTGATGGCGGACGGTGTTGCTGGCTTGCCGGCGGTGTTTGGCCTGCTTTTCGCATCATAATTGGGCGGGCGTGTGGACTGCTGCGTGCCGGCGGTAACTGGTGGTTTTTGCATCCGCCAGCACGGCGGTTGTGCTTCCGCCCGCCATCGTAATGGGCCCCTTATTTTTTAATATTATAAAGTAAATGTATATATTATATTTTATATATGTATGTTACATTTTTATTAAAATTGTATTTATTATTTATAATTTTAAACATTTTGTAAAAATTCTAACTATTTTTTTTAATTCTATGTATTATTTACTTTATTTTACATTATTTTTTAGACATTTAAAAAAAACGATATTTTTAACAACGATATTTTTGTTTTGATATTTTTGTACTTACCATAATGTAGATAGGACTTCGATATTCTGGACATCGATATTTCGGCTCCGATATTTTTGTTGTCGATATTTCTGTAGTAGATATTCTGTCAGTGATTCAATCAAACGAAGACCCAACTCCAGGGTAACTTAGGATAGTATTTATTGAGATAGTAAGTTCAAGATAAAAGGTACAGAGAGCCCCACCAGGAGCAGCCTTCCTGCTGCTCAGCCCATATTCCAACTGACCACCTCACTCATCCAACATTCCACAGCATTATCACGCACCAACATTCCACACGATACTCACACTGGCTGAGCAGCAGGTACAACACTTCTCCCTTCCTCACAGTGAACAAAAACACAATGCAATGGTCCAAGGAAAAAGCACAAATTAGTAAAAATAACATGCACAGAAATCTGAAAAGGATCCATTACAAAGACCTGAAGATGGTTAAGGGCAAACCAGTTAGGATAAAAAGCAATGAAAACACAGTACAATGGGCTATGCAAGTTAACATCAAAATGCAGAAAAGCACCGGAGAAAGTGACAAATTGCATGAATGTTAACATACAGAAATACAATAATAAGAAATGACAAATGCCCACCCATGTACTCACTAAGATGAAAACAACAAACTGGGCAAGAAAAATCAGTCTTTAAGCAGAAAGACAACACCTACCCACATCCACTCCTTTTCCACACAAAACAAACTAAAGCCCTCCACCTTTCCACACAACACCAAACAAACCAGCAAACTGCTACACCACGCACAACCAACCAACCCCTTATGTAACAAACATACCAACTGGCCAGGCTGAAAATGAACGTGAACACACAGGGAAGCAAACCACAATGGTGCAGAAGAAAACTCGCCGCAGAACAACACAAACACCAGATGAGACCATCCCCAAGCTGTAAAAGAGGAATGAAAGGGAGGACAAGGACACAGACAATCCTCGACCACAATGCCAAAGCAAGAGGTGAAAGCTAATTCACCTACCAACCACACAAAGGTGGTACACACGAGTGACAAAACCCGTCAACTCAAAAACCATACCAACAGGGTGACTTACACACACCCAATACCAGGGCTGAAACCTCAATCAACCACCAACCACACAAGAGTGGTAGACACGAGTGACCTCTACCAAGTCAACTCGAACACAGCGCCCACCAGGGTGACAAACCTAAGTCTACCCACAACCACAAAAATAGTGGTAGGCCAGAGAGGCTCAGCACCTAAGAGCTTTCTCGTACACACACCCCTAACAGTGAGAGATACACAAACTCCCACAACAAAGACAAGGGGATAACCCAGAGTGACTTCATGCGTAAAAGTCAACTCACACACAACGCCAACAGGGTGACTTACCAAATCAACCCATACCCACAAAAATCGTGGGAGACCAGAGTGGCTAAACACCAAAAACCTTCACACGCACACTACCAACAGAGAGGGATTAACCAACCCCCACAACCATGCCAAGGTGGTAACCCAGGGTGACTGAACAACAAAACGTCAACACAAACACCATACCAACAGTGGATGATTCCTCCCACAACCACACACAAGTGGCAACACTGAGAGACTTTAAGCCAAAAAAGACAACTCACCCACAACACTTGTAAGAATGAACAAATGTTTTGACTGTGAATGACACCCCTTACATGAAGTTGACAACATTTTTTTTTTTCTTGCGAAGTGTCCCGAAGTTTACATTATTTAGAGTGAAACATTTCCCCCATGAGTTAAATGTATAGTCAACAGAAACCAAGATCTTCGATAAAGTATAAAGCAACAAACATCAAAGCCTCTTGGAAAAGGCCAGATCACCAACTCTCCCCAAAAGTCAGCGTAGGCAGTATTACCATGAAAGTTACACAAAAAGGGCAGATTAACGCTGAGACGCTTGTTAACCTGAACGTCGTGTCGCCGAATTGCTCACCGGAAAAAAAAAATGAATACAGCTCAACGTATTTCCAAAGGATGAGGGGACGCCGACCGGCAACAGGGAACACAGACACGAAACTTCCTCGGCATAGGACGCACAATAAATGGAAAGTTGAAGAAGATGGCGGCACGCAGATTGACGGAGAACCGGGTGGCTCCAGGCATCCCGTGCAGCACAGCGTGGAAACTGCAGGACACTCCGCGAGCTGAAGACTGGGCTAGCGCTAGAGACAACGGATGGCAGTTGGAGACAGGTGAGCCAACGGATTCCAACAGTTTTATTTTAAAAACAGGCGCAGCGGACGAAAGTTAAGACAGCTCCAAACACGGCACCAAGCCACGTAAGACAGCTGATTCCAGGAAACACAAAGGCAGGAGGAAACTCCTCTTCCCAAAGCCGCTCTTGACACGAACTCCGGGAACTACTCACACAAGTTGCTCCACTTGACACGGACGCTGGGGCACTTGAGCGAATGCGCACCTCCATAACACGGACTCTGAGCCCCTCACTCGATGCTCCTCCTCTAGGCATAAGTAAAGGGGCTCCTATGTCCACCAAACAGGGACAGCTGGGACTTCTTTCACTAATTGCTCTGAGCACTTGCCATAGGTAATTCCACACGGGGGCTCTGGGGGCTTGACGCTCCTCACAACAGGGACACCTCTTCAAGTGGCAGCACCCCAAACGCTCTTCCCCACAAAGACAATGGGAACCTCCTTCTTCCTCAAAGCTGTTCGTGACACAGACTAGAGGGAAACCTCATATTTGTCGCTGCTCTGGGGAACTCCTTTTGATGGAGACACTCTCCCAAGGTAAATTGACACAGACACCTCTTCCAAAGTTACAGCAGCCAGGAATAGGGAAAGTCCAGCAGGAACTGGCATGCCCAGGTTGGGGCCGACCGGTCTTGTGGTCACTGGTGGGGCTCAGGGCTGCCAGCTTGCTGTACACGCCAAACACAGATACAAGAGGAGCTTCTTCAAGTTCATCTTCTTCAGTTTCAAGTTACTTTAAAGCTTCAAAGTAAAAGTCCATACAGGTAGCACACGCAGGTTCTTCTTAGTAAAATCGTCACCAAAATGTGGTAATCAAACGAAGACCCAACTCCAGGGTAACTTAGGATAGTATTTATTGAGATAGTAAGTTCAAGATAAAAGGTACAGAGAGCCCCAACAGGAGCAGCCTTCCTGCTGCTCAGCCCATACTCCAACTGACCACCTCACTCATCCAACATTCCACAGCATAATCACGCACCAACATTCCACACCACATTCACACTGGCTGAGCAGCAGGTACAACACAATCCTATAGCAACCACAACGTAAATTGCAGGGCAAATAGCAAATGCAAGTCTATGATTTACTTTTTTGGGTTGGACAGAAAAGACAGACAGGTTTTATTCAAAGTTATTTATGTCTGGCATTACCTCGTGGAATCCAGCACTCACAGGAGCTATGAACCCTTCCCTGTGGGCAGGATGGAGGGGGTGCCACCGGCATGGTCCCGGGGAGAGAGGGTAATTAAAAGGGTCAAGCAAGCCCAGGCAGGCAATGGTCTCTGGTCTCAAAGCAGTGGCAAGGGAACACCACAACGTGACACGCTGGTGACCCCTCTTGCGACAGGAACTGCTGCTCCCAAGGATCAAAGACGCTCTGCCAAACTGTACTTACCAGCAGCCACACTTCTGTGTCATGTAGACTTTCCCAGGACTGAAATCTGAAAATAACACCTACCGCTGTCAGAAAGAAGCAGAAAATAAGTACATGTACTATGGAAAGAAGCCCAAAGCAAGCCCAGCCTCCCAAGCCCACGAAGGTGATGGACGTTAAAGATATGGGTGTGCCTTTAAAAAACTAGAAAGAATTGTTTTGTTCTGTTTGCTTTAGAGAAGACGCAGACTTTTCTCAGCCTTTTGCAAACCTAGATCACTCTGCTCCTGCGCAAGGCAGAAAGCTTGCCCGAGAAGGAATGTTTCACAGCTCCAAGTCCCTGGGGTTAGGGAGGTGTCGCAGCAGAGCACACGTGAGCTGCCTGCTGCAACGCAACTGGTAAGATATATATTTTTTTGTCAGCCTACAGAGCGACGCAACAACAGTGAACATTCCTTGCTGTTTTTTAAAATCGATTTAAGCATTAAGAGATTATCTCCAAGTGAATGCAGAGAGGGAAAAAACAGACACCTTGCAGTGCGTGGCTGCGATGGTGTGAGCTGAAGTATGCAGCATCTCACCCTGTAGCCTCACGTGCTGCGGGAGTGTTTATGTGCTGCCTTTGTTTAAAGTTAAATGTGAGCAGGAAGGCATTTCACTGTGCCGTAAACAATAACCAAAACCAGTGCTGACCTATCTGGGAGCTAATTCCTTTTTTTCCCTTGGGGGTTCTTGTTCACTTTACCTCATTATGGTATTGGAGGGCTGTGGCCAACATAACAATTCTACGTAGGCACTGTGAGAATACAGGTAGGGGGATGCCAGCTTATTGCTGGTATGCAGCTGTGCATTGGCTCTGTATATGGAGATGCTGAAAGGGGCAGGTGCATCGTTCAACAGCATTCCTCCGCTGGCTTCTCGCCTCTTGTTTCTACAGGGTCAACATGCTTGGTTTACTTGTGTGGTTTTCAGTGTGAAGAGTACCTGCAGTCACTATGTCATGGGTGATAGGGCAGTTGCACGTGTTCCGTATAGAAGGTTATTGTTGTGAGCGCCTCTTATAGATGTGTAAGTTTGACACGTGTACCTGCGATGCTGCTGATTCAGATGTGACAATGCTCTGCGCTTTTTGCGGGTCCAAAGGTGTTGTGATAGTTTTGCCGTGTTTGAGAGGAAATGCAGCGCGTACACAACACCAGTGGGGGTGGGGGTGGTAGGGAGTTCACTGCGTACTGTTAAACTAAGGGGCCGATTCCGATCTGGGTCGGAAAGCTCTCCGACCGATCCGGATCCGGATTGTTTTCCGACCGAGCCGGACCCCTGCAGTCCGACCGAACGAGTACGATGCGGCCGTATGCTGCCCGACTCGGTTCGGTCGGACTCCCATTGAAGTCAATGGGAGCTGGTCGTACGACTTGAACATGGGCTCCCATTGACTCAATGGGTACGTTGCGCACAAGGGGGCCCCCTGTAGTGGGTACGCGTTGGTGCCATCTGCACCGTACACGCATGTATAGGGGGGAACCATGGGTCCCCCCTGTGTCCGACTCGTATGGCTACGGGTGAAGGGGG
This sequence comes from Calotriton arnoldi, assembly GCA_963921515.1. Classification (NCBI taxonomy): domain Eukaryota; kingdom Metazoa; phylum Chordata; class Amphibia; order Caudata; family Salamandridae; genus Calotriton; species Calotriton arnoldi. The sequence goes on from CAWUFW010004151.1 coordinate 1,510,673, forward strand.
GTCCGGCACAGACCCCCAAAGTCCGTGTCCGGGAGCTTTTTCGTGTCGGAGGCTCCGACTCGATCCGGCTGTCCGGATCGTGCATCGTACTGGCTCGGTCGTGAAACGTCTCCATTGCGCGCCACGAATCGAGTGCGAACGAGTCGGACGGAGCGGTTCGGACCCGGAAACGAGTCGGTCGGCGATTTCGCGTTCACTCGCATCGTACTTGCTCGCTCGGACGGTTGTACGAATCGGTCAGAAACAAAGCCTCCGACTCGGATCCGGTAAAGCCGAATCCGATTCGGAGCCCTACCGACCGAGATCGGAATCGACCCCTAAGATGGGGAGGCTGGTTCCGGAGGGACGGGAGAGGGGGATAGCGTAGACATGTCAGGCGTGACAGGTGAGAAAAGCAAACATACGAAACTTCTTCACGTGTCCTTCAGCGTCTTTATTTGTGAGACAATTCTTGAACAATGCAAAGCTCACAAGTTTCCGAGGTACACACAGGCAGCTCATCCAGTCCACTACATGGTTTTTGTTTACATTCGTGCATCTCACCCTATAGCCTTGCATGCCACAGGAGTGTTTATGGGCTTGCAGGATTAGTGGCACCTTTGTTTAAAATTAAATGTGCGCAGGAAGGCATTTCCCTGTGCTGGAAACCACAACCAACACCAATGCTGGCCTAATAAAAAGTTACTCTTCCATGTGTTCGGGGGAGCCCCGGCTCAGAAGCACGTGATGTTTGTTTTTGTTTTTCTAACCTGAAAGCCGGCGCCGTGCTGATAGAAAGCGCAGCGCCCGTGTACATAGAACCTATGGGCATGGCGGCCCCTGCATGCCGCTGGAGTGTTTATTAACCTTGGGCACGAACTCCGCTCCGCTGAGTTTTGGAATTTTGCATACTCCGCGTTCCACGGAGAACGCGACGTTCCTGCAAAACTTCTGACTCTGCAGTGGAGCGGAGTTCAGCCCCGGACACCCCCGCCTCACACCCCCCGCAATAAATATTTTTTTAATAAAATTTACAATTAAAGTAAAATAAAAGCGCACTTACCTTATCGCGGCGTCCCCGGCTGCGCTCCTCGCCGTAATCCCCTACGTCAATCGTACGTCATGGTAGGACTGCGCATGCGTGCACATGCACAGTACTACCATGACATACGGCATTACGGCGAGGAGGAGGAGGGCAGCCCGGGACGCCGCGGTTAGGTAAGTGCGCTTTTATTTTAGTTTAATTGTAAATTTTATTTAAAAAATATTTATTGCGGGGGTGGGAGGTGTGGAGCAGAGCAGAGCGGAGCTCCACAGAGTTTTTGGCCAACTCCGTAGAGCTCCGCGTAGAGCAACTCCGCCTGCTCCGCCCGGGGTTAGTGTTTATGGGCTCGCAGGAGGAGCGGTGCCTTTGTTTAAAGTTAAATGAGAGCAGGAAGGCATTTCCCTGTGCCAGAAACCACAACCAAAACCAGTGCTGACCTAATAAAAAAAATAGTATTCCATGTGTTCGGCAGAGCCCAGGCTCAGAAGCACGTGATGTTTGTTTTTGTTTTTCGAACCTGAAAGCTGGCACCATGCTGAAAGAAAGCATGGCGTCCATGTACATAAAACCTAAGTGCATGGAAACTGTAGTTGGTCAGTGCTGCTGGACTGAAAAGGTAAGTGATGTATTGGGAGCATCAACCAATAAGGACCCAGGAAATCAGAGCGATGCAGGAGTGAACCAACGGCAAGCAGAAGGTGGGATTACACTCTGTATAGTGATTACTGCAGGTCTGGCAGACAGCGCATGTGCGCTGCCTAGGCTCGACCTACAAACGTCCCAGATTTAGATGAGCAACAACAAGTAAACAGGGCTCATAAGAGCCCTGTTCTCCTTAAGTTCCTGCCACTGCCTTTGTGATCTCTCAGGGCTGGGGTTGCAAAAGCAATGTAAGGGATCGTAAGGAGCAAGCCAGCTGCCAACCCTGGCAAACCCTAAATGATGTCCTTGCCGGGTGTGAGAAGTTGGCCTGGTATATGCTGTCCACTAATTAAAGTGGGCACCTTGTACCAGTCCAAACGACCCTTATGATGTATGCGGTCAAAAGATAACCTTTAGAAAGCTATCCTAGTGGTAGCTGTGGAGAGCAGCCTTCAGGCTTAATCTTGAAGGAATGTAAAGCAGCTTGTTTTACCAGAAAATCACCTTTAGTATTAACTAAATGAAAGGAGAACCACACAGTAGTTATAAAAATATGTATTTATTTATATAACACTCTCTAGTATCCTCTACACGAGGATACAACACAAAGCACACAATACTTTAGCAAAGTAACAGTTGTAAGTAGCACAATACACAGTGGGCTCCAGGGGGAGACCAAACCATATACTAAAATAGTGGTATAAGAACCACAACTGGAGTCGAGACAATGTCTAGATCACGTAGAATCACTGGGACCCCAAGGAACCACCCAAGGTGAGTAGAAAAGGACCCCACGGAGGACGGGTGCAGTGTGCTAACACGACCGCGGGCTCCGTACAATTCTATGGGGAAGTAGCGGTTACAATTTTAAAGTTTAAGGACCCTTCTCGGTGGACTTCAAGGAAACCCTTTGGAACTTAGGAGGTTGGAGACCCACCCCACCCGTGGATACCATAGTACCCGAGTTACCTATCCTAGAGGAGCCGGGTGCATATGCCTGGAGTGCTGTCGGAAACCGCTGTCATTCTCAATGGAGGGCTGCGAAGAAGTGCTGCTGCCGGGAAGGAAGAAAGTGTCTGTAGGAATCCAAGGGTGGATTCGTGATGGAAGGAACCTGAAAGCAGAGGGGACAGAGTCTGGGTCACTTCAGGGTGACCAGGGGCCCGGTAAACGAATGCCCACCGATGTTGGGTGCTTCGGGTGTGAAGAAGGGATGCTTGACTCTGCAGACACGAGGACCAGGAGATGTCAACGACAACCAGGAGCCAGATGTGAGCTGTCCCACGAAGGATGTCGAGTGCTGAGGGGTCGGTGTCTGGCTGGAGCACCAACAAGCCTTGGCAAAAGCAACCCATCCAGGAAGGTCAAGCAGGTTACGGTGTGGACCAGCAAGGTCCAGACGACTCACCAAGCAATGGGGAGTCAGGGCACGTCTTGAGAAACTGGAAAGCCCAACAGAAATCAAGATGACCCTCAAGAGGACCCACAGGTCGATTGACCAGGAGTCGCTAGGGGACCTCAAGCAAGATCACAAAGTACCAGCCCACGGAGCACTCAGTGCAAGGAGGCCAGAGTTCCTTGGTGGAAATACTGCTTAAGGTCAGGACTACACGAAATCCAATGCACAAGCTCAAGAATCACCAACAAGCATATGCACTTGCAAAAGTATGTGGTGCACAGGGGTTTGGGTTATGCGGTTCCCACAAGGGACACTGGCCTCAAACTCAGTGAGAGGGCAGATCTATCTCAAGCAACTTCGGAACCCACCTCCTGTGTTGCTGGAGCCTTGGGAGTATGCAGGAGCTCAGGATCAGCAGACTGGTCAGTTGCGTTACAGTGCCTGCGAATGGAAGGGAGTGACTCCTTCACCCCAAGGGAGATTCTTCAATTGTCCTTAGTGCACCACAGGTCCTGCACGGAGCCTGTATGGAGCAAGGGCACAGACAAAGCTTTGGACGGAGAGGGAGACGAAGTCGGGCCCAGTCGAAGTCCAGCGAAGTCCAGAGTGTCCAGACGGTCGAAGGTCAGTGGTTTCTTCTTGTAGAATCTTGTCCATGTAAAATCTAGAGTCTTACAGTCAGGTAAGCCCTTATGTACCCAGGGGAGAAGGTTGGACAGATTCGGGGGACCCTCCTAGGGGAGGGTCAGGACAGAGGGGTGGTTACACCCATGTCCTTTGTCCAGTTTCATTCCAGAGTAGGAGCCAACGGCTCCCAGAACTGGTTTGAGCTGGACTATGCACAGGGACACCAAATGTGCCCCAGGTGCAGACTTTCAGGCACTGAGGCAGTGCCCCCACCCAGCCCCAATACACTAGATCCTGTCTGGGAGATGGTCACACCTCATTGTGACAGGATGCCTATTGTGCTGCCTTCCTCTGCTCGAGCTTGGCTCAGCAGCAGGAGGGCAGAAATGTGTCTCTGGGGGGCAGCATCCATTTTGTGCTGCCCGGGTCGAGAAGGCTGGCACCAGAAAGACCAGTGACCCCACGAAGCTCGCTTCAGAAGGTGGAATCATACCTCCCACACCGGTTACCGGTGTGGAGTTATGATTCCAAGGTGTTTGATACCAAACACAGCAAACACAAGGAGATAATGGACGGAGTGCTGAAACTTTTCAGACACTCAACCCGTCATAGATCTGGGTTGAATCCATCACCGTTCTTTAGCTCACTTCGCCACCTCAGTTCAGACCCAGCTGTATGCAAATCAGTCTTGACCCTGTGCCTCATGGGAACAGTCCAGCCCGAACTGCCAAGCCAGGTCCTCCCTGAACCGGAAACGAGCATCCTGGACTGGGCTGGACTGTTCCCATGAGGCACAGGGTCAAGAATGATTTGCATATGGCTGGGTTCAAACTGGAATGGCATGGTGAGCAAAAAAACGATGGATTTAGGCCCAGATCTCTGTACTGGGGTGAATGTATGACATTGTTCTGCATTCTGTCCATCAATTGCTCTTTTTGCATTTGTCACCCCGAGTGGGACGGGTATGCCCAGACGTGAGTCGCGTGCTCTCCATGCCACTGGAGTAAAGCTATCTTGGCTGATGAGGGGTGAAACCCCGAAACCGGTCCTAGGATGCTTGTTTCCAGTCCAGGGAGGACCTGGCCTGGCAGTTCGGGCTGGACTGTTGCCATGAGGCACAGGGTCAAGACTGATTTGCATATGGCTGGGTTCAAACTGGAATGGCATGATGAGCAAAAAAACAATGGATTTAGGCCCAGATCTCTGTACTGGGGTGAATGTATGACATTGTTCTACATTCTGTCCATCAATTGTTCTTTTTGCATTTGTCACCCCGAGTGGGACGGGTATGCCCAGACGTGGGTCCCGTGCTCTCCATGCCACTGGAGTCAAGCTATCCTGGCTGATGAGGGGTGAAACCCCGAAACCGGTCCTAGGATGCTTGTTTCCAGTCCAGGGAGGACCTGGCCCGGCAGTTCAGGCTTGACTGTTCCCATGAGGCACAGGGTCAAGACTGATTTGCATATGGCTGGGTTCAAACTGGAATGGCATGGTGAGCAAAAAAACGATGGATTTAGGCCCAGATCTCTGTACTGAGTTGAATGTATGACATTATTCTGCATGCTGTCCATCAATTGTTCTTTTTGCATTTGTCACCCCGAGTGGTACGGGTATGCCCAGACGTGGGTCCCGTGCTCTCCATGACACTGGAGTCAAGCTATCCTGGCTGATGAGGGGTGAAACCCTGAAACCGGTCCTAGGATGCTTGTTTCCAGTCCAGGGAGGACCTGGCCTGGCAGTTCGGGCTGGACTGTTCCCATGAGGCACAGGGTCAAGACTGATTTGCATATGGCTGGGTTCCACCTGGAATGGAATGGTGAGCAAAAAACGATGGATTTAGGCCCAGATCTCTGTACTGGGGTGAATGTATGACATTGTTCTGCATTCTGTCCATCAATTGTTCTTTTTGCATTTGTCACCCCGAATGGGACGGGTATGCCCAGACGTGAGTCGCGTGCTCTCCATGCCACTGGAGTAAAGCTATCTTGGCTGATGAGGGGTGAAACCCCGAAACCGGTCCTAGGATGCTTGTTTCCAGTCCAGGGAGGACCTGGCCTGGCAGTTCGGGCTGGACTGTTCCCATGAGGCACAGGGTCAAGACTGATTTGCATATGGCTGGGTTCAAACTGGAATGGCATGATGAGCAAAAAAAGATGGATTTAGGCCCAGATCTCTGTACTGGGGTGAATGTATGACATTGTTCTACATTCTGTCCATCAATTGTTCTTTTTGCATTTGTTACCCCGAGTGGGACGGGTATGCCCAGACGTGGGTCCCGTGCTCTCCATGCCACTGGAGTCAAGCTATCCTGGCTGATGAGGGGTGAAACCCCGAAACCGGTCGTAGAATGCTTGTTTCCAGTCCAGGGAGGACCTGGCATGGCAGTGCGGCTGGACTGTTCCCATGAGGCACAGGGTCAAGACTGATTTGCATATGGCTGGGTTCAAACTGGAATGGCATGTTGAGCAAAAAAACGATGGATTTAGGCCCAGATCTCTGTACTGGGGTGAATGTATGACATTGTTCTGCATTCTGTCCATCAATTGTTCTTTTTGCATTTGTCCCCCTGAGTGGGTCGGGTATGCCCAGACGTGGGTCCCGTGCTCTCCATGCCACTGGAGTCAAGCTATCCTGGCTGATGAGGGGTGAAACCCCGAAACCGGTCCCAGGATGCTTGTTTCCAGTCCAGGGAGGACCTGGCCTGGCAGTTCGGACTGGACTGTTCCCATGAGGCACAGGGTCAAGACTGATTTGCATATGGCTGAGTTCAAACTGGAATGGCATGGTGAGCAAAAAAACAATGGATTTAGGCCCAGATCTCTGTACTGGGGTGAATGTATGACATTGTTCTGCATTCTGTCCATCAATTGTTCTTTTTGCATTTGTCACCCCGAGTGGGACGAGTATGCCTAGACGTGGGTCCCATGCTCTCCATGCCACTGGAATCAAGCTATTCTGGCTGATGAGGGGTGAAACCCCGAAACCGGTCCTAGGATGCTTGTTTCCAGTCCAGGGAGGACCTGGCCTGGCAGTTCGGGCTGGACTGTTCCCATGAGGCACAGGGTCAAGACTGATTTGCATATGGCTGGGTTGAAACTGGAATGGCATGGTGAGCAAAAAAATGATGGATTTAGGCCCAGATCTCTGTACTGGGGTGAATGTATGACATTGTTCTGCATTCTGTCCATCAATTGTTCTTTTTGCATTTGTCACCCCGAGTGGGACGGGTATGCCCAGACGTAGGTCCTGTGCTCTCCATGCCACTGGAGTCAAGCTATCCTGGCTGATGAGGGGTGAAATCCCGAAACCGGTCCTAGGATGCTTGTTTCCAGTCCAGGGAGGACATGGCATGGCAGTTCGGGCTGGACTGTTCCCATGAGGCACAGGGTCAAGACTGATTTGCATATGGCTGGGTTCAAACTGGAATGGCATGGTCAGAAAAAAAACGATGGATTTATGCCTAGATCTCTGTACTGGGGTGAATGTATGACATTGTTCTGCATTCTGTCCATCAATTGTTCTTTTTGCATTTGTCACCCTGAGTGGGACGGGTATGCCCAGATGTGGGTCCCGTGCTCTCCATGCCCCTGGAGTCAAGCTATCCTGGCTGATGAGGGGTGAAACCCCGAAACCGGTCCTAGGATGCTTGTTTCCAGTCCAGGGAGGACCAGGCCTGGCAGTTCGGGCTGGACTGTTCCCATGAGGCACAGGGTCAAGACTGATTTGCATACGGCTGGGTTCAAACTGGAATGGCATGGTGAGCAAAAAAACGATGGATTTAGACCCAGATCTCTGTACTGGGGTGAATGTATGACATTGTTCTGCATTCTGTCCATCAATTGTTCTTTTTACATTTGTCACCCCGGGTGCGACGGGTATGCCCAGACGTGGGTGCCATGCTCTCCATGCCACTGGAGTCAAGCTATCCTGGCTGATAAGGGGTGAAACCCCGAAACCGGTCCTAGGATGCTTGTGTCCAGTCCAGGGAGGACCTGGCCTGGCAGATCGGGCTGGACTGTTCCCATGAGGCGCAGGGTCAAGACTGATTTGCAAATGGCTGGGTTCAAACTGGAATGGCATTGAGAGCAAAAAAACGATGGATTTAGGCCCAGATCTCTGTACTGGGGTGAATGTATGACATTGTTCTGCATTCTGTCCATCAATTGGGGAGAGGAGTTGGCCTAACGGCTAGGGCGTCCGACCTCGAACCTGGGGACTGGGTTCGAGTCTCGGCAATGACGTTGAACATCTTGTGATTCTGGGCAAATCACTTAATCTCCCCGTGCCTAACAAAAATGAATGTGTGTCCTAATGTAACATAACTGGTGCTATGTAAAGCGCTCTGATACCCGATTCGGGTCAAGTTCGCACTATATAAAACTCTGCAAAAAAAATAAAAAATTGCGTTTGATACCAAACACGACATGTTTTATTTCAGCCGTTTTCGAGATAGCATTTACCGCGAGGTTATAATGCACCTCTATCTATATGTCTGGCTGAGTCACAGACAATCCGGGAGAATGGTCTCCGAAGGCTGCAGAGGGGCTCTGCTCATGCAGGGGCACCCTCTCACGTAAACCCAGCACCTTGCCTTCAGGATTGTTAAGGCCTGCTATAGGGGTGACTTATAAGTTTTAAGTGTAGTGACCTATAGATATAGTGAACCTATATCTAAAGTAAGTGGTACAAGCACCAACTTACACAGGCTGCAATGGCAGACCTGTAGTTCCATTTTGCATGGCCTCTCATGGGTGGCATAATACATGCTTCAGCCCATGAGAGGCCTCTGGGGTACCTATACCCTGGGTACATGGGTACCATATACTAGCGACTTATAAGGGTACCCCAGTATCCAATCTGGAGTGTACCAGAGTACATGCATAACATTTTAAGGAGAAAGCAGATAGACTGGGGTCCTGATTAGCAGGATCCCAGTCAGACTAGTCAAAACAGTGTAACACCAGGCAAAAAGTGTGGGTAACCATAAGAAGCAGATCCTACTTTCCTACACCGGGCACCAAAATAAAACTGGCAGCCATTAGTATATTAGATAGCTAAAAAGTTGGCCCATGTTTTTCAAATTGGGGCAGTTTTGAACCTGTAAAGACCCATGTAGTGGAAGACTGCATAGATTTGAGCTTGTTGTAGGTAATGGTTGTTTTAAAATCTGGGAAGTCAACAATAAAAAACGGCCCAGTAGACCATAAAACAGGTCCAAAAAAAGCCAAAGAATTGGCTCACACGCTGACCTGTTAGACCAGCCCATTTGGCACTGCCTGGTTGCCCTATAAACTAGTGCGGTCCTGGTTATTTATAGAGTTGATGCAATGCAATTGGCTAAAATGAGTGTCAGTGCTCCTAAAATTGAAGTGGCAGGCTGGTTAAGGATGAATAACCTGGGGTTTGGTGGTGGAGAAGAGTTTGGTGATTCAGGGACAGGGGTCAGTATAGTTTAGGATGCTTTGTAGTCACACACAGTATGTCTGGCCTTAGCGTTGTATGGGACATATTCTCAAGAACGTGTGATAACCATCGCAAATTTAGCTTAACGCAACTTTGCATATCGCAGTCCATCGCAGGAAAACAACGCCGTGTTAACGTAGCATTCTCAACCTGGCGGCACCATGCCATAGTCCCACGATAACGCGCCAAATGTCCGCGTTAAAATCAAATGCAAAAATGCGAAACACTAACGCAAATAAAGTCGCGATGAGGCCAACCGCGATAAAAAATCAGCGATAACCAGCGACAGGGTTGCAATACCCACGCGTCATGAGGGAAAATGCACAATAAAAGCAGAACAAGAAAAAAAACAACAAAAACAAAATAAACTGCGTAGCAACATGGATGCACCCGGAACCAGTGCCCAGGTCAACGCGAACCCCACAAGCCCCACAGACCACCAGCAAGGAACCTCGGGGTCGGGAAAGGCCAAGGAGAAGAGGAAGAGGAAGATGGGGCACAGTCCGCTTGACAACCTGACCGTCCCACGGAGGTGACAGAGCACGAACAACAACTGTCCGTCACCTCCACCGTGTCATTGGCAACACAGATGGACAAATGGCATTCCATCGTGAATGCAGTCGGAGCATTGATGAGGCCAAGATGCGCTGGCACGATGCGAAAAGCAAAACCAAGCAGAAACCCGCTGCCAACAGGAAGGCAGCAACGGCGAATGGAGGTGGGAGCCCAGCGCCACAGGAGGAGCTGGAGCAAATGGCGGCCACAGTCATCAGTGCGGAGACGGTGCAAGGAGTCGGGATTCCTGATAAAGCACGACATGACCGGACACAACATTAACAGGGTGAGTAACGAACAGGGACTGGGGGGACGGGGGGGACCGGCACAATGGCACACATCCACAACAACGTGTAGCACACCGCACACCCACAACAACCCTAGGTCATGTCCCTGATCCCCGTGGCACACTGCAGCACACATACAAACATCAAGTAGGCCCCCGTACACCATGTGCCCAAAGGGGTCACACCCCACACATCACAAAGTCCACGACACACACATGCACCCGTGCGAAAGACAGCAAAGATGCGTATGTGAGAGCCACACTGACAATGCAAGTGACACCACATGACGAGCAGCATGGCCGGAGTACAATCACCATGACATTGTGCACGCCACGAGACTGAGGTGGCTGAGTGTGGACCACATCCGGAAAGGAGCAGGTCACACTCTGACACATCCACCTGCACAAACAACCACTGACGGCAACAAGACATCTGCAGACAAACAATGCACAAGAGTACAAAAACCTTCCAAGAGCACAAATGACCCAAGTCGCCAACATCACAGCACCTTAAAAGCCCAAAAGTCAAAGGCACACCGCCTCCAAGAGATAAGGGGCAGCAAAATCACAGCTGCAGGTGCGACCCTCCCAAAATGCAGCACACACACATAGCAATGCCAGCACATCCACATGGACGACAATGTGGTACACAGTGCAACACTTACACTGCAGAACAGAGGACACAACTGGGTCCGCCTGTGTGTAAGGAATGGCCAATCACATCTGACTTAGCAGGGAACTGTGAGATGCAAATGGATGTGTACAACCACACCTACGTCATGTAGTCCAAATGTCCACTGTCCCGCATCAGACAGTCCGCCCCTCCCAAACAGTCACAATGTACATTGACATGCAGTCTGTATGTAAACCTGAATAATGCGTGAACATACATGCCAACACAATGTCAACAAGCATCTCCCCTTCACATTGCAGAGGGACAAACAACACCTCCAGCAGAGCAGACCAGACAACTCCACAGTGATTCTGAAGAGGACCTCCACACTTCCGACACCGATGCCCTGCAACAGTACATGGACATCTTCGGGCAATCGACCCCCAGGAGCAGGGAAGCCCAGCTGCATCGAGGATACCCCACCCCATGCACAGACAACACAGCTGGATGCACGGACCACCACGGCTGGCTCCCAGCAGCGCACCCAAGCACACATCGCATTCCAAGGCCAGGTGTCAGACTGCCAGAAGGGGGTGTCCGAACATGTGCGGTGGGGTCCCACCTCATGGAAGCCAAACTAGATCACATATGTGAGTGTCTAAGTCCCATCATGGACCACCTACACTCCCCAAAGGAGACCCACACTGCGACAGAGACACCCGCATCTGACATTTCCATGACTGACCACACCCTGAGCCACGGGATAATCATCCACACCCCCACGCTGGACTGGCGCACACCATCCCATTCCACTGCTCTTATGTATTGAGTGGGGGACGACAAAGCTACATGTGCAATGTCCCACACTCTGGCTGCGGTGACATGGCTGCATCCTCTGCACATGGCACAATGTGATTTGTGGGGCCGTGGCCCGAATGCATACATCATGAGCACACGTACACAATCAAAGAGCTCTTGAACTGGCCACGAGCACGTGCGCCCAACAGCTTTATTGGCATGGTCACATGCACAGTGACGCATGTGCTGGATGTGTGTGGGGTGAGTGTCAGCCAGCCCTCAGGGAGTCGTTGGTGCTGGCAACAACTGGAACAGTGATCACAATTGAAGCAGAAACATAATACACCAGCATAACAGAAACAACTGTGAAGCATCATGACGGTAGTCGGAGAGAGTACAGTGTTCACCCAACATGCAAGCAGAATGGTCCTTGATTTGTTGTGCACTGAGTAAGTGGCACCTGTAGGGCTGAGCAGCTTATCAAGCTGATGATGGCATCCACGACAGGTGTGAGCAACTCTGACAGTCTGGCAGTTAGACACTTACAACTCTGGCACCTGTTGTTTGGAGTTGGTCCTGGCGGTGGTGGCGTGTGCATCCTGCGGTGATGCGACGTCCGGGCAGGCCAGGACTCGATCTGATGTGTGAGCCCAGGTGGACCGCAGTTGAGGCCGGAGGCAGCGGACAGCGCAGGGCCACAGAGACATGGCATTGAGGCCCCCCAGGCCATCGGAACCGAGGCTATCCAACATGCCCTCAGGTTGGGGCCATGATTTGAGCTGCACAGAGTTAGTGGCCCTGGTTGCACTGTGGCTGGCACAGCCACACCGCCACGAGACGGTGACTTGCGGTGCAGTGAGATAGTGCCACGCTAGGGGAGTGGGTCCTCGTCGATGTCGAAGGTGAATGTTGCAGAGGTTTGTGGGGGACAGTGGAAGGGCCCCACCAGGGCATGATGCAGAGGGCAGTAGCCGGCCGGAAGCGGCAAATGGAGGAGTGGAATGCTACAGCCTCATCTTGGCAACATAGTCAGTATCACCAACACAATGATGAAGACAACCCCCAAACCATGGACTCAGTATCCAACAGATATCAAGAAGTAAGTGTTCATGGATGTCGGGGAACAGACTTAGTGGCACCGGAGCTGTGAGGGGAGGCAGTCTGCGACGTGGCCAGTACAATGTTATCAGCTCGGCCATAAATGATTCATGACAGAGTTCCCAATGTGTGGCCTACTCGACCGCTGTATGGTCCGGAGGCAGCGGGCAGCGCGGGCCAACCGCTGTTCAGCAAGCTCCTCCTGGAACACTAACACACAGCGTTGAAATGGCATGTGGTGATGACTCGTGGTTGACCGAGGCAGTAGCGACAGAGCTGAGCGGGTGTTTGGCCAGCGATGATGGCGCATGACAGGTTGGGAGTCCATCGGCCCGTGGTGCAGCAGGCGCATAGGTTCGCAGGCCACAATGCTCACGACGAGGGCGTCGGCCTCATGGCGGGCTAGGAGGCGCCGCACTGGCAGGCACGTTTGCCATTCCGGAAGAGGACCACGCCCAGGGCTACGTGCTTTTTATTCACACCCCTACGCTGGCCTTGCGTACGCCGGGCCAGGCCACTCCGCACACGCTTGCAGGGGGGGACGTCACAAGCTACATTTCCGCATTCTTCCCCACTGGCTGTGGTGACATGGTTGCGTCCACTGTCCACTGCACTCCACACATCAGCAGTGCATGTGGGCATGGATATGTCTGTGGTCTGCATACTGCTATCTGTCCAGGACATCTCCGCCACAGTTGGCATTGGGTACATTCTCATTCATGGGTCACTTGCCTCCTTCGCACATACCTGGTTCCCACCTCTCCCCACATTCCACTATTGTGTGGCTGCGGTGCCATGCCATTGATGGTTCGTGTACATGGCTGAGCAAGGTTGCCACAGTGAGTTGTGCTGTCGTGTCTGGTGGGTGGGCAAGTTGTCTGGCATGTTGTATGTGATTTTGTGACGTGCGCATTGCCAGTGTTGTGAGTTGCATGATTGTGGAGTTGAGGTGTGTGCTGGTTTTATTTGGTACTTACCTACATGCAGTGCATTTCCATGGGTGCCATCCTGGTAACGCTGGTTGATGATGGACTGTCGGGGGATGCTGGAATCATGCACACTGGCTGGGTAGTTGGCTGCAACCTTGGTGTAGGGTCCCCGCTGGTCCACTATTGCCTGCACATTGGTGGGATGCGTGTGCTTTCTGTTGCGGTAATTGTGTGTTTTTTCTGCAGGGGCACTAGTTGCACATGTGTGTGGTGGATTGCCCCAACAGGTGCGGGACTCCTGCTATGGCGTGTAGTCCTTTCTTGGTCTCCAGCTGTTCCTGCACATTGTGGGGGACGTTTAGGTACTGGGGCTGGCTGTGTGTCTTCTCCGACTCTGGCGGATGTTGTTTGGGGGGTACGGGAGGCCAACTTGTGCAGCACAGCCAGCAGATTTGTCTGCGGAGGGATGTTGGTTGTCCGCTGTGTTGGTACAGTCAGCCTGTGGGCAATGATGACCCGGATGCGGTGGATGGTTGTCCTTTTGAGCCTGTAGTGGGCATTGACATTGTCTGGTGTTAGGTCTGTGGGGCTGGTGCATTTCCTGAGGGTCCGCTGTCTTTGTCGGCGCTGTTTCTGTGGTGGTCTGGGGGGGATGCTGGGGCCCTGGGGGGGGTGGCAGAGGGTGTTGTTGCCCTCTCGGGGCTCCGGGATATGCATGGTGAGTAGCTCCATGGCATCTGTTGTTCTTCATGTGTGGGTGTGGACTGGTCTCCCTTTGATGGTGCAGGTTGTCGTCCGACTTTACACCAGGTCAGAGCAGGTGTTAGGTTCCTGCTGCTAACGTGCCTCATCGCCTGTTTTGTGGTCTTATCGCTGATCGGGCTGGTCGTTGAGAATGTTGTGGTGTGCTGTTGTCGCCGATTTTTGCTCGGGAACGCCTACTCTGCATCTCATTAGCGATAGTTGCGGGGGTCATCTGTGGCAATGTTTTTTGCGGGTGCTATCGCGGGTAAAATGGTGTTCTGGGCTGTTAACACCAGCATGTGAATGGTGCGATGAATTTATCGCCACTTTGGCTGCGATAAAGTGCCGCTAACTCGGCGATAAGTCCTTGAGAATATGCCCCTATATCTCTCAATGGTTAGAGGTAACTGGTGCACCCGGCCGTTACATACCTCTTTCCTTAGTAGGGTCTGGTTAGAGTAGAAATCATCTGTTTGTGTGCTGCTTCAACCAACAGGGAATGCCCATCATCATGCATGTCATGTCTACTGTGACTTTGCTGTCACTAACAGTTGATTCCTTCTCTGATACCACAAATTGTACCCTGTCACTATGTTCAACTTGCAACAGCTAATTTCAATTGAAGGTCTACCTACAACCCACTATCTTGTCACTCTTCTTATGACAATCATCAATAAATATGCCATGGCATTCTCTACACAAAAGCTCAATTTGAATGTTGAGGATTGAGTATATCAACCTTGTGGATTTTGAAGTACCGAGTCACAAAGAGAACAAGAAAGATTTGTTTTCTATCTGCTAAATTTGGGGAGTACGATTGAAGATATAGTTTACCATACAATAAATATGGTGAATGATAACATTACCCTCATATCTACCAATAGCTGGAGAAGTTTGAAATGGGAAAAAGTAAATAATTTAGAAGTCAAAGCTGATATTGTGTAAAATTGTGAACATTATTTAGAAAATATCCTGGCAGAACATTCATCAACTAAAGAGGCTTTGATTGCTTGTCTATGAAATATAGATTAGATTTTCCTAGTTCTATTTATATAGATACAACCACCCAATAGGTTAAGAGACCTAGGGGCATAGTCACAAGGACCTACCGCCGATTTACCCCCACCTTAACCCATCAAACGTGGAGATAGATTTAACACCCCATTCACAAGCGGGTGAAAACTGCAGACATCGCCAGTATTCCCACGATAACTGCCCCAAAACGTATCCCCAGGGAGGACACCACCAACTAACCCTAATGAGATGCAGAGTAGGCGTTTCCGTGCAAAAACACACGAAAACACCACAACACCACTTTCACAACGAACTGCCAGATCTGCGATGCGTGTCAAAACCACGCGATAAGCCGCGGTAGCAGCAGGTATTTAACACCTGCCTGCTGCTGGTGTAAAGCTGGGCGACTACCTGCAGTAGGCAACGGAGCCCCGCACACAGCCACACCCGAAGAACAAACGACGCCATGGAGCTACTCATCATGCAGCTCGGAGCACCAACAGGGCCACAACACCCACCGCCACCACCTCCAGGACCGCCACCACCCCCAGGACCCGGACCCGCACCCCACCCCCCGGACCACCACAGAGGCAGCGCAGAGTAAGACAGCGGACCTACGGAAAATGCACCAGTCTCACAGACCTAACACCCGAGGAAGTCATCGCCCACTACAGGCTCAAAAGGACAACCATCATCCGCATCATGACCCACATCGCCCACAGGTTGACGGTCCCAACCCAGCGGAAAACCAACATCCCTCCGCAGACAAAGCTGCTGGCTGTGCTGCACCTGTTGGCCTCTGGTACCTTCCAACCAACAACTGCCAGAGTCGGAGGAGTCTCACAGCCAGCCCTAGCAAAGTTCCTCACATCTGTCCTGGATGCCATCATCAGCTTCATACCCCAGTACCTTCACTTCCCCCACACTGCGCAGGAACAGCTGGAGACCAAGCAAGGCTTCTACGCCTTTGCTAGCTTCCCACACGTGTTGGGGGCCATTGACTGCACACATGTCCCACTTGTGCCCCCTGCGGATACTTCACAACACTACCGCAACAGAAAGCACACACATTCCATCAATGTGCAGGCAATAGTGGACCACCAGGGAATGTTCACCAATGTCGTCGATAACTACCCAGGCAGTGTGCATGATTCCTACATCTTCCGACAGTCCATCATCAACCAGCGCTTCCAGGATGGCATCTATGGAACTGGACTGCTCGTTGGTAAGTGCTAAATCAACACACCACACACCTCAAAGCCACCATCACACAACGCACAACTGTGGGAATGCACACATGACCAAACCACATACATGTCAATCAACATGCCCACCTACCAGACATGACAACACAACTCCATTGGGATCCTGGGCTTCCCATGTACACAAGCCAGCCATATCATGGCACCACAGCCACACAACAGCTGAACGTGTGGAGAGGCAGAAAGCAGGCATGTGCGAAGGATGCAAGTGACCCATGAATGGGAATGTACACAACAACAAGTGTGGCGTGAATGTGCTGGACAGACCTGGGTATGCAAACCACAGATATGTCCATGCAGACATTAACTGCTGGTGTCTGGAGAGTAGTGAACAGTGGACGCAACCATGTCACCCCAGTCTGTGGGTTAGATCGTGGAAATGTCGCTCGCCGAGTCCCCCCCTGTGTGCGTGAGCGTAGTGGGTTGGCCCGGCTCACGCCAGGCCTGCGCAGGGGTGTGGATAAAAACACTGTTGCGCTGAGCGTGGTGCTCTCCCGGAATGGCCAACGTCACTGCCAGTGCGGCGCCTCTCAGCCCGCCACGAGGCCGACGCCGTGAGCAGCGGGGCCTGCGAGCCTGTGCGCCTGCTGCACCCCAGGCCGCTGACACCCAGACCCGGCTTGCCCGCCCCAGTGCTCCAAGGCCGCACTCCTCACCTGCCGACACCGTCGTGTGTCAAAGAGGGCCCACCACGTGCCGCTGCAAGCTCCAAGACCCATGCCCGCGACCGTGGCAGGCTCCTCAGGCCATCGCTGTCCTCCGTTACACAGGCCCCCAGGGGTCCCCATTCGTTGACATACCCCACCGCTGCAGCCGGGCTGCACTGCAGAACAGCATGTCCCACATCTTGAACTGAGTCATCATTAATCAATGGCAGGGTCCATGCCAGTGTACGCAGGGGGAGGACTGAGAGGGAGATGCGTCACAGTCCGGTGGAAACACGGATCACGGTTACGGAGGAGGTCAACCAGTAGCAAGGACTGACCTGGTGCCACTAACCCTGTGTGCCGTGAGTGACCGTCAGCCTCCGGCGGAACATCGTTGGTGTCTGAGCTTGTGGCCTGGGGGTTGTCATCAGCAACGGGCAGGTACGGACTTGGTGTCTGGCATGAGTCTGTGGCATTCATATCCTCCATGTTGCCGGTCACAGCTGGCATGTGCCCTCTGCATCATGCCCTGGGGGTACACCTCCCATTCTCCCCCGAGAGAATCCGCGGAAGGCACCTCTGAGACATACGAGGCCCTGCTCTGCCCTCATGACCCTACCCCAGTCTCCCGCAGGTCAGCGTCCCGTGGCGGTAGGCCCGTGTCGGCCGCTGTGCATCCGGGGCCACTAACCCAGGGCGACTCAAGTCATGCTCCCTTGTTGTTCTGACATTGCATTTCTGAGTGCCTGATGACTGTTGGAGTTGTTGCCAGTACCAGCTACTCCCTGAGGGCTGGCTTACACTCACCCCATACACAGCCAGCACAGGCGTCACTGGATCAGTGGGACTGCCATCACATCATGCCGAACCAAGTATTGACTCTTTTCTCTCTGCACTGTCCCAGGTAATCAAGGATATGCACTCAGCCCTTGGATGATGACACCCCCTCTGAGACCCGAACACACCCGCCCAGAGTCAGTACAATGCGGCCCACATACGCACCAGGGGCATCGTTGAACACACATTTGGCGTGTTGAAGTCACGTTTCAGGTGCTTGGACGGCACAGGTGGAAAGCTCCTGTACAGCCCGGACATCGTGTGCAAGATGATCGTTGCATGTTGTGTGTTGCACAACATCTGTGTACGCACCAATGCCCCATGGATCCCAGTTCCAGAAGTACCGGACGATGATGGGGACGATGGGGCAGGTGGCCCACATCCCACTGCAGCTGCGGCAGGAATGGCCCGTAGGAACACCATCATTACCAATTTCTTCTCATGAGAACGTCACATTGTGGCCGTCCCTGGCAATCATGGGACAGTACAAGATGTCCACAAGCACAGCATGCGTGAATTAAACATATTTGCAGGTTACAGGTTGTACTTGTACATTGTCATGTCACAGTTTCCTGCTGTGCCAGATGTGATTTGCCATGTTGTGCACATTTGCGGCACCAGTTGTGTCCTGTGATCTTTTGTGGAGGTGTTTCTGTTTGTACCGGGATGTTGTCAATGTCGAGGTGCACTTATACTTATGTATGTATGCTGCACGGTGGGTGATTCGCTCCTGCGGCTCAGATTTGTCTGCCACTGATCCCTGTCATGCGGTGTGCCTGTCAGTTCTGTGCTGCCAGGGTGCTGAGATGTTGCAGACTTGGGTAACTTGTGCTCTTTGTCGAGTTGTGACTCTTGGGCATGGTTTGTCCACAGATGTGTCGTTGACGTCAGGGGTTGTTTGTGCAGGTAGTTGTGTTCGAGTGTGACCTGCTCATTTTCTGGTGTTGTCCGCACTCAGCCACCTCAGTGTTGTGCCGTGTACATTGCCATGATGATAGGACTGCAGCCAAGCTACTGGTCATGTGGTGTCTCTTGCATTGTCAGTGTGGCTGATGTATGTGCATGTTCGCATGTTCGCACGTGGGCATGTGTTGGTTGTGTGACTGTTGATGTGTTGGGTGGGTGCCCCTTTGGGCACAGGGTGTTCGTGGGACTACTTGGTGTTTGTGTGTGCTGAAGTGTTCTGCTGGCCCCCCTCCTCTGGGGTGCGTTGCTGCTTTCGTGTTGGCAGCGAGTTTCTGCTTGGTTTTGCCATTCACATCAGTCCAGCGCCTCTTGTGCTCTTCCATTGTCCTCCTCTGCCATGCGGCGGCATTCACATGGTCTGAGGTGGTGTGCCATCTTTGCCTCTTTGTTGCCAATGACACGTTGGAGGTGACGTACAGTTGGTGGTGGTGTTCTGTCTCATCCGTGGTGATCATGTGGTTTTCCTGTTGACTGTACCCCGTCTTCCTCTTCCTCTTCTCATTGCCCTTCCACGTGCCCTGTATTCCTGGCTGTTCCTCCGTGGGGATTGTGGGGTTCATGTTGTCCTCTGCAGTCGGTCAGGGTGCATCCGTGGTACTCCGCAGTTGATTTCGTTTGTAGTGGCATTTTCCGTATGCTGTTCTTGTGCTTTTTCCCGCATTACGCATGGGTTTTGCTGGCCTCTCGCTGCTTATCGCTGATTTCCTCGTCGCGCTTTGGCCCATCGCATGTTTTTTCGCGTTGAGGTTTGTGTTTTTATCACGGTCACGGTTGTTGTATCGCGGACATTGTCCGCGTTTTCGGGGGACTTCGCATGGTACCGCCGTGTTGTGAATTCCACGTTAACACAGGGTTATTTTCCCGCGATTGGCTGCGATGTGTAAAGTTGTGTTAACATTTTTTTGAGATGTTTAGCACACGTTCTTGTGAATATCCCCCATAGATAGATGCATTAATGAGGAGTGGTGGAATCATGTTTTTAATGCCAAAAATAGGGTGGGATGGTGAATTTTGTACCATCCGAAGTTTGTGAATTGACTTTTTCGGAAGGTCTTTAAGGGTGGAATTACAATAGTCCAATTTGGAGAGGATTGTTTCTTGGAATAAAGTTTTCAACTGTCCCATGGGAGAAAAGGCAAAGTTTCCGAAGACCTCTTAGTAAGAAGGAGCAGGAGGCGCTGTATGGACTATGCATTGTTGGATGGAGTATTGGTGCCAAACACTATTCCTAAGTTTTTGCTGCAGAAGTAGGGACAGGTGGAGGTGCCATCTTATCTGGCCACCAGCTGGAATTCCAAATAGATTAATTTGCGAATACTGTTTTTGGACCTGACCCTTTTAGCAGAATCACCCCCGAACCTTTTGCCTTCCTCCTCCTACTTTTTGCTGAATTCATTTTGTTGGCTTGGGACTAACTAGTACTAAAGCACTTGTGCTCTCTACTCTAAACATGATGGAATTGGCTTATATCCAATTGGCATTTTTAATTGTCTTATAAGTCCCTAGTAAAGTGGGATTACATGGGCCCAGGGACTGAAAATTAAATGCTACAGTGCCCTTTAAACATGTCTCAAGTCTGTCATTGCCGAGTCTGTGTGTGCAGATTCAACTACCATTTTGCCCTGGCAAAATAAACCTTTTGCCATGCCCAAACCTTTCTTTTTAACGCATATAAGTCACCCCTAGTGTAGACCCTCGACAGCCGAGAGGGCAGGATGTAAAGCATCCAGAAAGTAGGACATGTAATTTGATGTTTTACATGTCCTGGTAGTGAAAATCTCTTACATTTGTTTTTTACCTCTGCAAGGCCTATCTCTTACCATAGAATAACACTGGAGTTGCCTTCTTACATTTTATAAGTTTAATTTACAAATGGGAAGAGATAACCAGTTCATCTCTTCCCATTTGTAAATTACACTTATAAAATGTAAGAAGGCAACTCCAGTGTTATTCTATGATAAGAGATATGCCTTGCAGTAGTAAAAAACAAATGTAAGAGATTACCGAAATAACCAGTTCATGTTTGGTGTCTCTAGAGTCCAAATTTAAAAAATCCTAACTTATAGTAAAGTTGGATTTTGAATTGCAGTTCTGAAAATGTCACTTTTAGAAAGTTGGCATTTTCTTGCCTTAGCCATTTCGTGCCTGCAGCCGGTCTCTGGTCCCATGACTGGGTGTAGTTGGTAATTGGGCTTTGTATATTCCTCCTAGACAGCAGCACACGAAGGGAGCTTAGGTGTGACTAGATGGGCCATCACTGGCAGGATGGGTGGGAGGAGTAGGGCACAGCCCTACTTACTCTTGAACAGGCTGTGTCCTGTCTCCACACAAAGGGCTACATACCCCCTATAGTTAGTCTAGAGCCAGGGCAGGGAAGGCAGGGCATCTGTGCACTTCAAAGGCATGCCTCTAGAAGTTTCACCCCACTTCAAAGGCACAACTGTGTGTAAAAGAAGGACCTCTGACCCCACCACTTCAGTACACTTCTTGACCTGTGGATGCTCTGCCAGGAAGAAATACTGCTATGCTGATACAAGGACTGCAACTCTGCTGGACTGCTGCCCTAAGGGAACTGCTGCCCTGCTGTGCTGACTTGCTGAGTGCTTCCCTCTTCCCTGGGGAAGAAGAACTGGACCTGCAACCCATCTGGAACCCAGGACCCCAGAGCGACTCAAAGGGCTAGTCTGCTGGCCTCCTGCTCTCAGCCTCAGGTACATAAAAGGCTCCCCAACAGCTCCTGGACCCATCTTCAGTGAGTTCCTGACTCCCAATTGGTCCCTCTCAGGTCCTGGACCCATGGTGTGGCTCTTGAGCTCTTAAAATCAAGTTTTTGGGCTCTTCGTGACTGCGAACAGGCCCGTTTGCACAGGAACCGCGCTGCTTGTGCCGAAAATGAGCATGAGCAGCCACCAGCCCATCTGTTTGTATAAGCAAGCATCGATCATCACAGAGGACCGTCAAAGCGAGGCTCCAGCCTACCTGCCTGCCCTTGACGCCTGGCCTGCTGGTCGCAATAAATCAACCACCGCCAGTGATGCGCTTTTTGCTCCTTGCAGCCCTCTTAAACACGATTGAGACTCTTGGCACAAAACTTGAAAAGTTAAAACCTCAGCAGGACTGATCTGGGACTGCATACAGCCCACGGTCCATTGCAGTTGGCCTGAACTTTTGACTTTGACCTGGTCCAGTGTGACAAGATAGCCGCGGTTGGAGCTTTATGCTTTTAGGCGCTGTATTACAGATTATTATTCATAAATTCATAACTCTGGTTCTTCTGATTAGATATTTGTAATTTTGGTCTTGTTTTATTCATTACATTTTTCTCTAATTTTCTGACATGGTATGGGATCTTTTTGTGCGGTGTTGTCACTGTTTTATTGTTTAAAGTGTTGCATAAATGTCTTAGGCAATGCCTCTATGTTAAGCCTGACTGCTCTGTGCCAAGCTATCTGGGGTTAAGCACAGGTTAAATTGGGGTTTATTTGTTTCTTACCCTGACTAGGATTATAGTTGCTGCTTAACCAGGGCTCACACCCCAGTTAACCAACAACCCAATTTCTAACATTGGTGATCAGCGGTGAGGATAGGAATTGTGTTTGTGCACTGCCATACACTGATGTGGTGTACACTACCATCTCATATCTACAACCATTATGAGTTTTTTAAATTCTGCTTTTTCTCTTATTTGGACATTTTCCAAATTATGATTCCTGCTTTACCGTCATACACTTGGGACTATTTTGTTGTTGCATCTGTGATACCTTGCCAGAATGGAAAGGGATCACAACTGCCTATTATATTACACCATGAAGGAGCTGAGAAGGTTCTGCAAGGAGAGAGGGCTGGTCGCGGAGAAGGGGTCCACTAAGGCGGACCTGTGGGCAGCCCTGTATACATTTAGTGGCAAAACTCTGGTATGGAACACCCCTAGATGACCAGGAGGGTAATGATTCTGAGGTGGACTACTTTGCAGCTCTAGGGCTAGAGATAGGAGAGTACATTTCACTCCTGGACCCAAAACAAAGGACCAAGGGGCAAAGGCGCTGAGAAGGATGAGGAGGAGGAGGAAAATTACTTGGCAATGGCTCCACAGAAGAGTGGGGAGCCCACAGAGATGGAGTTCCCTGCTGGATACAATGCAGGAAGCAGTATCTCATCTCACACCCTGTCTCCTGAGAAGCTGAAGGGCAGACAGGCTGACAGGGACCTGAGGCTGCAGATCACCCAAGTGGCTGCCGAAGATAGAAAAGCTGAGGCTGAAAGGGCCCTGGTGGAGGAGAGGATGGTTGAGGCTGGGAGGGCCATAGCTAAGGAAAAACTTGTCATGGAGCTAGAACAAAGAAAGACTGTGGCTGAGAAAGCCTTAGACGAGAGAAAGATTGTGTTGACTCATGAATTGAGTCTTAGAGAGCTGGACTTGAAGGCCAAACAGCTGTTAGAGTACAGCAGGAGTGGCAATAGTGAAACTACAGTGACCAGTGCTGATGGAAGGCTCTACATACCCAGAGACTTGGGGCCATATGTATAACCCAGTTTGCATAGCTCTTGCGCAACGCAACGTGATGCAAGAGCCACGCAAACCGTAAGTCATATTTTTTAAGCTGCACAAAGCCACTTTGCGTGGCTCCAAAAATATGGAGTAACGCAGCTCAAATTGCTGAGTTGCATTACTCTGTCCTGGGTAGGTGTTCCATGGGCATTTTGTGGGTTTTCCCTCGCAACTCTCATGGTTTGTGATGCATTCCTAGATTTACAAAACCTTGTAAACCTGAGAATGTGACAGAAAGATACACCTCCCAAGGAGAGGCAGAACAAGGAGAAATATATTTATATCTCCTCATTTTTTCCTCTTTCTGTGTGAGCTGCATTCTGCAGCAACACATAGAAAGAGGTAAAAGCCTCTCAGGATTATTTATGTGCAGGAAGGAGTACCTTCCTGCACAAAAACAATTATGTCTACAACACAGGCAACTTTGCACCCTGGCGTAAGGGTGCGTGCGTTGGCGCTAAGCTGCCAAAATGGCACCAGCACAAGGAAAAGGAAAGGAATGCAACCTAATGAATTAATACGGTGCATTCATGCCATATTCCTGTGACGCAGGGCAGCACAGAAAGGTGACTTGCTGTGCTGCCCTGCACCACAAATGTCATAAATATGCCTGTTGGTGCCTGGCTTTGAAATGGTTGATAACAGAGACAGGTGGTTTGAGGCATATAAAGTCGCTCTAGAGATGCAGAGGATCCCTGAGGAGGATTGGAGAGCTGGTCTTTGGAGGCATATACCTAGTGATAGAAGGGACACCGTACTTGACCTAGAGAAGGTGGACATGATGAGGTAACCCACCATGAAGGAAACCCTTGTCAAGAGAGGGATTCACCCAAGAAGACTACAGGTTGAGGCTCAGAGGCAGCCAGAGACTGTCTCACCAATCCTGGGGGGGATTTTGTGGGTTACTTTTGTAAGGCACTGGATGGTTGGGTGAAGGTTAGTGAGGTGAACACATTTGAATGGCTGTACAATTTAGTTGCAAGAGAGCACATGTTCAGTCATTGTTTTCCAGAGCTACACCAATACCTGGTTGATTGCAAGCTCACTGGCCCCAGGGAGCTTTCAAAGGAGGCAGACCTCTGGGTGAGTACCAGACTGTCTGGGAAGGCATTGCGGAGTGATCCTAAAGAGGATGTTTCAAGTTCCCCCAACAGAGTGGGGGGAGGTACACAGTGATCCAGATAGGTCCCAGTATAGTGTGGGGGAGAAAGGGTTTCCATGTCCCTTCACGAGGGGAGTGTTAGAATTTGGGTTTCTGATTGACTGGGGTGTAAGCCCTGGTCAAGCATACCCTAAATTAACCTGTGATCACCCTCTGGTAGCTTGGCACAGAGCAGTCAGGCCTAACTTCAGAGGCTATGTGTAAAGTATTTGTGCAGCACTTCAAACAGTAAAGCAGTGAAAACACC
Source organism: Calotriton arnoldi (assembly GCA_963921515.1). Lineage (NCBI taxonomy): Eukaryota > Metazoa > Chordata > Amphibia > Caudata > Salamandridae > Calotriton > Calotriton arnoldi. Next base: position 1,535,535 of record CAWUFW010004151.1, read on the forward strand.
ACACAAAAAAATTCCACACAGGCTTAGAAAAATAGAGCTGTGTTTAATACATAAAAACAGACCAAAATGACAAAAATCCAATAGGTACAACTGGAGTTATGAAATTTTAAAGAATAAACTGTAAAATAGCACTTAGAAACATTAAGCGTCAACAGGGGACATCTGGTTGTGTTGGCCAGGTCAAATCCAAAAGTTCAGGCCGACCATGATGGAGCGTAGGGTAGAATACAGTCCCAGGTTCGTACAGCTGAAGTTTTCCCTTCTCAAGTTTTGTGGCAAGAGTCCAGTTCATGGGGGAGAAGTTCGTCGGGGCAAGTAGAGTGCACTGGCGATGGTCAGCGGGGCGTGAAAAGCAGACCGGGCGTCGTGGATGGGCTAGGGCCTCTCGCTGACGATCCACGCCAGCAGATGATTACTGTGCGAAGTGACGAACTTGTGCTGGCTTGCACTGATTCTCTGTGCAAGCGGCATGGTTCCGGAGCAAATGGGCCCATTTGCGAAGAGCCGAAAAGCTTGACTTTTAGAGCGCGAGAACGACACCAAGGACCCAGGGAACTGAGAGGTGCCTCTTGGGGATCAGGAACTCGTTGAAAAAGGGTCCAGGAGCTGTGGGGAGCCTGTTATGTCCCTGAGTTTCAAATCAGGAGACCAGCAGATTAGCCCTTTGAGTCCCTGTGGGATCCTGGGCTCAAGATGGGTTCCAGGTCCAATTCTTCCTCGCCTGGCAAGCGGGCAGCAGGCAGCAGGTCAGCTCAGAAATGCAGCAGCTCCTTCAGAGTGGCAGTCCGGCAAAGTGCCAGTCCTTTCAGCAGCACAGCACTCCTTCTTGCTGGCAGAGTATCCACAGATCCAGAGGTGTACTGAAGTGTGGTGTCTGAGGTCCAGTTCTTATATCCAGTTGTGCCTTTGAAGTGGGGGAGACTTCAAAGACAGACCTTTGAAGTGCCCAGAATCCCTGTCTTTCCTGCCCTGGCTCCAGACTCACTATGGGGGTTATGCAGCCCTTTGTGTGTGGACAGGAAACAGCCTATTCAAGTGTAAGTGAGGCTGTGCCCAGCTCCTCTCTCCCATACTTCCGGGATAGCCCCTCAGGAAACAACTAAGCTCCCATTGTGTGTGGCTGTCTAGGAGAAATACAAGAAGCCCAACTGTCAACTACGCCAGACATGTGATCAGAGAAAGCAACAGGCACTAAATGGTTAAAATAAAAAAAATGCCTGCTGTTGTTTGCATAACAGCTTTCTAAAAGTGGCATTCCCAGAATAAGTCGCAATTTTAAATTGTGATTCCAGAGACACCAAACTTGGATCAGTTATATCTTCCCATTTGGAAATTACTCTTATAAAATGTAGTAAGGTAATCTCAAATTTTATCCTATGGGAGATATTGGCCTTGCAGTGGTGAGAAATGAATTTAGGAGACTTTTCACTTAAAAGTACATGTCCTACTTCTTAAATACACTGCACCAGGCCCTTGGCCTGTCCAGGGACTAACTTAGGGGTGACTTATATGTATTAAAAAGGAAAGATTGGGCCTGTAAATAGGGCAATAGAAGGGAGAGGGTTGGTCAATCCTATTGCCTGCCAGTGTTAGAAATGAAAATCAGACTATGCAGCAACTCAAAGAAAAAAGACACCCAGGAGTGCTTGTCTGCGGTTGCGGACCCCTTCATGGCCATGGCTACTAGGAGATCAAATCAAAACTAACATAAATAAAAGGTGACCAAAACATGGTAGGCGATATGAACCACATCCTTCAGTCATGCACAAGACTGCAACCCTTTTCGAACTCTGTATGGTCTAATTTATGTTCATCCAGCAAATCGCAGCTCACGTCATCTACAGAACTGACTCTACTTCATGATAAAGAGGCATTAGCAGGAATTACTAGCCAAGTAAAAAGATGGGCCGACACAGCTCTGGCTGTGGCTAAGGTGTTCATCTTAAGACACTGGAAATCTACCACTGTTCGACCTTTATGCAATGGTCTGAAGCCGTGTTACTAATGGCCCCGCATGAACAGTTGATTTACAAACTGAATGATAAGGTGGCAATTTATTTTAAGCACCTGGGATTCATATTTATAAAAAAGACACATCGTCTAGTTTAGCGTCTTCTCTCAAGCGGCAATAGATTTTCATGTTACATGGATGTGTTTATTAAGCCTCACCCTGAGCTACGTAGTTTTATTTTTTAGTTTTGTGATTACTATATCTACAACTCTATTGTAAAGTCACCCAATGCTCCAAGATTTAAAATGTCTTTTCCCATAGGCCTATGGGTGGGGCTTACTCTATTTCTCATAAGATTATTCTTGATATTGTCTGCTGTTTAACTGTTTCTTTGAAGGATGGTGAAACACTCTTGTGCCGGATTATAATGATCTTGTAGGACACGACACTTGTCTGTGTACACATAGTTCTATTATTGTATTCCTTTAATTGTTAATACCTTTTTAAAGTATTGTACCATCTAATCAAAAGATTTATAAAAGAAATAAAGTATAAGGTGCACTCATAGAATAAAAACCAGGCACCAGAGTGACTGTGTACTAATTAAGATAAAAAAATTAATTAATCAATATGTATTTGTAGAGCACGGCTATTCACCCGCAAGGCAATACAGGCGCTATGTTGCTGGGCTCAGTCAAAAAGCCAGGTCTTGGTCTCTTCCTGAAATCTGCCAGAGAGGATGCTGACTAGAGGTGGAGGGAAAGGCCATTCCAGTACTTAGCTGCGAGGTAGGAGAAGGAACGGCCTGCCCTGAAGCTTCGGTGGATGGATGGTGTCTGTGCGAGGGAGAGGGAGATGGAGCGAAGGTCTCCGGAGGGTTGGGGGAAGTTCAGGCGGTGGTTGATGTATGCTGGTCTTTGGTCGTGGAGGGCTTTGTAGGCATGTCAGCATTTTGAATTGGCATCTTTTCTGGTCGGGGAGCCAGTGGAAGTTCCTGAGGTGGAGGCTGATGTGGGTCCATTTCGGCAGGTTAAGGATGAGTCTGGCCGCTGAGTTCTGTTTCGTCTGGAGTCTCTTCATGAGTTGGTTCCTGCGTACAGTACGTTGCAGTAGGCCAGCTGGCTAGTGACTACATCTTGAGTGGCGGTTTTCCAGGTGCTATTGGGGAGCCATTTGAAGATCTTTCGGAACATGTGGAGAGTGTGGAAGCAGGCAGCGGAAACTGTGTTGATCTGTCATTTCAAGGTGAGTGTTCCCAAAGATTAGCACTTCGGTCTTGTCAATGTTGAGCTTCAGACAGTTGGTCTTCATCCAGTCGGCGATGTTTGTCATGCAGTTGCGGAAGATGATTCTCGTGGTGGAGGGGTCTGTTTAGAGTGAGAGGATGAGCTAGGTGTCGTTGGCACAGGATATGATGTTGAAGTTGTGGGTTCTGAGGATTTCGGCCAGGGGCATCATGTGTGTGTTGAAGAGAGTGGAGGTGAGAGATGAACCTTGAGGGACGCCGCAGATGGTGCTCTTTGTTTCTGAGGCGAAGGGTGGCAGGTGGATTCTCTGGGTTCAGCTGTGAGGAAGGATGTGATCCATCTGAGGGCCTCACCCTGTATCCTGATGTGCTAAAGTCTCTTGATGAGTGTGTGATGGGGTACGTGTTGAAAGCCGCTTGGAGGTTGAGGAGGATCAGGGCCGCTGAGTCTCCCCCGTCCATGAGGGTATGGATGATGTTGGTGAAAGCGATCACGGTGGTTTTGGTGCTGTTGTTGGTGCGGAAACCATATTAAGAGGTGTCGAGCAGGTTGTTTCTCTCCAGGGGCCGTATTATACAAAGTGCCCAGTGGGCGCAACTGGCATTTGCCCCTTGGGCACTTTGGTATTACAGAAGGGGGCGCAGATGCTTGTGTGGCCTCTTCTGTAATACTGAAAGGGCTGGTGCACATACAGCACCAGTGCTTTCTCAGGATGGTATTCCCTCATTTGCATGGGGGCGTGGCCCCATGCAAATGAGGGAAACCCTTTGCCTCTGCGCTCACACCGTATTATAGAAGAGGGTGCAGAAGCAAAGAAGCTATCAGGGGCGCACTGTCGGTGTGCCCCCTGATAGCAGCCCTCTGGAGGGGAATGGACTAGACATCCCCTTGCCGGTGGGTGCAGTCTCTCGCAGTACCTGCCCGTGAGGGGATCTCTAATCCCCTTTAAAAGTGCAGGCGGGTTGCCGCCTGCAAAGTGAACCTCGGAGCGGCTGTTTCAAGGGCGCTCAGTATTTCACCTGAATGCGCTGCCCCTCAGTGAGTTAGCAACTGATTTTCTTGTTTCTGAGGTTGAAGAGGTGGTGGGGAAGGGGTCAATGGGAGCTCCTGAGGGGATGGATAGTCTTAGATAAAACAATGAATTTAAATAATGAAGCAGGCAGGTGCAGCCAGGCATCCCCAGTTACAAGATAGCAAATAAACATAAAGGCAGCCGCAAACTACCTTACACTAACTTGCTGCTATCAGTAGATCGGCATCCCTGCCATCAGCAATGACCGTCTGTGGTCCTGGACTCCTCCACAGCCGAGATTGCTAGGAAATCAAATCAGAGCCAATATAAATGAAAAGAAAACTCAAAAAATAAAAATCAGGCTTTATGGCAGATGTGTCCTATGTAAAATGACAATAGTGCTAGCAACAATAAATGCAAATAATGAAGCAGACAGCTGGGGCCGGGAACCTCTAATTACAAGGACCAAAAGGTGGGCGTAAATAAGCATAAAGGTAGCTGCAAAACAGCACACTGCCGCTTGCTATCATTAGATGCATGTCGGTGCCATATGCCCTCGAAGAGTGCAAGGGGAGGCAAAGAGAGAATCAGTCCCTCGGTCAGCACACATTAGAATTGAATAATAGACTACACAGCAACTCAAAGAAAAAAGATACTAGCAGTGCCAGTCTGCAGTCCTGGACTTCTCCATGGCCGAGTCTTCTAGGAAATCAACTAATAATTAACATAAATAAAAGGTGAACTCATAGAATAAAAATAAGGCGCCGGAGTGACTGTGTTCTAATTGAAATAACAGTGATAGCTAAAATAATGAATTACAATAATGAAGCAGGCAGGTGCTGCACGAAGATAGTGATGACTCCAAAGACAATCAATATTCCATTGGAATGAATAAATATGGTGTTAACAACGGTCTTTAAAATAACTGTGATTATGGGACTGGGGATTAGTTACAATCATTGAAGTTAGCCATAAGTAACAAACTAACCAAATAAGGTTCAACAACATAATTGGGTCCTCAAAGTGGTGACTGGGGACCCTGCATTTTGGGTTCAATGCAATTCTTTTTTCTCAAAAAGTCTTTCAGAGCAACTACATGCCTTGCAGGTAGCACAGTGCTCCATGGCACAATAAATAAACATAGGGTATAACAGTAATAGTTATGATGCAAAAATTGATGATCAATTTCAAACCTAAAATACAGCACAGAGAAAATAAGTAGTAATTAACAAGCAACAAATTACCATACAAAGGAGTATATTCACAAGAACGTGCACTAAACATCTCCAAAAAATGTTAATGCAACTTTACACATCACAGTCTATCGCGGGAAAATAACCCTGTGTTAACGTGGAATTCACAACACGGCGGTACCATGCGATAGTCTGCCGAAAACGCAGCCAATGTCCGCGATACAACCACCTCGACGGAGATAAAAACACAAACCCCAACACCAAAAAACGTGCGATGAGCCCATTCACGATGAGGAAAGCAGCGATAAGCAGCGCCAGGCCCGCGACACACACACGGCAGGCGGGAATAAGCTCAGCAAAAGCAGGAAAAAGGAAGACAAACCAAACAGAAAACAACAGCGAAGCACAATGGAGGCAGCCGGAGCTAGTACACAATCCCAGAAGCCCCATTGGCAACAAAACATTGTACATGGCAGTCCATCGTGGACAAGGTGAATGCAGCCGGAGAGCGGAGGAGTACAATGGAAGAAAACCAGAACAGCTGGAATGATGCGAAATGCACAAACAAGCAGAAACACGCCAACAACCAGAAGGCAGCAATGCACACCGGAGGTGGGAGTCCAGCGCCATACCAGGAGCTGGATGACATGGAGGAAATGGTGTCCACCACATCAGTCTAGAGATGGTGGCCGGAGTCGGGGACCGGAAACTGCTCAAAATCAACAGACACAACAGCAACAGGAAGAGGAACCACCAGGGACTGGGGAGACGGGGGGAGATGGGCACAATGGCACACATGCACAATTAAGCACAGCACAACTGCAGACAAACCATGCCCAAGAGTAACAACCCCAACCAAGAGCACAAGTCACACAACTCGGCAATATCACACCACTGAACAAGCACAGAAGTGAAAACCACACTGCCTGAAAGGGAGAAGGGTGAGCCAAATCAGAGCTGAAGGGACATCTCACACACAATGCAGCACACACACATAGGAAGCAGAGCACCCCAACATCGAACACAATGTGGCACAAACAGCAACATTTGCACAACCCAACACAGGACACAAGTGCACCCGCTTGTGGCCGGTAAATGGCCATACGCATCTGGCAAAGCACGAAACAGGGACATGATAATGCACAAGTACAAACCCACAGCCCTGATGGGGTAGCAATGCATGTATGGCAGGGACCGAGATAGGCCGTGACACACACATTGGCATACAAATCAACACTCATCACAGTTGGAGACAAGTGAAGGTGCAGAAACTTTATCAACAATTGCGTGTCAGTACGGCCAAGAGAAGTGCCACAACATGCAGACCAATGCAGCAGCATGTCTGAATGAGGAACGTTGAAAAGCATCCATGTCCACCCCGGGGGAGTCCATCACCCACACAAGTCAGTGCCAACCCGCGTTGGTTATCCGCGCATGGATCCGGAGTCCAGGCCAATGCAGCCATGTCTACTGTCATCTTGGGACATGTGACCAGATCCCCAACATGCAACCAGGCGTCGGGATACGTGCAATGGTTCACATTCAGTTGTGGCTGCAGGTACGTTGTCACTCGTCCATGAACGCGAGTGCAGCAGCGTAGGCCAACATTTCCAATGAGAGCTCGTTGTCCACCACATCTAACATGTCGGCGACGTAACCCATCAGCTGTCCCGGACAGATGTGCTGACTCCAACCCCTGGCCCCAATTGGCACTAAAGCCCAATAGGGGAGCGGCTCAATGTGGTCACTGCACACGACGACTTGTGCAATCTCCCAGGTCCAGTTGCCAGCATGCATGCCAATCATCCAGGCATGCCATAAACGGGCATCACAGTGACACTCCTGGTCGTAGGCCAACAGGGAGCACACACACACTTCGAAATACAGGTCAGCTACCGTTACGTTGGAGAGGCAGACATCCATGGTCCACTCGAATATGCACGAGCGACAATGCAACACAGGCTGAACGCAGGTGACATTGGCAAGGCGGAAGCTTAGCCGGTAACTGATCCGCAGCACTGCCAATGGCAGTGTCCCCAGTACATGCAGCAGACTTGCACAGTACAGGTCCACGTGACTGGAGTTGTGCATGTGTCCGGGATGGTCTGCCATTGCGTCAGTGGCTCTGCTTGAATTGGCACTGTGCTGACCCGCACCAGTCCTGTGAATGAAATGGCACAGCTCGGAGCAATGAGCAGTGTCTGTGTGCAACAGGTGCAAGCCTGGGGTGGGGCGGGAGTACGTGTGAAGGCCATTTCATGCACGCTAACTACGACCAAGGACTACTGCGTGTGGGATCAATCAATCAATCAATCACAGAATTTGTAAAGCGCACTACTTACCCGCGAGGGTCTCAAGGCACTGGGGAAAAAAAAGGGGGGGGGGTGCTGCTACTGGTCGAACAACCAGGTCTTGAGTAGCCTCCTGAAGGTCAGCAGGTCTTGGGTCTGTCGTAGGAAAACGGGCACCGAGGCCACAAGCAGAGGGGCGAGCTTACCAGCAGCAGCAGCGGGCAGGACACCACAGGCGGAGCTGAGTGGCGGGGGAGCGACCTACCTGGTAAGGTCAAGGGTCGCTCCCTGTGTACAAGTTGGTCTCACATCGGGCAGTGCGTAGAGTGGGAGTCACCAGCAAATGCTATCGTATCTGTCAGGGGGTGCTGGGCACATGCAAGTCCCAGCTCGGAGCTGCAGATGTGCTACCGCCTGATAGTTCAGACAAAGGACTTTTCATCCCTACAGTAACTTCACCATCTGCTTGCATACAGGAGATGTACAGAGGCCTGTCGTGGGTGGGGTGGAATGTCTGCGACCCAGGGAACCATGGATGATATGCCGAGCACGTGGCACATGAGCGGCCTCACTGTGTGTTACGTTGCCTCACAGCTGCTCTTCCCTCAGACGAGCCCCCACACTTGTGTGCACTGCGTGGTTTGATCACGTGCACTCCTACGGCACACCATTGTCATACCTGTCTGCGCATGTCCAGCGGCATGCCAACAACACCGTGAAGCTGGCTGTTGAGGGTGTGCGGCCACGTGAGTGTAGGCCAATGGTCCGGACAGGGCGGACACAGGTGTTCAGTCCATGGCTGGCTGTGATTGTGCTGCGATTGAGGATAGGCATCTGACTTATGCAGCCGCAGGACTGATACACATAACACTTGGCATGCATGAGCCAAGACCCCGAGCGGTCTTGCGCTCCTACATTTCCCCGTACGTGCGGGCCCGCCCTCCGGGTGCATGCTACACTGCAACATTGACTACTGTGGCCCCTGGTGGCGACAACACTCCAACACAGAGACACGCTTACCACACTTCCTGCTCAAGGCCAGACCAGAGCCACGCCCTGAACCCCCTTGCCGAATCACCACACCCCAGCGCTGACCTGATGTACACCGGACCAGCACACGCCGCTTGTGCATGCAGGGGGGGGCGGGCGAAGCTACATGTCCAAGGTCTTGGCCACTGCTGAGGTGACATGGTACCGTCCGCTGAAGACAGCACACTGTGATGTTGCAGGGCTCGGGCCCATCATGCTGACATAATGACCACACAGACACACTTGCTTAGATGGTGTGAATGGCTACGGGCCCGTGCGCCCGGCCATGTTTATTAGCAGGCTCACATGTCGAGTGACACCTGTGTTGGATGTGTGTGGGGTGTGTGTACACCAGCCGTCATGGAGTGCCTGGTGCAGTCAAAACAACGACAACAGTGTACATCGTTAAGGACACAACCATTCAACCATAAAGGCTCCATGACTTGAGCTGCACAGAGTTAGTGGCCCCGGATGCACAGCGTCCTGCACGGGCCTACCGCCACGGACTGCTGACCCAGCCAGATGATGATGCAGGCAGCCCCCAGGCCATGGACTCAGATGCCACCAAAGTCCAACCAGAAAGTGCCCATGACTCATTGCGCACAGAGTTAGTGGCACCAGGTCAGTTGTTGCTAGTGTTCGGTCACCTCCGTGACGAGGATTCGGCTTTCATCCGGACTGAACCGCATCTTCCTCTTACTCCTCTCCATGCGTTCACTGGTATGGACTCTGCAATTCATGAATCACTACTAAGTGCTGGATGTGGGACCTACTGGACCGCAGTGTAGGCCAGGGGCAGCGGTCAGCCCGGGCCCACAGACACGTGTCGTGTGCTTGCGATGCAGACATTCACTTCACTGATCGGAGGGAGTATAGTGATGTGGCCGCTGCCACGGACTTGGGGTCACTGCCATTTAAGACTCAGGACACAGTTCCACATGTGGGACCTACTGGGCCGCAGTGTAGGCCTGAGCCCGCATCCAAGTGTCACCAGCTTGCGTTGAACAGGGTTAGTGGCACCACGTGTCGCCGGCTTGCATTGAACAGGGTTAGTGGCACCACGTGTTGCCGGCTTGCGTTGAACAGGGTTAGTGGCACCACGTGTCGCCGGCTTGCAATGCAGACTTTGGCTTCACTGATCGGAGGGAGTATAATGATGTGGACGCTGCCACAGACTTTTGGTCACTGCCATTCAAGACTCACGACTCAGTACAACATGTGCCAACAACTGGGCCGAAGAGTACGCCGGTGGAGTATGTCAATGAAAAAGGAGTACTGTGGGCCAGCATCGTGGAGGCCAGCGATGGTCTGCGGAGGCTGCAAAGGTCGCGGGACTGGGGCTTGGAGCTTGCACCGGCACGTGGTGGGCCCTCTTTGACACACACCGGTGTCGGCAGGTGAGCGGAGCCTCCTTGGTGCGCTGGGGCAGGCATGACGGGTCTGGGGACCAGCGGACCGGGGTGCAGCAGGTGCACAGGGACGCAGGCCCCGCCGCGCTCGGCGTCGGACTTGTGGCGCGCTGAGAGGCGCCGCCCTGGCAGACACGTTGGCCATTCCGAAAGAGAACCACGCCCAGTGTGACGGGGTTTTTATTCACACCCCTACGCAGGCCTGGCATACGCAGGGCCAACCCACTCCACCCGCGCATACAGGGGGGGGACGTAACATGCGACATTTCCGCGTTCTGCCCCACAGCCTGTGGGGACATGGTAGCGTCCACTGGCCAGTACACTCCATGCACCAGCAGTTAATGTCCACATGGCCATTTCCGTGGTTTGCACATTGGAGACTGTCCGGCACCTCCGGGCCACACCTGGCATTGGGTAGGTTCTCATTCATTAGTCACTTGCCGCTGTCGCACATGCCTGCTCCAAGCCTCTCCTCACATTCTGCTATTGTGTGGCTGTGGTGCCATGCCGTGGCTGGGTTGTGTGCATGGCAAGCCCAGGTTCCCAATGGAGTCGTGTCGTCGTGTCTGGTCGGTTGGCATGTTGTGTGGCATGTTGCATGTAGTTCTGCTGCGTGCCCATTGCCATAGGTGCCCATAGGTGCCATCCTGGAAACGCTGGTTGATGATGGACTGTTGGGCGATGTAGGAATCATGCACTCTGCCTGGGGAGTTGGCCACAACATTGTTGAGGAGTCCCGGGTGGTCCACTATTGCCTGCACATTCATGGGATGCGTGTGCTTTCTGTTGCGGTAGTTGTGTGCAGTGTCGGCAGAGGGCACGAGGGGTACATGTGTGCAGTCGATTGCCCCCGACACGTGAGGGAATCCAGCTATGGCGTAGGGGCCTTGCTTGGTCTCCAGCTGCTACTGCGCAGTGTGGATGAAGTGGAGGTGCTGGGGTACCAGGCTGATGATGGCATCCAGGGCAGGTGTGATGAACTTGGATGGGGCTGGCTGTGAGACTCCTCCGACTCTGGCAGTTGTGGGTTGGAAGGTACCAGAGGCCAACATGTGCAGCACAGCCGGCAGCTTTGTCTGCGGAGGGATGTTGGTTGTCTGCTGTGTTGGTACCGTCAGCAGGTGGGCGATGTGGGTCAGGATGCGGGGGATGGTTGTCCTTTTGGGCCTGTAGTGGGCAATGTCCTCCTCTGGTGTTCGGTCTGTGCGGCTGGTGCGTTTAAGGTGGGTCCGCTGTCTTTGTGTACGCTGCCTCTGTGGTGGTCCAGGGGGGGGGGCGGGACGGGTCCTGGGGGTGGTGGCAGGCCTGGGGTGGGTGGCGGTGGGTGTTGTGGCCCTCATGGGTCTCGGAGCTGCATGATCATTGTCTCCATGGCATCTGTGGGTCTTCAGATGTGGCTCTTGGCTGGGCTCCCTTTCATGCTGCAGGTAGTCGTCCTGCTTAACACCAGCAAAAGGCAGGTGTTAATTCCCTGCTGCTACCGCGGCTTATCGCCTGTTTTTGGTTCGCATCGCAGATCTGGCAGTTCGTTGTGAAAGTGGTGTAGTGGTGTTTTCGTGAGTTTTTGCACGGGAACGCCTACACTGCATCTCATTAGGGTTAGTTGGTGGAGTCACCCATGGAGATAAATTTTGCAGCAGTTATCGCGGGAATACTGGCGATGTCTGAAGTTTGCACCCGCTTGTGAATGGGGCGTTAAATCTATCTCCACTTTTGATGCTTTAAGGTGGCGATAACTCGGAGATAAGTCCTTGTGAATATGCCCCAAAGTGTAGTTTTTGAAGGTTGATGCCGGTGGAACAGAGGAAAGATCACAGATCAGTGGCTTCTTTACCTAAGGAATATCCAAATATAGAGGGCTATACTCACAAAGTTCATTTTGTAGTACATATAGTAGTACTACAGTAGTACTACTAAAGTACCACAAAATGCTTTCCAGATACCTATGAGTAAAAAGATCCACCTCCACCTTTCCTTTCTTTTCTGTGGGGAGATAATCACACACATAAGTTTACTAAATAGTATTATTTGTGGGAGGGACCCGAGGAGTGGCTGGAAAAAGGGGCATACTTGGGCATATTTTCTACTAAATGGGAGAGTTTTTGGGATGGCGAAGGAGGGGTCTAGAATAGGTTGAGCACCCATCCTCAAAGGAGTAAACCCACTCCTGTTCACAAACTGCACTTCTAAAGTTATCACAGCCAAAAAGGAACCCAAAACAGTAGTAAATTCCTCCCACTCAGAGCTGAAATAAGTCCAGCTCACTCTTTCCCCACTACTAGTACTTCCAATGGAACACCCTCTGACAGAAAATAATGGAGGTAGGGACTTAAAATAAAAGTCCATAGGAAATAAAGTTAAATTAAGTTTAATTATTTAAAAGAGTTAATATATAATGAAACAGAATTTAATGTTTAACAAATAACTAAAAATAAAAAAACTTTATTATTTAATTATAAACTATATTAACAATCTTTTTTAATTTTAAAATTTATGTAAGATTACATTTTTATGAAATAGAATTACATTACTTTTAATTACTTCCATACTTAAACTCTTAATAATTATTAATGCATTATAAAATAGAGTATAATTGTTTTTACTTTAGGCAAAACTTTATTTTGCATTTAAACTTCAGAAACATATTTTTCCTTTCATGGAATATATTTAAATTAATAATGGATTTAATAAAAAAAATTGTGAATAGTGTAAAAATGTTTCCTTTCATTCTATCTACATTTAAAATAAATGTATAAAAATAAAGTACAATAATATTTGGCAGAAAATACTTTACATTTGTTTTTCAAGTTTACTAAACTTTTTACATTTCCCCTATAATTTACCAAACAGACATCTTTGCCACCAAGGTGGAGATTCCCTTTGGTAAAGTATAGGGAACATTTCTGTATACTTTACCATATGGAGACTTCGCAGTCGGGTTGAGATCTCCATATAGTTAAGTGTGGGGAAATATTCACTATATTTTACCATAGAAAGATCCCCCCCCCCCCGAGGTGGTAGAGATCTCCCTATGGTCAAGTATAGGGAAAACTAAAACAGTTTATTAAACTTGAAAAGCTTTAGTTATGTTAAATATTATTGTAAGGTTTTCATATGCCAAACAAGCTGGTCCACTAGACTTCATGGGGGATATGTACAATGAAGTGGTGGAGGGTGTCGTTAGCCTCCTGGGCGTAACGACATGCTCCGCCACTTCGGAAACGCAAGGCTGCACCATATTTACAAGAATGTGGTGCAGCCTTGTGTTTCCCCCTGCAATGGCGCTAAGTTTAACAACTTAGCACCAACGCAGGCACCCTTGCACCAGAGTGCAAGGGTGTCTGTGTGAAGGGGAGGATTGGTTATGTGTAGGAGGTGTCCCTTCCTGCACATAAACAATCCTAAAATGCCATTTTGTAACTTTCATGTGTGCTGCTTCATGCAGCACACATGAAAGTTACAAAATGGCATTTTTTTTAAAGGTTTGTTTATGTACAGGAAGGGACATCATTGCATGTTGTGTGGAATAGTATCACTTCTATGACGTAGTATTGATGTCAAAAATATTGTGATACACAAATATTGCAGCAAAAATATTGTGATGCTAAATATAGAGTTTATGTACTTACAGTGTAAACTGCAAAACTATTAATGACAAAATATTGTGGCACTAAATATTGAGATTATCTATCTATCTATATATCTGTATATCTATATTCATTTATAAATCTTTATTTCACATTGTTTCCAGTGCATATAAAGTACATTAAATAAAAAACATCTCTGATACAAATATATGTACATAACATATAAAATGACTCATAAGGCAAAATTAAAAATTCATCTATAAAATCTCCTGTTTAAAAAGACAATCATCACAAAAGTATAAAGTGCATTGTGTCCTCGATCTTGAACTCAGTCATCTCCATTTTATCCTTTACTGACCCAGTCTGTCTGGCCTTTCTAATAATCAAGTAGTATGTATATATGTATGTACATATCATGTAACATGCCTCATAAAACAAGTTTAGAATTCATATATAAAATCAATTATTAAAAAGACAATCCCCGCAATGCATTGTGCCCTCGATCTTAATCTCAGTTATATCCCTTTTATCTTTCACTATCCCATCCTGTCAAGGCCCCTTAGTAATCCAGGAGGACCATAAAAAGCATGCCATAATATAACAAACAAAGGGATTAAACAATTGTTTTCTAAAATGAAGTGCAGTACGGCATTGTTTGAAATGGAATTTTTACAGAAGAGGGAGAATATATCTTTTCCTATGTGAGTTATAAAAACTAAAAAAGAATAGTATATGCAAGTGGGACTGGTCTGACCTTTTGTTACAAGGACATGCTGGCAGTTCGTTTAGCGAATAAATATTCTTGGGAAAGCCCATCAGTAACGATATATAGTTCAGACGAAATCTAACTAGGATAAAACAGTGTTGCGGATTTGACACAAATATCAGATATGATTCACCTGCCTGAATAAGGAGGGGGCATGTGAGGTATAACTTTACTGAGGGTTTGGTGCAACTTGCTTTTATTCGGTCACTTACAGACTTCTCTAGGAATATTTGTTTAATTCTTTCTTTGGACATGGATCTACAGCTGGAAGGATTAGCAAATAGACCCCCCAAACCCAGACTTCCCAACATTGTTTTCACATATTGCAACCATGTGATCTTATGTACATTGTCTAGGGCCAGGCAGTCCATAATGATATTTTGGGTCACACTAACCGTGTCTCTCCTCCAGATCGAGTGCCATAACATAATCGGAGAAAGTCTCACTACGTCTAAAATGTATGGGGACTCTAGCTAAGAGTGACAAATAAAATATGCACAATTACTTGAGAGTGCTAGTAATCTTTTGTAAAAACCATCCTCTATTCTTTGTAGTTGATCGATTGCCACCATCCCCCAGCCCCCCACTCCATATGATGCTACAGTGACAGATTTTGTGGCATACACCTTTTTTATTACCTCAATCGTCTTGGAGCCTAGCTTCTTAATGAAGATGAAGATAGCCCTAACACTTTTCTCCATGGCTAGTGCCATATTATGCACCATGTTTGACCAAGTATATTTTCTGTCAAATACAACCCCCAGGTAAGTAAAGGTGTCCACCACTGCCAATCTATGAGACTCTATGTGAAACAATGCGAGTCTTTTAGGTCGTGTGCCTACCACCAGTACAAAGGATATGGCTTCGTTGACACGAAGATCCAGACTAGTCATGAATTTGGAATAAGCCTCTTTAAGTTTCTGTAGCCCGACCCCAGTTCTTGCAACTAACACAGCTTCATCTGTATAAAGCAGTATTGAAATGGGGTGCTGCGTTGAAGGTGGGTACATCTTTTGTGGCTCCCATCATGGCTGCCTGCACCCCGTTGGTGGATATTAAAAATAAAAAGGGGGCAAGGACACAACCCTGTCTTACTCACCGTTTTATTTTAAAAGGCCATAAGCATTCTCCATCCCTGCCATAGTCAACACATGCAGTGGCTTGGGCATACATCTGATGGATAAAAATAATTATTGGTGCATCAATGCCCATCTCTTCCATAACGGCCCTTTTTTTGGGGTGGGAAACACAATCAAAAGTGGCCGACAGGTCCATAAAGGCCATATAGATTTTGCAGATGTATATTTTGCTATGGTTAACTAAAATTAAGACATTGGTCTATTGTCCCCTTGCCTTTTTGAAACCATATTGCACTGGTATTAAGGTATTTCTCTCTGTGGCCCAATCCTCCAATCTGTTCAGCAAGAGTCATCCCATCAGTTTTGCTGTACTATCTAGAAGGGAGATAGGTCTATAGTTTTGCAGGTTGGACCTATCCCCCTTTTTAAATATGGGAATTAATATTGTTGTGTTCCATGAGGCAGGTGGTCCCACTTTACTTACAGTATTAAAAATATTTGTTAAACATGGGATTCAAATCTCTTGATAAGCTAGAAACAAATCTATTGGGACCCTGTCCGGGCCCTAATAAAACATAAAGTAGAATTTGCAGAGATGGTGGGTACATATGAGCTTGACATGGCATTTGTCACCAAAACCTGGTCAGACGAAACGTCCAACCCAGACCCTGGTACAAGCGGGGTGGGGGTCTAGCAATTATCTGGAGAGATAATCTGTCAGTCTCTGGTTCTGCAGCTGGAAGCAGCCCAGACTGCAAAGTTTTATCGTTCTGGATTGCATTAGGCAAAAACTATACTTTTAAAGGCCTTTTGTTATATAGGCCCCCAGGTTCAAGAAATACCTTTGTGAACTTCATTAGTCCTTTTATTGAATCTAGTATCAACGCAGCTGATTTCTCAGTGTTGGGTGATTTCAATTATCACTTAGAAAAGCTGGAAGACCGGGATACAGCTTCGCTAGTCGAAATTATGGCCAGTGTTTCCTTGAGACAGATAGTCGAGCACTCTACACGTGCTGCAGGACATACCTTAGATGGCATATTTACATCAAATCCATCTATGAAGGTCTCAGATGTACTGCCTACTCTATGGTCAGACCATACAGCCATAATGTTTACAGTAAGTACTTTGCAGCACTCCCCGCGACTTCATAACCCCCACATAGTATCTAAAGGTCATGACTGGAGGAACATTGATCCCCTTGCATTACAAGTGTCCCTAACCAGTTCTAAACCCAACCTGCTCACAGATGCAGACACTGCAACTCATAGGTTTTCTACCTGGATTAAAGCTGTGGTCGATCCTCTAGCTCCTGAAAAAGCTTTTTCCACTAGGCGGAAAAAACCATCAGAACCCTGGTTCTCCAACAAATTGAGATTCCGGAAACGAATATGTAGAAGGATGGAGATTGAGATTCCAGAAACAAATATTGAGAAGGATGGAGAAACAGTGGAGAGAAAATTATGACCTATCGGAAAAAGCAAAATATGCGCAATCACTGTCTGACTATAAGAAACTCATAATGGAAGAGAAAAGCAAGTATTTCTCAGCAAAAATTCTGCAGGTGAAGAATTCTAGTAAAGAGCTCTTCATGACAGTTAAAAGCCAAACTACCAGAGCCCCCCTGTACTGACAGCAGTGCTGAATTTTGCAACTTACTTGCACGGTTCTTTAAGGATAAAGTGGAGACAGTTTATAGGTCTTTTAGGGACAGTGACGTTACCGCAAGTGGAAATTCTCCAGCAGTCATAACTCCCTCCCCGTCTAATCTGTTTATTTCCTTTCCCCCACCTATTGCAGAACAGATTTCCCAAGTTGTTAGGACATCCAAATCTGGGCTCCATCTGATCCATGCCCCCCAAAAATACTGCACCTTGCTCCTGAAATTATCAGTGAACAACTGTGGGTTGTATTCAAAGGGATCATCAGCTCATGTATTTTCCCTGATGCTTGGAAAATAGCCTCAATTCTCCCACTTCTGAAGGAACCCAATTTAGATCTAGCCGATCCCAGCTGCTATAGACCAATCTCTAGACTACCCTTCCCGGCAAAGGTATTGGAAAAAGTGCTAAATTTACAACTCACTGATTTCTTCTCTTCCATGGACCTTTTAGATCCATCTCAATATGGATTACGGGAGGGACACAGTACTGAGGCAGCTTTGGTCATGGCTGCTGAAGAGTTAAGGTTAATTCTGGATACTGGTGGTAAGGCCGCCCTGATTCTCTTAGATCTATCGGCAGCTTTCGACACAGTGAACGATGAAATACTGGCCAACAGGTTATCAGATTTAGGGATAAGAGGCACTGCCCTTAAACTGGTTAAATCATTTCTATCTAATAGGGTTCAATCAGTACAGACAGGAGCTTTTTCATCTGAGCAATTCACACTCCAATGTGGGGTGCCACAGGCCTCTTCTTAAGCCCTACCTCTATGCTACCCCCCTGGCTAAAATTGTCAGGCAGTTTGGCTTCTCAGTTGTCTCTTACGCTGATGATACCCAGTTAGTGGTGTCAGTCTCCAGTAACGTGGAAGAGACTGCTGATCAATTCAAAGGCTGTATGATCCAGGTTAACCAGTGGATGAGTTCCAACTGCCTAAAACTGAACGGCGGAAAGACAGAGGTCCTCCTGCTGGGTACAGATACCTCCTTTTGCTCACCTAGATGGTGTCTCTCTAGTTTGGGAGATCTTTCAGTCCCAGTGAAGAAGGTGAAAAACCTAGGTTTCATATTTGATGACAATCTGACCTTCAAACATCAGATCGGTACTCTCATTTCTACCATCTTCTTCATTCTAAAGATAATTAGGAAAGTTTGCCCTTTCATACCACCTGACACCCTAAAAACACTTGTGAAAGCATTAACCCTGTCCAGACTGGATTATGGCAATGCTCTTTACACGAGTATCCAACCGCAGTACTTACAAACGTTGCAGCATCTCCAAAATGCGGCAGCCAGATTGCTGCTGGATATTCCTAGATTTCTGCCAATCTCCCACTGTTTGAGAACTTTGCACTGGCTCCCAGTCGAAAAAAGGATTACATTTGAATCCCAATGCTTAGCATTTAGGGCATTGCACGGTGTCGGTCCTCAATATCTGAAGAAGCATCTGATCTGGTATGTGCCCTCCAGAAACCTAAGATCGTCACATAGTAAATGTTTACAGACCCCCATGTTCAAGAAAGCTCGTTGGGGTGGAAGAATTTTCATCTTGGGGAAAGTTAAAACATGAAACTCGTTTCGGCTGACATAAATAACAGTACAACACTGTTATCTTTTAGAAAATCACTACACGCTTGGCTCTTCGACAACTAAAATTTGCTGATTGCAGTTATCATCGACAACCTTCTGGGTCTTTCTGGCACCAGCTCCTAGATGCCCTTGGGCATTCATGCGCAATACAAATGTTTAAATCAAATCAAATCAAATCAGATATATATATATATTCACTGAAAAACCCAGAGGTTATGGGGACGTTATGTTAGGAAATAGAATAAAAACTTTATAGTTGGGCTCAGATTTCACTCGTACAAAACCGCTGAACTTCAGCAGTTATATTTAACTGAGATAACTATAACTTGCACCCCCTCAATGCACTGCTTATGACTTCACATATTACATCACTCATGACATGGTCAGTGACATCACTCATGACATCTTAAATAGCATAACTGACGTTTCTGCCATGTTTAACAAATCTTCACGAAACCTTCCCAAAAAAAAGTTCATCCACATCAGCTCCTTCCTGGAAAGTTTTGGGTGATGCGTCAAGCAGGGGCTGATAAAAAAGAGGGATCCACAAACAAAATCCCCATGCATTTTGCATAGACTTTGTTGAGATAGGTTTTAGCAAAAACTGCTGAACGGAATTATACCAAATTCGTCAGGAAGCTATATCTTGGTCGGCAGATTGTGCTTTTTATGATTTGGTGTAAATCTGTTCAGTAGTTTCTGAGATATTAAGGGTAAAAAATAATTGTATATTTTGGCATCTGGAAATCAAAAATGGAGACCTGTGATTGGTCGAGAGGCCTGTTTTTTCTGTGAGCCTTCACGCTCTTGAAAAAGCAAGCGGCTCCCGCGAGTCTCATGAGTGCTCTGATTGGGTGGCTGTTGGAAGGTTAGAAATTAAATGGCCGCCATTACTGTTTACTGTGAAAAATCGGAGGTGTTTTGGAAATGAAGTAAAAAATCTATATAAGTGGGCAGCTGAAAGGCATCCTGTCCCCCTAGATTTAGTGAGGTGGTGTCTGAGGGATAACTACTGTGAAGGTAATAAATGTATATTGTTACTAAGCAGTTTTTACGATCTCACAGGACTCGCGCAGGATCGTGAATAGTAAAAAGGAGTAGATGAGTTCTCAATACGCTCCATTAGAGAAAATGCATATTGTGGTTGTTGTTTTTGAAAGGAAATATGTAAGAGATAAGTACTCTGGTGACTAGAAGGTTCATTCTTTTTTTTAAAAATATGTTACAAACTCGCGAGACTCTTGTGGGATCGTGAAAAGTAGGAAGGAGTAGGTGATGTTTGAATACACTCTGCTATGCACAATTGTTACTGTATGAAGAAGTCTTACTGGAGATGGTGTTTATCAGACTCTACTATTTATGCTCATTGGTTTGAGAAGAGTTGTGAGAAGAGTTAAGCCTCATCAAATCACCCTAATATATACACCCATCATCTGAGATAGAGGTCTGAAAGGATAGGGCAGTCCCTCCCCACACCCTACTTTTTACACCCGTCATCTGATAGAGAGGTCTGAAAGGAGAGGCCAGTCCCTCTCCACACCCTACTATGCACACCCATCATTACAGAGAGAGGTCTCACCAGAGAGGCCAATCCCTACACACACCTGTCATCTAAGAGAGAAATCTGAAAGGAGAGGGCTGTCGCTCCCCATATCCTACTACGCACACCTGTCATCTGAGAGAGAGGTCCGAAAAGAGAGGTCTGTCACTCCCCATACACCCTAATATGCACACCTGTCATCTGAGAGAGAGGTCCGAAAGGAGAAGCCAGTCCATCCACACACCCTACAATACACATCTATCATCTGAGAGAGAGGTCTGAAAGGAGAGGCCAGTCTCTCCCCACACCCTACTACACACACCTGTCACGAAAGAGATCGGTCTCAGTGGAGAGGATACTCGGTCCAACATACTGCTATTTCCCTACAATTTTGTTACGATCCTACAAGAATCTCATGAGAGTAGTTCGCAAGCATCAGGGAGTGAAGCTTTTTGCATGGACACGTGCAATCTCGCACAAGGAGACCCTGATGGAAAATTACTGAGCCTGTCACAAGGTGTTTTACGAGATCTTGAGAGTTTTGCAAGATTGTAAAGGGGAGAAGTAGAAAAAAAGGGGCAAGGCTCAACCAATAGTTACCATTTATATTACATGATTGAATGAATGCTGTGATGTCATTGGTTGCAGAACCAGAGATAGTTCACATTGTTCTTGGTGATTTGTAGAGGTGTATGTTTCTTAATATGGGCTTTGAGAGGTAAACTTTAGAATGTAAAGAGATATCTCCAAGTATTGGACGTTTGTTAAAAAATGAAATGTACAAAATGTGTATAATTGTAAGGAAGCAGTGTTCATCAAATTATAAAATAAAGAATGTAACAATACAAGCTGGACTGTTGCTATGAACTGAATTGTACATGCACTTTAGCCCTATGAAATGTTTGAGTGGTGATATTGCTGTTTCTTGAGTGAAAAGCTGCAGTGAGTGTTGGCAAAGGTGTTTCAAGAGCAATGTGCTACTATAAAAAGTTTTATGAAATAAGGTTTAATAGGATGTCATAATTTATTTGTGAAAAAAGTGCTCTGGGTGAGCGTGTGGAATTTTTTAGGAGAAAAGAAAAACAAGTTACTGGTTGTTAGAAATTGGGTTTCTGGTTGACAGAAGTATGCACCCTGTCCAAGCAGGAACCACAATTCTAGTCAGAGTAGTCAGATACACACTGAAAGATAACCTGTGCTCACCCTCTGGTAGCTTGGCACAGAGCGGTCAGGCTTATCTAAAAAATAGAGCTTTGAAGTACATAGCACTCAAAGAATTAATTGGTCACGCTGGACCAAGTCAAAGTCAAGAGTTCCATGCGATGGAGTGCAGGATGGCTACAAGACCCACGCAGGGCCAGCTGGGCAAAAGTACCTTAATCCTTGTCACAGCATTGGATGCGTTGATGATCCCCACGCAGTTGAGGTGTTGTGCTGGATTTCTCCACGCAACTGCGGCGATGCGTCAGTTCTGTTGAGTGAAGTACCGGTTCAGAGTGCGGTGGTTCTGAATGAAATGCGCTGGGTCAATCCATGCTGGAGGGCTATGTGTCGATCTTCTCCATGCAGTTTGCGGTTATGCGTTGGCTCCGAAGCGGCGGTTCCGGAGGCGATGCGACAGTTCCGAGTATGATGCGCCAATCTGGTTTCTGCAACAGTGGTGATGCGTTGGTCCCAATCTCCCAGCAAGAGAAGTGTTGGTTCCATTCGACACAACAGCATCGATGCACAGGTTCTGGCAGATGCAGCACTTTAAACTCACTTCCAATGGCCCTGGCCTGGATTGGCATCACTTGGCAGAGCAAGAGTTACAGCAAGTAAAATCCAGGTGCTGAGTTGACGATGAAGGTGAAGTCTTTGATAGTCCTGAGACTACAGAAACAGGAGGCAAGCCAACAAGCCCTTGGAGAGTACTTTAGGTTCTGAGATGTAGAGATGCAGATTCAGTCCTTTACACACCCAGGCAAGAAGCAGCAGGCCAATACAGCAAAGCAGTTCATCAAAGTGTAAGTTCCACCTGGCAGCACAGCAGTCCTTCTTCCTGGTAGAATGCCCTCAGTTCAAGAAGTGTTCTGATTTGGTGGTGTCAGAGGTGCAGTACTTATACCCAGTTGGGCCTTTGAAGTAGGGAGACTTCAAAGAGGTGCCTTTGAAGTGCACAAGACCCTGCATTTTCTGCCCTGGTTCCAGATTCACTACAGGGGGTACGCAACACTTTGTGTGGGGACAGGGCACAGCGCTTTCAAGTGTAAAGTGTCAACTTCTCCATCCCATCCCATCCTGCTCAGGATGATCCATCAACATGCAGATGGCTACTCAGTAACACCTACCCTTCCTTTGTGTGTGGCTGTCTAGAGGGAATGCAGGGAGCCAGCTGTCACCCACCCAGACTTCTATTCTAGAGACAGGCAGAAGGCATTAAATGGTTTAAATAAGAAAATGGCAACTTTCTAAAAGTGGCTTTTTCAGATCTGCAATTTAACAACCAACTTCACCAAGAGTTGTGTTTTTAAATTGTGAGTCAAGAGACACCATATTTGGGGGTCCTATCTCTTCCGAATTGGAAACTACACCTATAAAATGTAATAAGGCAATCCCAATTTTTTCCTATAGGAGAGATAGGCCTTGCAGTGGTAAAAAACAAATGTAAGAGTATTTCACTACCAGGACATGTAAGACCAAACAGTACATGCTCTACTTTTTAAATACCCTGCACCCTGTCCATGTGCTACCCAGGGCCTACCTTAGGGGACACCTATATGTAATAAAAAGGAAGGGTTGGGCTTGGGAAGTAGGTTAACTTGCTAGGTCACAATGGCAATTTAAAACTGCATGCACAGGCTCTGCAGTGACAGGCATGATACATGTTTAAAGGGCTATTTAAGTGGGTGGCACGATCAGTGCTTCAGGTGCACTACAGGCATTAGGCACATGCAGTGCACTTTACTAGGGACTTAGAAGTAAATCAAATATTCCAATTGGGGGTAAACCAATGTTAGCACATTTTAAGGTGAGAGCACAAGCACTTTAGCCTTGGTTAGCAGCGAAAACGTGCAGAGTCCTAAAGCCAACAAAAACAAGGTCAGAAAAAAAGGAGGAGAAATGCAAAAAGTTTGAGGTAACCCTGCAGAACGGGCTAGTTCCAACACTGGTGCATTAGATATAAATATGTGATTGTGGGTGAAAAGCCTAGAAATGTTTACAAAATTCACTGATATATAACAGTTATCAATTATTGACCTGTATGTAACTTTTATCCTTTTGTATTTTTTAGGAAGAAAATGGAAACTCTCTGAGAAAATAATTATCTATTAACATAAGCAGCAAAGAAGAGCCTTGTTAAGAGAAACAGGATTATTGTGTTGTTCAGCAATGACTGCGTCTTGAGGCACAATGCATTCAGATTGGAAGGATGTGGAGTCGCCTGAACAGCTGAGAACTTCAGCAGCACCAGCTAACTCTAGATGAGCTAGGCTTTGAAACTGTATATATAGATATGCTGCTTTGCTGATACTTTATTGCCACCTAGCCTGCTATAACATAGCTCAAAACTAAAGACTCTTTGGCAGACTAAGGTGGCTAAAAGGATGAGAAAGAAGTGCTACCTACATCAAAATCCAGTAGGAAAAAGAAAGCACAAAGGGGATAGGGGGTTAGGAGGTGCTTATGAACATCAGAAAAGATGTTATGTATTTTAAAGTTTTTTTTCATGCTACAGTTGTTTATATTGTTTGTTGATGTAGCTGTTGTAGTTTTGTATAGTTGTTAAACTGTTTTGTTGTAATAAATCAATAAAGTTTAAAGTTACTTTGGATTCATTTCCTTAATACTTATACATTTCAAGTTCATTATAGCATTGCATAACTCAGTAAAACTGGCAGTACCATGTTGAGGGACTGTGCATATTCTATTAGATGTATATGTATGTGAATGTTCCTATGCTCATCTTTTATCCTATAGATAGTTGGTAATAGAGGAGCCAATTATTTTGCAATGCAGGTATTGTTAGTTGTATGCTGTTGTGTAGGTAACTTTAATGCAAGAGAGAGATCTCCGCAGAGAGGGGAGTGCATGTTTATACTCTAATACACACTTCTATCAGCTTTTATTCACACCCTATTATGTATGGGTGTTGCCATTGGAAGGTATTTGAAACACAGGTAATATATCTCCACAATGAAATATGGACACAAGCTATCCCAGACACAGTTCAGAAAAGAGAGGATACTCCATTTTATACTCTAATATGGACATTCAACAGTATGAAGAGAGTTTTGTTAAAAGAGAACAGTTTCTCCCCACCACCTACTTACCACATGTTATTGTGGGGAGATGTCTGAGAGGGCAGTGTGTTTTCATATCATAGTCTCTATAGATGTTATGTAAGACATACTAATTGAATTTAACATATTGCAAAAAATGTACTAAAAAATGTAAATATTGCATTTAAATTTATCCCAACCTACTTGCTTAGAAACCCAAAGACCTGCCAAGAATTAATTCAAGTCAGTATAAAGTAATGGGGTAACCCGGTTGAGTGCAGAACCTGGGGATTCGTACATTAAGTGAACAGTGGTTCTGCCACCTATTAGCTTTAGAAAGCGTAAAAAAATGTATTCAAGAAAATGGTCCCTCTATTAAGATGGGACTAGCATTGAATGAAGCATATCCAATTTGAGTCCATAATAAACATATATTCAAGACACTTGATGGCATACGTCGACGTTTCCAGATTTACATTCGGATGGATAGAAGGCTTGAGCGTATTCAAAGGCAAGTTGTAAGCCTTGATGCCCAAAGCTAGATGTGTCTGGAGGCGGCAGGCCCCGACATACATTTACATTTCCATGAAGTAGAGGGGAGTAAACTATGGATACCCTGAGCGCCAGACGCCGGAGATTTGCGGGCACACAGTGCCAGTGACTAATCTATCAGCAGAAAATTGGTGGAACTTTTGGATCAGGTCAACCATCTCTAGATTTTTACAAGTTGCCGTGCTGTCATAGCCATAATTTTGGTATCCAATTGGAACCTTGTTTAAGGCCACACACAGACCTTAGCTATAGTCCTGAAGAAGACCCTCCCAGACGATAACACTAACGCTCTATTGTCCAGGGGTCGAAACGTCGACGTATGCCATCAAGTGTCAATGATCACCCATAATAATACAGAATAACTACACTATTTGCTAGTTGGGTTGAATAATTTTTCTATATATTTTACACTGTGTTTAAATGTGTGTCTTGAATATATGTTTATTCGTTATGTATATATTGTGTTGTGATATGTAAATGTATATTCTTTGTTTTCACTTCACGTCACCAAATCAAGTGTAAATGTTTAAGTGCATATCTGTGTGTGCATATATTTGTTTTGTTCTCATTTTTTGAGTACATTTCTTCCATTTAATTACTATATAATCATATACTGATTCAGGAGTACATGATTGTCATTTGTTTGGACTCAAATTGGATATGCTTCATTCAATGCTAGTCCCATCTTAATAGAGGGACCATTTTCTTGAATACATTTTTTTACGCTTTCTAAAGCTAATAGGTGGCAGAACCAAGAATTAATTCAAAGCAAGACTTTAAAAATATTACTGAAATTTTAAATCAGCTAATAAAAAATTACAAACTAAAATGAACATATTAATGTCTTAAAACACACAACAACATAAAACATTGCAGAAATAATACATTTATATTATGTATAAGTACATTTAAAACACTAATATTAAACACTATTCTTACCTGCAATATTCTGTAGAATTATGTTTTTGTCAACTTGATTTTTTTTACCATATTTGTGTCAGACATTATTTTTAAGAGTTTATTAACTTTGTGCACCATACTATCACTGGGGGGTAATCACACAAGCAACACTCACTGCCTGACATAGTCTGCCCTCTCTGGGACACACATGGCCATTTTGCATGGATGCGTGGGCAGTGGCGTATTATTGCTTTAATATATGTTATCTTTCTGTAGGTTTGTGAATAGCATTTAGTAGTACATGAGCAATACTACTTTATGTACTGCAAAATGCAGTTTGTGAGCTGGCCAAAATAATTTTAAACATCAGACATTTAGTCCCTGCTTACTAGTTGTGCTTCCTAGGGTTGGTTATATACCACACATGGTAAATACTGTCCATCTGATATTTTCCCATTGTGATACATCTAAATATAGTTTAAATATAGATATATATATGATATATGTAGCATTTTACAATGGTGTACAAACAAGCATTGACGAAACCAATAGCTTGCCACTTGCACTAAAAAGGCGAGCTCTATTGTCTTTGCCTACGCTTGCTCTTTCTAGTCTCTGCCCTTCTTATGCATTTTTATGTGTTTTCCACATATCCATTTATTGGCATGCAGGTTAATTTAAATTAATTTAAAACAATATGGCTAAACTTTTTTGTTTGAATTTGGTACTTCGGATGTTTAAGTCTAATCATGTACTTTGTCTTGAAACCCAAAAAATAAGAATGAGCAAATATTATCTGACAACATGTTGAGAACAGAGCTTGCTGTGACCATGAAGAGTCCCTTAACAAAGGGTCACTCTTCTTTAATGACTTTTTGTATTTTATAATAAAAAAGGAAAAAAAATGCAGAAAATGAAAAATTCCCTTTTTTCCAGAATGAATATCTTTAGTCAGTGCTACAGTGATTATAATTACTGATTCAAAGTCATGAGAGTTCTCTTTCACATTTCACACTGTGAAGCTAATTCAATTACCCAATCATTATGCTACAAACAATGGATCTTGCAAATATACTTTTTAGAACAAAGAGCATATGCTCTCCTCTGTAATATAATGGTTAGTGACATTACTTGCATTTTTATGACAAATATTTGCTTAGGCACATTTTTTATTTTTGCACTATTGTAGAAATGGTGTTTCTGGTTGGCTAGGGTACACACCTAAGCCAGGCAGAACCCACCACTCTAGTTAGGGCAAGTAAGTTACTCACCAAAGATAACTTGTGCTGACCCCCTGGTAGCTTGGCACAGAGCAGTCAGGCTTATCCCCAGAGGCAATGTGTAAAGCATTTGCGCAAGACCCTCACACCAGTAACACAATAAATACACCACAAAAAGAGACTCTACACAAGATTTATAAATATATATATAGTATATTGTGCATAAAACATAAATAAAAATTACCTGAACCAATAATTACTTTGCAAGCAGTCAATGGTCAATCTTCACCATGAGGGTAATACGTGAAACTAAGCTTCTATGTTGCAAGCATCACGAAAAACATTACTGTGCATATTATCCAGTCCCTAAAATAGTACTCGTTATCCTGTCAGTGCAAGGTAAAATGACATACATCAATGCATGAAATGCAGCACATAATGAATAAAAGCCATATTCACCAACTGTGATCATCACACATATGCAGCATGTAGTAAATAAAACACATCATCAACAAATATGATCATAAACACATATGCCGCATGTAGTGAATAAAACACATAATCACCGAAACACATGGGAGGCAGCGCACGTGCACTCCTACTAATAGCACAGGGTAATTTAGGCTTTAACCACAAGGCATAATAGCTCCTGCATGCCTCTTTCCTTTCGTATGGTAATTGGTAGAATAAGCAGGACCTGGCCCTCCATCGAAGGTTTACCCCGTCCTGCGATGACCACAGTAAACAGGTGCTAATGCGGGTAGGGCACACCCTGCCTACATCTGCAGGGAGCCCTCACTGGGTTCCCCGCGTGTCTCCGTAACAAGACAGCTGCCTGCGACTGCGAGGTGCAACTGCTGAAACTCAGCTTTCCAAATGGAATAAAACTGTTGCTTAGGTGGGCAGTGTGTCCAGAGCCTTCTAGGGCCTCTCTGACCACTGCTAGTGCCGACAGATTGCAGGACGCAGGGGGGGAGCCCTTGTGTGGTTCCTCACCTTCCTTTTGCAGGTCCCAGCTGCCAACACCGCAAGGAGAGCCTCTGACGTGGGTCTCGGCCTCTTCTCTTCACTCAGGCCGGCGAGCCCTGCTCTCTGCATTTCTCGCGGCAGAGGAGGGCCTGGCAGGGGGGATTCTCTGCAGCTGGCTGTGGGATTCTGTGCAACAGGAGTGGTGCCTCAGCATGGCACTGAATCTCTTTAGGTCGCGCATCATGGCTCCCCTCATAGGCGGAGCCACACAGGGGGATTCCCTTGTCGGCGATCTATAGGCAAGCATTCACTACGTGCCAAGGGAAGCACCGTAGTTTGGAATATGGAGATCAGCTGGACTTATGAGTTCCACGGCCGATTTGCAGGCATGTCAAAAGAGATCCTGCTAAACCCCTGAAAAACCCTCACATAAACAGCAGGAGGGTAGGCAGGGCCCACAGCCCCTGGAGAGTGCTTGGGGCACAAAAGCAGCAAGGCAGCAGGCAACAGACCAGCACAAGGAAACAGGTCGCAGAGTTGCAGTCCCTCCTACAGTTAAGCCCACAGCAAGCTGCAGGCCAACACAGCAAAGCAATTAGTAAAGTGGCTGTTTTTCCTGGTAGCACAGCAGTTCCTTCTGGCAATGTGCAGCATGTAGAGCTAGCAGCGTCTGGCTACAAGTCCCACGCAGTGTCTAAAATCATGGGGTCAGAGCCCCTGTCCTTATACCCAAAATGTCTTTGATCTAGGGGTAACTTCAAAAGAACCTTAAGAAGTGCACAACACCCCCTTTAAACTCAGCCCTGGCTCCAGACGTACAGTAGAGGGTAAATCAGCCCTTTGTGTGAGGTCAGGACACAGCCTATACAAATGTAAGTGCACCCTGCCTCTCTCTCTCCCAGCCCAGGAAGACCATCACTAAGCAGATGAATTCAGATGCCTCCTTTGACACACCCTGCCCTTCCTGTGCATGGCTGTCTGGAAAGTATACACAAAGTGTAGCTGTCAATCAGGCCCAGACGTGGATTGGAGTCAGGCTGCAAAGCACATAGAGTCATAAGCACTGAGAAATGCCCACTTTGTTGTTGTTTCACTTTATAAAAGTGGCATTTCTAAAATAGTAATATAAAAACCACCTACACCAGTAAGCAGGATTTATCACCACTATACCAAACTACCAAACATAGCAACGCTACTTCTTACAGATCAGGAATTACCACCTAAATACCTATGAGGGAGTTCCCAAAGTTAGACTATGAGAGGAGTAAGCTTCACAGCATGGAAGAACCAAAAAGGCTGTGTGTGACTACCAGGACATGCCATACAATAAAGGCACATGTCCTGCCTTTTACCTGCACAGCACCCTGCCCATAGGGCAACCTAGGGCCTACCTTAAGGGTGACCGTATGTAGTAAAATAGTTTTGGGCTTGACAAGTAACTTTTAATGCCAAGTCAATGTGGCAGTAAACTGCACACGCAGGCCCTGCAATGGCAGAGGCCTGATTTGAAAGGCTACTTCTATGGGTGGCGCAAGCAGCACTGCAGGCCCATTAGTAGCATTTAATTTACAGGCCCTGGGTATATGGGATACCACTGTACAAGGGACTTTCAAGTAAATTAAATATGCCAAACAGGTGTCAATCAATCATACCATGTTCAAAGGAGAGCGCACATGCACTTCAGCACTGATTAGCAGTGATAAAGTGCCCAGAGTCCTAAAGCCAACAAAAAGAGGGTCAGAAAAATAGGAGGAAGAAGGCAAAAGGTTTGGGGTTAACCCTTCAAAAAAGGGCCAGGTCCAACACAGGCCAAGTGATTAGAAAAACAATTAACACTTTTATACCTATATGTCCCTTACACACTCAGTCTAAATGCAAAAAGGGTGCTATACATTTTATTTACAGAGCTCACAGTGTTCACCATCATCTAAAATATCCCTTACATTATAAGTTGCTTTGTGGGTATGTTGTTGCTGGAGAGCTAAAGACAACAAAACTACATGTCCAAGATACAACTTTCGGACTTAGCATCTTTAACGTAATGTATTCCTTCTAATGTAGGAAATGGCATACTTTTTAAATCATGTGGGCAAGAAAGAATGGCAAATGTTTTGATGGCAGGCAGCGTTGGAATCTTCGTAATGGATACAGTGACTTAAGCACATAAATAAATGCAATAATACATCTTTGCTTTTAGGCAGAGTATCCATAAGCTCTGCAACTTTTTATATATTTTTGTCAGTGTAATTATAGTGGCTCAGTGCCACCTTCCAGCCACTTCAGAATGTTAGTCCAAGTACAGGCAAGGATATTAGTCAAGCAGAACAATGTGCTCCTATCGGCAGACGCCGGACCCTTAACAGAGATAAATTGGTCTGGCTCTGATCTTTTAGATTGTGTAGGCTGTTAGAGTGGTGAGTTATACTTAATGTAGTGTGGCGAGTGAGGAAACAAGACTGTGTACGGAGTTGCACGACATAGTAATTTGAAAGTGCTGCATACATTTGAAATGTAAGTTATAACTATAACTTTGAAATTTCTAATGTTTGTATAGTTTAAGTTTGATTTGTATAAAAAGAATAAATTAAGTTTTCCTAATTATAACAAACTTTTAAGCTTTGTTTTTTTCATTGATATATACATGCAGACATACATACATATATATGTTTTCTGATATAAACTTATGAAAATCTCACACTTTTTCCAAACAATCACATAATGTTGTACAATATTATACAACATTAAACAAGAAGCGTCCTTATAGTTACAATTTTAAAATGGTGACCAGTGTTTCTGTTCTACCATAGTTCAATGTTTTGATGCCTGTTTATTAATATGCAGGTCTTATAACATCAGTCCTTAATATGATGCACCCCGTAGCTGGTTTCTCTGGATTATAGCTATGCAATGGGTGGGCTTTCTTTTAGGAGTGTCAAAGAGTGACTATAAAGTCCGAGCAGGCTTCAAGTTCTGACCGCCTCATGGTAAGGAATGTGTAGTCACAGTAGTTCTGATTTACCTCTACAGCAGATTTATGGTGGTGGTGTCAAAATACTGTTTCTTCTTGATCTGTTGTCATCTTTAGACACCTTCAATCATGTCAAAATTTTGGGAATGTATAAGGATACTGAGACCTTAGGGCTGGCATTATCAAAGGAAAACTGGTTTTTGCAGCATAGATGCCTTTCATTGCTGTGCAGAGTGCCTCAATGCTCACCATTGTCACCATTTTATGATGTCTTTAATGGGTCTGCCACATGCTAGAGGAGACTACAACAACAGCAACAAGGTGATGGATGGAATGCTTGAATTATTCTCAGACACTGGCAAGTGTTCTGGGTGTCTTTCCAGTCCATCATTTTTGGAACACCATGCCACTCTATACAAGGCCTACCTTATGGAAATCAGGACCAACCTTTTTCCTGATGGGAACAGTCCATCCCAAACTGCCTGGAAAGAGCACCTCCAGATGGGACCACAAGCATCCTAAGACCGGGGTTGACCTACTTATAACTCATCGTAAGGTATAGCTTAAGTTCTATGCCAGATTAAGCACCAGACCCATGTCTGGGCATAACCATCACACTTAGAGCATAAACTGCAACAACTACTAGCTGATAGATGGAATGCTTGAATTAATCTCAGCTACTGGCAACCACTCTGTGCTGCATTCCAGTCCATCCTTTTTCATCCACGATGCTACTCGATACAAACGCCCACCTTATGCAAATCAGTACTGATCTTGCTCTTCATGGGAACAGTTCGTTGTGAAGAGCCAGGTAAAGCCCCCCTCTAGACGAGACGACAAGTAACACCAGACTGGTTCAGTAACTTATAGCTTGAGTCCTATGACACAGTGGGCACAAGACCCATGTCTGGGCATATCCGTCACACTTAGGTCCTAAAATGTAACTACAATAAAGTGATGGTTGGAATGCTTGAATTAATTTTAGCACTGGTAATCACTCTGAGACTTATTTGCATATGGCTGGGTCTAAACTGAGGTGGCACTTTGGGCCAAAAAACAATGGACTGGGATATGGTCCCAAGTAATTACCTGTTGCTGAGATTAATTCACACATCCTACCCATCACTTTTTTGTATACTTCACTGCGACGCTCTAAGGGGCTGATTACGATGGCGGAAGGATCGTCACCGCCAGCCCGGCGGTGGCGATCCTTCCGTCAATTGTCAGCTATTTTCCCACCGCCGAATTACGATGGCGGTGGGAATCGCTTTCGGACAGCAGCGGTCGCAAAGACCATCCGCTACGGAACCGCCACAGGCAATTGTTAAGATTGCCTGGCGGAGCGGTCAGCATGCTTAAAATGGTGGCAGAGCCTAGCAGGCTCCGTCTGCCGAATTACGATGCTGAAGCGGATGCGGAAGCCAGCCTTTCCATAGCGGGTAAACCGCCATTGAAAGGCTGGCGGGGATTGGTTTCGGGGTCCCATTGCGGGCCCCCCTTGTGTTGGGGGGAGGTGTTTGTGCACTGGGTACCCCCCTACATTTCAGTGAACTAAGTGGCAGGCACCGTGTGGTGCCTGCCACGTAGTGCAGTGAAATGCACAACATGCATTTTCAACATTGCGGCGGGTGCTGCTGTCAGCAGCAACCACCGCAATGTTAAAATGCAAGATGCGTCCGCCACGGTGGCGGTCGCATCATAATTTGGTGTGCGGAACCGCCGCATGTATTGCGGACGGTCCCAGTTACCACCACGATGGTGGACGGACTCCAGTCCGTCCGCCATCGTAATCAGCCCTTAAGTGCGACAGGTATGTCCATACCTGTGTCGTTTGTTCCCTTCACCACTGAAACCAAGCGCGCACATGACTGATGAGCCGCAACTAGGTTGAACCCGATATTGAGTTGCTTGTGTTGCAGTTCAGAGAGGACTTGGTTGGCAGTTTGGGCTAGATTGTTCCTCTTGGAGCAGGATCAAGACTAATTTGCACATGGCTGGGTCTAGTTGGAGGTGGTATTGTGGGCAAAAAAACAATGGACTGGGATGTGGCCTTCAGAAATTACCAGAGGCTGAGATTATTTCAAGCATCCTACCCATCGCTTTTTTGTATACTTCAGTGTGACACACTAAGTGCAATGGATATGACCAGACATGTCCCATGCTCTCTTTGCCACTGCAACCAAGCTGCATCTGACTGGCAAGCCCCAACTATGGCAAAACCTGTCTTGGGTTGCATTTGTTCCAGTTCAGAGAGGACGCAGCCTGAGGATCACTGACATAACATCGACACTCAAAATATCGATCTATAAAATAATCGAAACATAAATATCGATAACATAAATATCGATATTCTATACTTATTTAAAAAATACAAAAATATCGACACAAAATTATCGACAAACATTATCAATATAACTAATATTGATCAAAAACAAATTCGTAATAACTAATATCGAAATCATTGAATAAACATACAAAATGACACAAATATCGAAAACAAAAATATAGATCACACTAATATCGCCCAATAAAAATTATCGACACCTTAAAAATAATTTTTATAACATCAAATACAACAAAAATAATATAAACAATATCACAAACACACACAACTCATGAAATAAATACATTTAACACTAAATACATTTTAATTAAAAAAAAAAGATTTAACATATTTAAACTCAAAAAATATATTATACTTACACACACTATATATAAAATAAATATTTTTAATATACATGAATGCAAAATAAAATACAAATAATGTACTATTACACTTTTAAATAAACTAAGAAAAAAAAAAAGTTCAACTGAACATTAATTAGCGTTTCCCAAATGAGGAAAAAACTGCCAAATTAATTGAAAACATTATTAACAACCAATGAAAAATACCTACAACTAAAATAACCCAAAAAGATTGAAAGCACAATTAAACAAACACTATATAAACAAAAGAAAATGTAACATTATTTTATGCTCCAACAACAAAACCAAGAATAAGGGGAATCTCTGCCGGATTGCTGCTGCAACACTGGACTTCATCATTGAATGCTCTAAATACACCTTCAAAAAGTAAGTAAAATATCTATTTAATGTTACAACTGCATAAAATAATCGTAAAGCACTTTTTATAATAACTAAATAATTAATGTATATTTTTTCTTAATGATATCTCCTCTACAGAAACTTCAACACACGCTCAACTACCTTCAAACATCATCCAAAAACCACCTTGCCAAAGAAGTAAGTATAAATCTCAATTAAACTATTAAAACAAGTAAAATTCCCAACCCAAAACGCCCACTAACCACACAAACCCCAAAATGACATAAATGCTGTTAAACACATTTATTAACCTCGACATTTTTCTTCTGCAGGAGATCAAAATAAACAGTAAAGGCAAGCACCAACAGAAACACCTCAGCGTCAGAAAAGGTCAACATATTCAAACATGTAAGTATAATGTATATAAAAACCTTTATTAAAATTAAAACAATTACAATACATTTAATATTTTTTATATACATTTCTCATAGAATTTGAAACATCAGAATGACTGAAGGGGCCAAATTCATAACTTCCCAGAAAGGAACATTTTTATTATGTTATATGGGATATGTCTACACCCAGGAGAAACAGACAGGGGACAAAGTTAATTGGAAATGCAGCAAATATTATTCAAATGCATGTTATGGGAGGGCTACAACTAAAGAAACTACTGTGTTACATGTTAAGGAACATAACCACCCCCCTAACATAGCTGAAATACAAGTGAGAGATGCTTTAGACATAAGAAAGAAGCTAGCACTAGCTCTCAAAGACCTACTACTGAAATATTAAAAGATGTACTCCCCAGAGTTCCAGAACATGCAACTGGCCAATTACCCTCTGTCTCAAAGTTGAAAAGGCTAATAGCTAGAACAAATAAAGCAACTGCTACCACCCCACCTACCCGCAAAACTTTCAGTGAAATACAAATACCACCTGATCTAACTGTAAGTCATAATAAAGAGCAATTTCTACTTTATGACAATAAATCTAATAGAACTATTATATATGCAACTCCCACAAACTTACTTAAACTACAGAATTGTGAGACATGGATGATGGACGGAACATTTAAGATATGTCTCAAACCATTTTACCAATTATATACAATCCATGGACTGTATCACAATACCAACATCCCCTTTATATATGCCCTGTTATCAAACAAACTAACCACTACCTATGTCGAACTCTTAACAAAAGTAAAGCAAGAAACTAATAATTACTACACTCAAAAAATTATCATAGACTTAGAACAGTCAATGGTACAAGCCATCCTGAAAAACTACCCTCACACAGCAATCCAAGGTTGCTATCACCACTTTAACCAATGCAGTTGGAGACACCTTCAAACATCTACGCTCAGTGTAGAATATGCAACTAATAGCAATTTTGCATATGAAATAAAAAAAACTAATTGCACTAGCATACGTCCCAATAACTGATGTAGCAGAACACTACAATCTCTTAATAGAAAGCCCCTACTACCAAACAAATTAACACAAACTAAGTCCCCTACTCGACTATTTCGAGGACACCTGGGTGGGAAGGCTACACAGATCTGGACACAGGAGACAGCCCAAATACCACATACCATGGTGGAATGTATATAACAGTACCCTAAACAAAGAAGCCAAAACTAATAATGCTGTGGAAGGATGCTACCTCCCACTCATTTCTGCATGCCGTGCTTCCCTAAATATCTAACCCAACTGATCCAACAGCAAGTAGTCCCCTCCCTCCCCTTTCCAACCATGCGTGCCCTCCCTCACTGAACTTCCTAAAAAACAAATACAACTAAAGTGTCATTCCCGATTTTTTATGTACTGAACCCACTTTTAAACAAATAAATTGCCACCCCATTGTGACTACAAAAACACCCCACATTTTGGTGCTCCATCATGCGGGATAGTTATAAAATACCTTGATGAAACCGCAGCCGGCGGCTTAACCTCCTCATCCACCTTCCCCATTATCCCAAAGAATCAGCTCGGTCCGTTAGATTTCAACCAACTCCTCACCTGCTTTCCAAGCCAGGCAGAGCCCAACCAACCCTACATAAATTACTACAATCCTTCCAAAAGGAACAAAGGGGCCCATTAGGATGGTGGGCGGATCGCCCCCCCCCAGCCCGGCGGTAGCCACCGCTGGCCCGGCGGGGGCGATCTGCCCGCCATCCTTGCCTGATTGACCCCCCGCCATATTAGTATGGCTGGGGGGTCCGCGGCGGACGAAAAGACCGTCCGCCGCTTTTTCGCCGGTTGACTCGTCGACCGAGTGGAAAAAGGGCATAATATGGTGGCGGTGTCTGCAAGACACCGCCATCCATATTATGATGCAGGCGGTGAATCGCCTTTCCATGGCGGCGTTGCCGCCATGGAAAGGCATGCGGTTCTTTATTTGGGGGCCCGTTGCGGGCCCCCAGGGTGTTGAGGGGGTGGGGGGTGCACATGGGGGGTACCTATGGTAGCCCCCCTCATTGCAATGCACTACGTGGCAGGCACCATGTGGTGCCTGCCATGTAGTGCATGGCAATGCTGTGCACAGACCTTTTGCATTGCGAGTGGGTCTGCAGCCAGCAGATCCACCTGCAATGAAAAAGGTCCAGGATGCGCCCGCCAGTGTGGCGGGCGCATCCTAATTCTCATGGCGGGACCGCCGCCACTTCGGCGGTCGGTCCCTGGCTCCGTTGCAATGGCGGGCGGACAAAGTCCGCCCGCCATCATAATGGACCCCAAAGCTACCAACAACTAAGGGGCCGATTCCGATCTCGGTCGGAGGCGTACCCAACACCATTCGGTCGGGAAAAAAGCCATGCGAAAGCCTGTTTCCCGACCGATCCGTACAGCACACCGAACGAGTAAGTACGATGCGCACAACAGCAAAGAATCCGGCCGAGCCGTACTCACCCAAACCAGGTCCTGTTCCCCGACCGAGGCGAATCCGGAAACGATGAATCGAGTCGCACGGAAGGGAAAATGCAGCTCCGTCCGGCCGAACGAGTACGATGCGCTTTCCGTACGCGCCGAACCCGTCGCTACGCACGGCACGTCAAAGCATCCGGGAGAGGCGCACATAAGCTCCGATTCGCGCCACAACACGATCCACAGCTCCGAGACGAACACGGCAGCGACGAGGACGACGCGAAGCGACGAGGACGAGGCGAAGCGACGAGGACGACGCGAAGCAACGAGAAGGACGAACGACACGAACCAACCATGAATCCCTTCGTCCCGATCATACCAATATTCTACATTTACTACCGGAACAGGCACGGACCCGTACGGCGCAGAAGGTAAGCCAGACACCAACCACAAAACACATACAACACGTACACGACACATCACACACACAGAGGGATGCAGAATATACTTACACCAGCAACAGCAGCACCATAGGGGCGGGATGCCCATCACCAATGCCACATATGCACACAGGGGCCTGAATGCGCACCACCACCCCTACCCAGGGGGGGCAGGATGCCTACCACCACTACCACCCTCACCCAGGGGGGGCTGGATGGCTACCACCACTACCACCCTCACCCAGGGGGCTGGATGCCTACCACTACTACCACCCTTAGCCAGGGGGGCAGGATGCCTACCACCTCTACCACCCTCACCCAGGGGGGCTGGATGCCTACCACCACTACCACCCTCACCCAGGGGGGCTGGATGCCTACCACTACTACCACCCTTAGCCAGGGGGGCAGGATGCCTACCACCACTACCACCCTCACCCAGGGGGGCTGGATGCCTACCACTACTACCACCCTCACCCAGGGGGGCTGGATGCCTACCACTACTACCACCCTCACCCAGGGGGGCTGGATGCCTACCACTACTACCACCCTTAGCCAGGGGGGCAGGATGCCTACCACCACTACCACCCTCACCCAGGTGGGGCAGGATGCCTACCACTACTACCACCCTCACCCAGGGGGGCTGGATGCCTACCACTACTACCACCCTTAGCCAGGGGGCAGGATGCCTACCACTACTACCACCCTTAGCCAGGGGGGCAGGATGCCTACCACTACTACCACCCTCACCCAGGGGGCTGGATGCCTACCACTACTACCACCCTTAGCCAGGGGGCAGGATGCCTACCACTACTACCACCCTCACCCAGGGGGGCAGGATGCCTACCACTACTACCACCCTTACCCAGGGGGGCAGGATGCCTACCACTACTACCACCCTTAGCCAGGGGGGCTGGATGCCTACCACTACTACCACCCTTAGCCAGGGGGGCAGGATGCCTACCACTACTACCACCCTCACCCAGGGGGGCTGGATGCCTACCACCACCCTTAGCCAGGGGGGGCAGGATGCCTACCACCACTACCACCCTCACCCAGGGGGGGCAGGATGCCTACCACTACTACCACCCTCACCCAGGGGGGCTGGATGCCTACCACCACCCTTAGCCAGGGGGGCAGGATGCCTACCACCATACCACCCTCACCCAGGGGGGGCTGGATGCCTACCACTACTACCACCCTCACCCAGGGGGGGCTGGATGCCTACCACTACTACCACCCCCACTCATAGGATGGACAATGCATGACACAACCAGCACACCTCAACCTAGGGAATGCAAGAAGAAGACATCCCCCCAACACCATGACAAGCGTGTGTAGACTGTGTCAAATGCCTACAACACCGAACATGACTTTGAACATACAATGTGACCCCCTAGCACATGTGCCACACATATATGTGTGTGGCACCCACAATGCAAGCAGGCCATGACCATTGTGGCAATGGGGTCCAAACCCCCATCATCACAGTGACCAAAATGTAAGTGTGGGGTCCATAACTGAAGCACACTTTGAACAATGTGGCAATGGGGTCCAAACCCCCATCATCACAGTGACCAAAATGTAAGTGTGGGGTCCATAGCTGAAGCACACTTTGAACAATGTGGCAATGGGGTCCAAACCCCCATCATCACAGTGACCAAAATGTAAGTGTGGGGTCCATAGCTGAAGCACACTTTGAACAATGTGGCAATGGGGTCCAAACCCCCATCACCACAGTGACCAAAATGTAAGTGTGGGGTCCATAGCTGAAGCACACTTTGAACAATGTGGCAATGGGGTCCAAACCCCCATCATCACAGTGACCAAAAGGTAAGTGTGGGGTCCATAGCTGAAGCACATTTTGAACATTGTGGCAATGGGGTCCAAACCCCCATCATCACAGTGACCAAAAGGTAAGTGTGGGGTCCATAGCTGAAGCACATTTTGAACATTGTGGCAATGGTGTCCAACCCCCATCATCACAGTGACCAAAAGGTAAGTGTGGGGTCCATAGCTGAAGCACATTTTGAACATTGTGGCAATGGTGTCCAAACCCCCATCATCACAGTGACCAAAATGTAAGTGTGGGGTCCATAGCTGAAGCACATTTCGAACATTGTGGCAATGGGGTCCAAACCCCCATCATCACAGTGACCAAAAGGTAAGTGTTGACAAAGAAAGAGGTGCAACTGCCAAACTGCATGGATGATTCCTGGTCACAGAACAACAAACACATCAGTGGCAAAGTAGTGTATGTGTCCCATTGCAACATAAATTGGGGGAGCCAAATCCTGCAGTGCAAATAAGACATAACTTTGGCCATGTGCAGACAAACAACACCCATGGGGGCTGACACCGTCAACAATCATCAATGACACAATGACAGAAGTGACCATCAGAATGCAGACCCACATATTTGCACCAATGGGCACACACATGCAGATACCCTGTGGAGACTGCAGATGTGAGGTGAACAGATACCATACCATGGCAGCAATGGGACACACAAACCATGATCATTGTGCTGACCGATGACCTAGGAGTCCCAGGGACAGCAGGGGAAACCCACCAAACTACATACAGCCAAAGGCACACCCAAGATATGCCAATGCAGTGGTGCAGATGCACAAACACAAACAGGCAGACCCACACTGCACATCATACACTACAGGTGAGGGGGGGGGGTGCCAGTGTCCCCAGGCAACCACACAACACATGAGGAGACCTGAATACCAATCATACAGATGTGCATACAGTGCCACACAAAGGTAACTCATGGATCCAAATTCCCTATGTGGGCAAGCAGGCATTGTCAGATGAGAGGGAGCACAAATCACACATGTCACACAGGCACGTAGGGACAGCAACTGACACAGCAAGACACAGACACACCACAGCACCACCCCCAGGGCCCCCACAATGTGGTGACCCTGGGCTGCATTACAATCCCACTGTGATGACAAAGCTAAATGTGGTTCACACTGTGAACCACAGTCATGTGTACTGAGCAACTAACTACCATCACACCTACACAAGCACAAATCAAACAGCATGGCCAGTAAGCCAAGGCCAACATGGAGGCAGGGGCCTAGCCGGGCAACAACTCTCATCTGCACACACTCAACACCACACCCCTCGACCTCCAACAATGTGCAGCAGTGAAGCACACATGCACTGGTGACATTGCACATGCACCCATGACTATTCCAGGGTGGTGGGTGGGAACCAAGGTGCAGAAACACATCACACATGGACACTCAACAAGACTCCTGAATGTCTGACACACTGCACACTACGCCGTACATGGACATGACGGCAATACCACACCAACCAATGGGATCACAGCCACAGTCACACACCAATGAAGAAGCCAAGGTCACCCACAAAGAACACACATAGACAACAACCAACATTGCAGCCCGGACCCTGAGGAGTGCCAGCAGTCACACACACAATGTGTCACAATCACTGAAAGATAACACAAACTGGAAATCACATGACAGGGGCAAACAACAAGTGCCAAGGGGAAACCTGACTGTGACCCATCTGCGTCTGCACACAAAGTCAGCCCTGACAGCAAGCACACCTATGGGTGACACCCTGATGACCAGTAATGTGCCATGCACCCACATCACAGAGAACCCAGGGAGAAGACTTTGGGGGAACATAGCTCAACTCAGCTAGCATCACAAACAGGTACACCACTAGGGATCACAGCATGCACAGCTAAACGGAAGTGAACACACAGACATGCACATACAACACACACCTTGGGCGCAGGCAATGTCACAGGAGTACACACTGCCATGAGGGGACTCCACTCCTGTGTGAGGAAAGCTGTGCCATATGTTGCCTCAGTAGGGCCCCACCATGTCAGCTGAGCACTTGGTCACACAATCAACAATTAGCACCAAATGAGGGCTCCCGTCACATCAGCCTGGTCATGGAAGTGCCAACGGAATCATCAGCACAGATGCAACACACTTGTATAGCAATGTTGCACTGACAACACAGATGAGTCCTTCCCCATTGATGCCCAAACCTGCATGTCCAGTGGAGATGGCCACACGGTCAGGGAAGTAGACGAATTGAACAATGGCAGGCACAACAGATGTGCAGGGGTGGAAGCCACAGATGTGAAATTGCCAATCTAAGTAGGAAATCCCATTGCCAAATACTGAACACATGACACCCTCAGATGCTGCTATGGATGACATGGATACACCACAGGATAGGACACATTCCCCCTGGACCACATGGGTTCCTGCACAGTAACACTTCATTATCATGAGACCAAATATCACCATCACTGCAGCAAGGGCATGGTTAGCATCATCAACATCATGTACATCAGAAGCAAAAGCACTAGAGAACAGAAAGTTGCTTTATTCAGCATATGTGGCATTAAAAGTAGAAGTCCGGTAGAACATAAACAAAGGCCAATGGCCAGTCCATCAACAAAGTCACAAGTGGGTGACAGTGGCAGATGCCACCCTACACATGCCTGCACAAAACCAGGGACAATCCACTAGGAGGGGCAACCAGGGGGTAGGCCAGGCACCGCAGGGACAGGATCAGGGCTCACCAGGAGGAAGCAGGGAAGGGGTGGTGGGTGCTGGAGAGCCACTGACAACTGCAGTGGAGGTGTCTGACATGGTGTGTGCCGGCACAACTGGGGGGCATGGCTCAGATGTTGTGGGTGCCGGCACGACTGCAGTGGACCCTGCAGATGGAGTGGACAGGTCCGCCACTGCAGTGCCCAAGTCAGACAGGGTGGTAGTGGACTCCACTGCAGTGCCTACCACCAGGGGAGGAGAATGGGGAACAGGCAAGGTGGGCTGGACAGAGGGGAGGACACCCTCACCACATCAGTGGCACAGACAAGCGCAGCGGGGGTGTGGTTCCGGGAGAGCAAGTGGCAGGGGAGAAGGCCGGAGCTTCTTGGGGATGGTATATCTGTGGGTGGGGGAACCTGGGGCAGGGTGTGGTGGGGGCACCTGTGGAGTGG
Source organism: Calotriton arnoldi (assembly GCA_963921515.1). Taxonomy (NCBI): domain Eukaryota; kingdom Metazoa; phylum Chordata; class Amphibia; order Caudata; family Salamandridae; genus Calotriton; species Calotriton arnoldi. Next base: position 1,578,123 of record CAWUFW010004151.1, read on the forward strand.
GGGCCTGAGGGATGGAGGAAGGAGACCTGGTGCTTGAGCTGCAGGGCGGCGGCGGGGTCTTGCTCTTAGCACTCCGGGGGACTTGCGGGTGGGGGCCTCAGTCTGTCTGTGCCTGGGGAGGGTGTCCGGGGGCGAGGGCACTCTGCTCCGTGTGGGGGGCTTCCTCTTCCCCCTGGATGCTGGGGCAGCTGGATCGGAGGGGAAGAGGCCGAGGTCACTGAGGAAGAGGCGCTGGGTCTTTGGGGTTGCAGGTGAGGCAAGGGAGGGTGCTTTGGAGGGAGAGGCAACTGAGGACTGCACAGTGCCCGTGGATGCGTGTGTGTGTACCAGGGCCCCATCCCCTGTGAGTCTGGTTTCAGTCCCCTGACTGTGCGTGCGTGTGCGTTTAGTTTGTGGCGTGTGTGTCTGTGTGCTGGACGTGTGTGTGCTGGTGTGTGCCTGTGCCGGTGTGTGTGTGCTTGGGACGGGTAAGGTGCTGGGGAGTGTGGATGGAGCAGAGGCAGGAGGGGTGAGGGACTGTCTGAGGAGGGACACTGCTGCCGTCAGGGAGGAGTCCATGGACCTGTTGCCCCTCTGTAGGTCAGACATGCCCGATGAGATGCCCTCCATGAACGACACCAGCTGAGTCAACAGTGCGGTGTGCGCATGGAGGACACTCAGCATGGCTGTCTGCCCTACATGGAGCTGGTGAAGGAGGTACACAGACTCCTCACTCAGGGCAGCAGGGGACACAGGGGCAGGGGGTGCGGTGCCTGGCCCAAAGGAGACACGCTCCCGAACATGGGAGCCTCCACGGACCTGGGGAATCGGAGCCGATGGGAGGGCGGTGATGGTGCTGGTGGTGGCGGGGACAGCAACACTAGCTGGGGTGTGGTGGCTGCTGACACCCGCCTCCACAAGGGAGTCATCCTCCGAGTTGCTCTGGTCCTCAGCTGAGGTGGATGGTGCTGAGGACTCCTCGGTGTGGCTCCCCTCGCCCTCCGTGCCACTGGGTCCCTCCGACCACTCCTCGGCTGCTGACCCAGTCTGGCTCTCTGGCTCCTCCTGGTCCGTGGAGCTGTCCCCTTCCGTGGCCGTGGATGTATCTGCAAACAATGGGGAAACAGACAGACATCAGTCACCTGCACCAAACGCACACACCACTGTGAGCACAGCACATTACAGAGCAAGCCCTGGCATCATTAGTTGTACATTGCTAAAAGTGCCCTAACTGAACAGGAGAAGCCAATTGTCATTCTGATGCCAAGCATGGCACTCACATCCCACATGGCCTTGCACCCATCTGTCTGGTGTCTGTTGGATTGCAACACCCCAGTGTGGACACATGCACCAAGTACACAGTAGTTGGACAGTGCAGAGGACACGGTGTGGCATGTGGACATGCACACATCACAGCTCTTGCCACTGAGTCAGTACAGGTTTCTGGATGAAAGGGATGCCCAGAGTCAAATAGGAAATGCATGTGATGCATACCAGCGACAGACACCATGATGCACCCATGTCCTGATAGCCATCGCCACAATGGTGTGCATGTAGCACATGTCACTCCCCTGCAGGACCACCCATAAGTTGACACATGCCATGGCAGAGGCATGACTGCTAAGTCATACATCACTGTCTCAGTGATGTATGACTTGGCAGCCAGACAACAACACTATGCACTGTGTCACAATAGTAGGTCATGGGGAATGCAAGTCCTGGAGCTGCACAAGTGCACATGTACATCCCCCACACAACACATCATCTTAACCCTCATCTGTCCAGGTCATACCTATTGGACATATGGGAGACCTGTGACACTACCCTCTGAACCTGAGCCCCTCACAATCTGCTGTGAATGGGGAACAGCTGCCTGAACTTCACATTCCATACCCCAGTCTGCACGGGCAGCTGATCAAACACCTATGTGACACACAAGTATCGTCTCCTATGGTCACATCTCCAGGGGCATGCTGAGCCCCTACCAAGAAACACCCCAGCAGTCCTGGCAAGTAATCCACAGCACACTGACACAGAGGCAGACACCTGAGGGGTCAAATCACTGCGCACAATGTGTCAGCTGATACACGGGAGTGGGAGTACAGAGTGCATTGCATGGTCTGGAGTAGGCATGACTGTCCTGCTCCACATGAATGAGGGATGAGCCCTGGACAGTGGATAGCTGGCTATGTATGTGTGACACACGTAATCTGCACACTCCTGGGGCCCAAACATTGTTCCCACCCGCTGCATGGGTGTGTGCCACATACCCCAGGCACATGTGGTGGCTCAGCTCAGCAAGTGGACCGCATATCAAAGCAACACGCAGATCACATGTCCAAACACAGGCGTTGTGTGAACAATGGACCCACCCATGATGCCCACAACAGAGTTAGGGAAACAGATGCTGTCCCCCACCTTTAGTGAAGCAAACTGCAAGGACACAGTCCCAAGTGACACAATTCCCTGAATGTAAGGGCCACACCTGGGTATCAGATGAGCAGTGGGCAGTGCACAATAGAGGGACATGGCTCCTGGACAACATGACTGCTGCACTGTGGCAGTTGAACCAGGCCAGAGGAGGGCACAAAGCATGTAATACAGAGTTCACAGTGCAGTCTTTGACTCACCCCCTCCTTGCTGCTGTCTGGCCTTCAGCTGCCCATCCAGGTCTGGAAACACCACCGCCAGGATCTGGAGCATGTGGGGGGTCAGGTCCGTGTTCCGCCCCTCCTGCGAGGAGGCGACAGCTTCAGCTGGACCCGTGCAATCCTCCGGGTCCAGCCCCGAAGGTCCTGCCACCTCTTCTGGCAGTTGCGGATCCGGCGCTTGTAGACCCCCACGGACCGGACGGCCCGGACGATGTCCTTCCAGATCTCCTGCTTCGATGGGCATTAACCTGTCAGGATGACAAAGTGAAAAGGCCATTACCACACATGCAACATATCCTTGCATGACACAGTTGTATATACATGTCTCAATCACAGGGGCACATGATGTACACAGGCAGTGCAAAGCTGCCCATGGACAGTTTGCCAGACGTCAGTACATGGTATCATTGCATGGGAAGTAAAACCATGTTCAAATGCACTGTCACTGCACCATACCTGTCCAGTGCAAGTCACTACACACTATGGGGGGTGACAACTATTCAGTGAGCCTGCTAGCCAGTGGCGTGCAGACTTTCAGCCTTGCTAGTCACACAAAATGCACATTCAGAAAGGCAGTGCACAGAACACTCACCTGCTCCCCTGGTGTCCCATACAGCTTGCTGTACTGTGGAAGTAGGCTGTCCAGCAGGGCCTGGTTCTCTTCAAGGCTGAAGGCTGGGGCTCTCTCCACAGTACGTGCCATTGCAGGGTCCAGAGGGGCAGAGACAGCAGCAGTGCAGTGGCAGATGTCGTCCTGGAGCATGTAGTGCAGGCAAGTGAGCTCTCAGGGGAACAGCCAGCAATATATATGTGCTGGAGAGGCAGATACTGTCCCTTGTGTCCAAAGTGATAGGTCCAAGTCGTTTGCATCTTCTGAATCTGGCCAATCCATGGAATAGCAGCACCAAAACACGCCCACAGCATCCTTCAAATCTTCAACTTCATGACATACATGATTTTGCAACATTGTTGTGGGTGACCAAATGATTTTCCAGCAACCGACTCGTTCGAAATTCGAAAACGCGTCCGTTGCCAGGCAAGCCCATTGTCAATGGGTGCGCACCGATCGGTCCATTGCGGTACAACGCGTACAGGGGTACAACGCGTACCCGCACACATTGAATGCAATGGGCCGGCCGGAGGCACCGATCGGTCCATTGCAGTTCAACGCGCACAGGGGTACAACGTGTACCCGCACACATTGAATGCAATGGGCCGGCCGGAGGCACCGATCGGTCCATTGCAGTTCAACGCACACAGGGGTACAACGCGTACCCGCACACATTGAATGCAATGGGCCGGCCGGAGGCACCGATCGGTCCATTGCAGTTCAACGCGCACAGGGGTACAACGCGTACCCGCACACATTGAATGCAATGGGCCGGCCGGAGGCACCGATCGGTCCATTGCAGTACAACGCACACAGGGGTACAACGCGTACCCGCACACATTGAATGCAATGGGCCGGCCGGAGGCACCGATCGGTCCATTGCAGTACAACACGCACAGGGGTACAACGCGTACCCGCACACATTGAATGCAATGGGCCGGCCGGAGGCACCGATCGGTCCATTGCAGTTCAACGCGTACAGGGGTACAACGCGCACAGGGGTACAACGCGTACCCGCACACATTGAATGCAATGGGCCGGCCGGAGGCACCGATCGGTCCATTGCAGTACAACGCGCACAGGGGTACAACGTGTACCCGCACACATTGAATGCAATGGGCCGGCCGGAGGCACCGATCGGTCCATTGCAGTTCAACGCACACAGGGGTACAACGCGTACCCGCACACATTGAATGCAATGGGCCGGCCGGAGGCACCGATCGGTCCATTGCAGTTCAACGCTGCACAGGGGTACAACGCGTACCCGCACACATTGAATGCAATGGGCCGGCCGGAGGCACCGATCGGTCCATTGCAGTACAACGCACACAGGGGTACAACGCGTACCCGCACACATTGAATGCAATGGGCCGGCCGGAGGCACCGATCGGTCCATTGCAGTACAACACGCCATAGGGGTACAACGCGTACCCGCACACATTGAATGCAATGGGCCGGCCGGAGGCACCGATCGGTCCATTGCAGTTCAACGCGTACAGGGGTACAACGCGCACAGGGGTACAACGCGTACCGCACACATTGAATGCAATGGGCCGGCCGGAGGCACCGATCGGTCCATTGCAGTACAACGCGCACAGGGGTACAACGCGTACCCGCACACATTGAATGCAATGGGCCGGCCGGAGGCACCGATCGGTCCATTGCAGTACAACGCGCACAGGGGTACAACGCGTACCCGCACACATTGAATGCAATGGGCCGGCCGGAGGCACCGATCGGTCCATTGCAGTTCAGCGCGTACAGGGGTACAACGCGCACAGGGGTACAACGCGTACCCGCACACATTGAATGCAATGGGCCGGCCGGAGGCACCGATCGGTCCATTGCAGTACAACGCGCACAGGGGTACAACGCGTACCCGCACACATTCAATGCAATGGGCCGGCCGGAGGCACCGATCGGTCCATTGCAGTACAACGCGCACAGGGGTACAACACGTACCCGCACACATTGAATGCAATGGTTCGGCCGGGGGCACCCATCGGTCCATTGCAGTACAACGCATCACTGTACATGTGACTGGCATATGTCAGCATGCCTGTCTCAGATGGACATATGCCAGCCACAGATGGCTCCCAGGGAGTGAGGGGCACACCTACATCACGACAGCCTGTCCAAACTTTATCATAAGGCATGTAAGGCTGCATTTCCTATTGTGTGTATGTTGGTGTACATGTTGTCCTGTGGGTGTCACCTGTGGGCAGCCACCCCCAGGCTGTGCACGTGTTCATGGGGACAGGATCCTGGGTGTTACGTGTACATGACCACTGTGATGTGCAACTGTTCATATCTGTGCATGTGCCATGGTCACATTTCACGGTGGTGTATGTGTATGTCATGTCACATACCCCGTGAGTCCCATGTGGGACGGTATGTTTGAGCCAGGGTGTCCCAGTGGCACAATAGTGATGGTCCTCCACAGTCTTTGTGCATGTAGTGTTTACAATGTCTCTGATTTCATGTGCACAATGGGAGACAGTCTCCACATCCACGTTGTGTGTGCATGGACTTTGATGTTGTGTGTGTGTGTGTCACAGACGTCCATGTCTGTCCTGCCGTGGCAAGTGGGGCCACTACCTGTGGGGGTCATGGTTGTTTTGCTGTGGTGTATACATGATACTCCATGTAATGCCAGTGTCCATGTGGCAATACAGGGTCCCTGGGAATGTACCTGTCGTTGAGCTGTGGTGCCTGGGGCACATCTGTCCTCACATGTCACTGTGGGGGGTTATTGTGACACGGCAGCAGGAGATGGGAACTGTGACACGGCCTCATGATATCCAATGGGCCAACCTGGGACTAATTGATGCCACCTGTTGGACCGTGTAGACAGATGTTGGCCATGTATGTACCATACATGTCCTTCCGGAACTGCACACTTCATGTAGTTGTGCCTCATAATGATGTATGTTGGGATCTTGAGTGTTCTCAATGCCGCATATGTGGGGTGACTGACAATCTTGCTTACTTCTCCTCTGCACTGCAGGGCTCCTGCTGTCCATCGACCATTCCCAGACCTGGCAACGATGGTGGAACGGGACAGCATCCGACGGTACCGCTTCACCAGGCAGCTGATTGAGGATTTGGCAGTGCAGTTGTCCCCACATTTGCAGCCTGGCCGGCCGTATCCTACAGCGCTGACCCCCAAGGTGAAGGTGATGGCAGCCCTACACTTCTTTGCCACCGGTACCTTCCAACATACTGTGGCGACTGCTGGTGGGATGTCACAGACCATGTTGAGCCGTGTGCTCCGCGATGTTTTGGCGGCAATGTTGCTCTTCCTGAACCGGTACATCTATTTCCCTAGACTGCGACGACTCACTGACGTGAAGAGTGACTTTTATGCCCTGGGGAGGATGCCGCATGTCATTGGCTCCATTGATGGGACACATGTGGCTTTGGTACCACCACAGGCCCAGGAGCAGGCCTACAGGAACCGCAAGCACTACCACTCGGTCAATGCACTGGTGGTGTGTCTTGCAGACATGACCATCACACACGTGTGTGCCCGTTTCCCTGGTTCAGCACACGATGCCTTTGTGATGAGGAGTAGTCGCATCCCCAGGATGATGGCACAGATGCAGAACCAGCGTGCCTGGCTTGTCGGTGTGTACTGACTTTGTGCCATTGTGTGTGATCTGATCTGTAGTATTCCGCCCACTTTTCCAAGTCAGCTAATGTGCACTTGTCTGTCCGTAGGTGACTCGGGATACCCCAACATGCCGTGGTTGCTGACACCCCTCAGGAACCCTGTGACACCAGCCCAGATGCGCTACAATGAGGCACATGGTCGGACCAGGAGAGTGATTGAGCGGACATTTGGTCTCCTGAAGAGCCGCTTCCGCTGCCTGGGCAAGACCGGAGGGTCCCTCCCATATGCCCCTGCGAAAGTGTGCAAGATTATCATCGTCTGCTGCATGCTCCACAACCTGGCAGTGCGGAAAGAGTTGCCTCTCATCCAGGATGACAATGACCAGCATCCGCCACCTGTGGAGGATCCTGGCCTGGACCACGATGCCAGTGACGATGATGATGATGATGATGATGGTGATGTCCGCACACAGCTCATCACCAACTTCTTTAGCTGAATGTGAGTATCCTGAGGTGTCATGTTGTTAAAGATTGCAGGAATCGCTGTTAGCATGAGCTGAAAGCCATTTTGTACTTGGCAGCCATTTTAGTTAGCCATGTGCTCGCCATGTGCTTTCTCCCTCTTCCAGAGTCTTGCACATGCTCAGAAAGGCCTAGCTGGTAGAATGCACCTGCTCCTAGTATAGAACTGTCAGGCTATTCTTACTCATGTAAGCAGTTTAGTCTCCCCTCCCACTTTGTGGAGCAAGCAAATTTTGTATACCCATATTAGTCAATAAGCATGCTTGTATGTGCTAGGACCTCCCCTTGATTTTATGCCGACTATGTAACAAATGCATATATAAGGACCCTGTTCTCTGCACTCATTAGAATGCCTCCTACAGTGGCCTGCGGGTACCGTAAGATGCAATCTCCCTCATCTGAGGTTAATAAAACATGTTTTTTATATTACAGCTTCTGTGCCAATCTCTTCTTTGTTGGTCTTAAGGACCAGATGTATCAGTGAACCCCTAAGAAGGTTTTTATTTCTACAAATGGCGCCCGAAAGTGGACCTCATCGGTGCAGCGGCTATCCAAGGGAGTGGTCTTGAAGGGAGACAGTAATCTACTGAGGAGTACAGGACAGGAATCTACTGAGGAGGTACCCTGCGCACGGAGATTGTTTGTCTTCCAGCCCAGTATATTTCTGGTCTTCCTGATCTGATCCTCCAAGTGTTTGCCGCTCCCGACTGAGAACTTCTTTGGCGTGAGTATTTTAAAATGACCGTTAGGTCACTCAGAACTTGTCAGTTGGAAGCTGGAGACTTTGGTAAGGTTGCTGAAGCAACACTTTTGTTTGGAATGACTTGGCCAAGATTTTGGTTTGTTTGTTTGTTTTGCTGCAGCAAAAGAAGGCAGGTAATGAGGAGATTTTTCTCTAACTTTGAAAACTTGAACGGCACACATTGTGTTAAGTGTCACTTGGAGTATAATATTATATATGCTATAATATTCTTGACATGCCTGCTTCTAGCACACTTCGTAGAAAGTGTTGCTGTCTTGGAGGTACCGATATGGATTTAGGAAGTACTCAGCTGGCTCCCCTCAGAGGGGATACCTAAATAGGTTTAGGTATAGTAAAAAGATATTTCTTCCTTGGTGACTAAGTACCCCATAGAACTAAATATGTACATAAAACGGATCCGGATCTGCGCACTTAGTAACATTCATAAGTGGTGATATGCAGAGCGCTTTTTGAGTGTTCTACCAGCCAAAACTGGCGAATTTGGTGTATTTTGGCTTCTTGACCATGGAACAGTTTTTTGGGCTACTTTTGAGAGCTCTTCTTGTAAATATGACTTACAATTAGTATTTACAAATAGGTTGGTCTTGCGTACAGTTTGTAAGCTGTCTTAAAGTCCTAAGTGTTGATTTGTGGTTTAAATGTGTGTTTAAATGTCTATGTGGGTTTTTGGTTTGACATTGGTAATATTTGTGTGAGTACTCTTTGTGTAAGAATGGCTAGCTTTAAGCGCGCTGTGTTGTGTGTTCTGAGTATATGACCCCCCTTCTGTAAATGTCTGAATGAGCTCAATGAGTTTGTTTATGTTTTTTTTGCTGTCATCATTCTGTTATGCAAACTGTCATTTAGTTACTTACATATTAAATAAAAATCCAGAAATGAATTATATAACATATGCTAAACAGCTGCATGTTACTATTTAAATTGACAGAGTAAGATACTATACATGTGTGCAAATTGCCACAATGCTAAAGATAAAATTAGAATTCGTATTCAATAGGATTAAAATAGGCCTCATACAGAGGAAGAAAAACGAAATTGTGTGTTTTGTAATCAATAGACTAAAATACAACGTTACAGCATTTTCCTTAGATACATTGTATTAGACATTAAAAGGCATGCACATCATTTGAGTGAATTTGGTCGTTGCTGAACTAAATACACATTATAGAAAGATAGATTTGACTGCATTGAAATGCCTCAGTTTTTAAATAGACTGTGACATGCTTTTCTTTCAGCACCCGAGAAAAAAGCTTTCCAACAGCTGTGTTTAAACTGACTAACTGAAAAGAAACTGTTTGACACAGCAAATGGGGATTTAACTCTGTCAGGGTATTTCAAATAATAAAGGGTTTTTTTTCCTGAGAAAGGCGTGAAAATTCGACGCCTGCTGACAAACAACAGCTGCATAAATAGCATATGGCTATTCCTGATCACGGCCACAGACAGGAATGCTGAGTCAGCAACATTTTAAGTCAGTGTAAAACTGGTATAAGGGCCTGCATTATTTTAAAAGTTTCAAAACACCAGTTTCATTATTTTGGATAACAGAGAACAAAATTGAAAGTAGGGATTTCCTTTCTTAATGCCTTTTTTCATAAGTACCTCTGTGGTTCTGATGTTAAATAATAACTGTCCTTTAAAAAGTGGCGCAGACTTTTCCTGTTTCAAGTAAGGCTTCTGTGCTTAGGGTTATGAATGAATGCATTTAAATATGATAGGCTACGAATGAAGCTGGCTTTTCAAATGTGGAATCATCAAAATGGTTGGTTTGATTAAAAAAAAAAATTAATTATATGAAAAAAAATATATTATTAAAAATAAATGCTTTAAATTCGTTTTTTCATCTTTATAAAGCCTAATCATCATACTGTGAATTCCTAGCATCAAAGTTGGATTTAAGCAGTGCTGTACCGCATTAGCAGGAGCCTTAAATGTGAACTGTCACTTTACCCAGCCGTACAAAACTCATTTTTATAAGGGTATATCTTATACATTTCTGATTTCCCATTCCTGGGCTATCTAGATAACACTCTGGGGGTTCCTATTATGCAAAAATATTGTAGGATATTCATTTTTAAGTGCCCCTACCACCAAAGTCGAAATTGAGCTAAATTCACAATTTTACAAGCAGTTCTACCACTCAAGGCAGTTTTTAACGTGCTCTCAGGCTTCAATAAAGTGTATGCAAGTATAAAACAAACAGCTGACCTCTGTATTACTAGACTGCACACCACACACTGTACACAAATGAAAATAAGTATACAGAAACCAGCAGACATTATTATCCTACCTTTAAATTGCTGGCAAACACACCGGACAGGACTGCCTTTGAGCTGTGATTCTCCAGAGTTGCTTTGCATTACGAAAACCGCATGGCAAGCCTTGCACACAAAAATGACCAGCTGCTGAACGGGTCAAAGGTCGGAGTTCTGCATTTAGCAACTTAGCAGGGTGAAGGGTAATGTTTGCTGGGACACTTCGACCTTCGAAAAGTTTTTGAAAGACGAGATGATAGCGCAAAGAGAGAAAGAGAAGCTTTGCTTCCTATTTTTGGCAAACACACGTTTTGCGCAGTCATATGAAACGAAGGAAAACAGCCTTCAGTTGAGCATTGATCTGCCAGGTATATAAAATAATGGTTTTAGTTTAAAGAATACTGTGTAGGGGCTACGATAAGGAGGAAATGGATTTTAGTTTGCATTCATGCACCCTCATGTTAATCAAGTACAATTGCTCAAGGAATTGATACATTTGTTGCTGACGCTTTCTACAGTACTCGATGTGCTTGAATCAGAGAATAGCCACTTTCTAAGATATCTCCTACAAGTTTGTTTGTGCCCAGTTGCTACAAATAGGGGTTGAAAGTGTTGACAGAAGTAAAACCTGTTTCAGGTTTTCCTACTGTCAAAATGGGGGAAGGAGGCTAGCTCCTCTACAAATTAAGGGTAGGCAAAATTATGTTTTCTCTCTTCTTTTTCTTACTCTTTTTTAGTCTGTCTAAGCTGTCTGTGAAATAGCCATGAGACATTTCATTGGCTATTCAGTAATACTGTTTTAAAATTGTTAGAATTAATAAAATGATGAAACATATAAGCTATGTTACTGCCCATCCTGTATGAAAGAATGAGTAGAACAGATTGATGTTCCCTTATTTGATCTTTAAGGAGAACTGTATAGTGGGTGTTTCTGTTCAAAAATCTCAGGTGGCAACACTATTATTGTTTATGTTATTCTCATGTTCTATACAGTTTTGCAAGGGCATTGCTAGTCTTTTATTAGCTAGTCTCTGTCAATAAGCTGACAGCCCTTATTAGAGCTGGAGATAGGGTTTTTTTCCTTTTGCAAATGATGTTGCATAGTCCAGATCGTGAAAAGTACAATGCAGGAAAGACGCCCATGTGATCCTTAGCAAACATTTTGAAGAAAATATTGTTTTATAGGAGTTTGTTTGTCATAACATGTTCTGCTGGAGAAAATTTACCCACTATGTTGAAGTTTAGTTCTTTTTGCAATAAGAATCCCTGTTAAATTAGCAGTTTTAGATTTTCCTGCTGCACCTATAACATGAGAGCATGGTCCTAAGCATAACATGTAAGAGAAATTATTTTACAAGTGTCTGCAGTCCTGTACAAGTAATGTAAAATCTATGAGTAAAAGTGTAGAACATTTCCTTTTTCTTGAGGGTTCTTCAGATTAGTAATATAGGAATACACCAATGTAAGTATTTGGAGTATGTCTGTATTGTTTTTCTCTTTTCCTCAGAATTTAGTAAATGAACACAGACTTCCTTGGCTGTTTGGGATTGGGTGATGTATTACTCTTGTCAGTTCACCAAAACGTTCCTTTTATACTTGCCAATAGGTCCAGGGTTTTCTACTCTCAGATAGATGAAGTGGTTCTTGGGTGCCTTGCTAATGTATGGGGCGCCCCGAGACTAAGGAAGTATTCTGAGACTATCCTCTCTGTTGTTAGATTATTTCTGTGCCTTGTCTAAAGACCTCTGTTTCTGTCCACCAATAGATATTTGCTGCCTTACAACCATTGCCAGAGGGGCCCGGACATCAGATCCAGCCTGGGAGTCAGCACCAGTCCAGCCTACAGTCAAAACAAAAGGAACCAGCACAAGCGTTGCTGGCAACTAGGACCTCAGTGAAGGCGGAAGCACTGGGATGAGAAGTGTGTACCCCTGCCACTGTCTTGGGCGAAAGACGGGGTTACAAATCAGGATGGAGAAATCTTTGTGTGGATCCAGTTTTTGATGCCCAGCTGAGAGAGTCACAAAACGACAAGGACGGCAAGGAGGCTTTTGCTTGAGGTGACCCCTTTTGAAACAAGGGTTGCTTCAGGCCTTTGAGTCCTGGTCCCAAGTGAATGCAAGTCTACGCCTTTGTTTGTTGATCAAGAGATGCCCGAGCACACTGGGTACAATTTGTGGCCCTAACAAAAGAGCAGTGCGCCAGAGGTGCAATACAGGAGTTAGGGAAGGACTTGAGTTTAGGGTACAGGTGCTATGCCCTTGGTGCCTGTTAGATTAAAGTGAAGAAAACTGGTGCACTGCCTGAGACACTGGACAGGATCATTGAGGGTATTTGCCCTGGGGGGGTGATTGCCCTATCCTGAAAGAAAGACTTTTCCTTCTCCGTGATTCTTGAGTTGCGAGTTGTGCAGCTCCACTGTGGGAACAACAAGAGCCTGCCTGTGAGGCTCAAAACGGACACAGGGAGAAGACTCCCCTCTGGCTGGTTGGTTCTACAAATTCCCAAGGACTCTTTTTTTGTTAGTAATGTACCCCTTTGGTCGTCCCATTTTTGAGGAGGAGCAGCCCTTTGCGGCCCTTGTCCTAATTCCTATGGCCCTGTGTGGTCCTCCTGGTCCCCCGGAGCCAGGATTGTTTTTGTAATAATATGTCTGATTGCTTTAATATTTTTTAAGAGTAATGTTTATTCTGCACGAGAAAAGTTCATCTAAGCATGTTACTTTACTCTTTCCTTAAGTATATTAATTGATAATTTAGCCCTCATAAAAAATACTGAGAAAGTCTATTGAAAATGTTTTTATTAGGTATGTGCTGTTGGCTATTCTGAAATTGAAATAAATAGTCACTGAAATACATCAGAGCCCTGAAACTTAAAATTAGACTAGATGGTTTTGGTATTTGCTTTCTGCTTAGGGTTGGAAAATATTGAGATTTCTGTTTGAGATAATAGTCATTATTCTCTCTTGCTACCTGTATGACCCAATGCTCTGTTCACTTTGTACTCCTGCTTATACCTTGTATATACCTGCTTAATGAAATGTTTAGAATGTAAATGCCCACCTAGCATAGGATATTGATGAATTTATGAGAAGAAAATGTGCAAAATATTTTCTATGTCTCTACTAGATCATGGGAATGTCTTTAGCTCATGCTAAAAGGATCATCTGTTAAAGATTGCAGGAATCGCTGTTAGCATGAGCTGAAAGCCATTTTGTACTTGGCAGCCATTTTAGTTAGCCATGTGCTCGCCATGTGCTTTCTCCCTCTTCCAGAGTCTTGCACATGCTCAGAAAGGCCTAGCTGGTAGAATGCACCTGCTCCTAGTATAGAACTGTCAGGCTATTCTTACTCATGTAAGCAGTTTAGTCTCCCCTCCCACTTTGTGGAGCAAGCAAATTTTGTATACCCATATTAGTCAATAAGCATGCTTGTATGTGCTAGGACCTCCCCTTGATTTTATGCCGACTATGTAACAAATGCATATATAAGGACCCTGTTCTCTGCACTCATTAGAATGCCTCCTACAGTGGCCTGCGGGTACCGTAAGATGCAATCTCCCTCATCTGAGGTTAATAAAACATGTTTTTTGATATTACAGCTTCTGTGCCAATCTCTTCTTTGTTGGTCTTAAGGACCAGATGTATCAGTGAACCCCTAAGAAGGTTTTTATTTCTACAATGTCAATGATGTGAGTTGGCATGATGTGTGGGTGGTGCTCTGGTGCTGTTGGAGTGTGTCCATGGGCTACTTGACTGGATGTGTGTTGCGATGTGTGCTAACAGGTGGGCTGTACTCCCCAACAGTGTTGACATGCTAACTTGGTTCTGGGTGGGTATCTTGTAACATGTATTGTGCATGAGTTTTGCTGTTCTGTCCTGTACTCCATTGCTTTTGACTGTGTGTAATTTCTGTCCTTCACAGGGTACTTTCAGATTCGTTTGGTCAACTGTGTCCACCGACCACGTGATTGCACATCCAGGCTGGTAGCTGTTGTGTCCCTACAGGTGATGTGCGCCACACCCATGGACTTCCTTCCGTCTACAGTTGTTGACTGTGTGCCCGCTGACAGGTGGGATTACCTTGCATCTGTAGTGGTTACGACATGTTGCAACTATGTAATAAACCTGTGCTTCACTTTGTGATGTGCGTTGTCTGTGGTCACACATTTGACTGCCATTTGCTTACTGCACCTGTGGGCTACTTGACTACAACTGGGAATGGGTGTGGTGTCTGTGCATTGCACCGTCTTCCCTGGCAACATCAGTGTAGGCAATGAGTCAGATGGCCTAGGTGTGTATGTGTTGTGTAGCCCTGGTGGTGTGTCTCCCTCATGTGTGTCACGTTGCCTGTACTCACATGCCTGTGTTGTCCTTGCTGTTGCAGTTCGCATACACAGTGTAATTTTGCAGTTCATCATCCCCATACAGCACCCACGTTGGAATCACGACAGAGGCAAGTATGGTGTATTAGTGTGTTTATTGTGATACATTTGTGTTAATAGTGCATAGGATGGGTAGTGCTGTACATAAATCTTGCAATCCGAAGTTCCTAGGTGAATTGAAAGTCCTGGTAGACAGGATCCCCAGTATCGGGGCCACAGTTGTCTGACACATTGGTCCAACTTGTACTCCCCATGCAATGTGTGGGAGTAGTGTTGCCGTCAACAGGGTGAACAGTCTGTGCACAAAGGCGAACATCCAGAACAGGTTCAGGCTTCCTGGGAGTTGCGCTTGGCCATCGGCCTCTCACTTTTCCCTCCTCGGACGCCCCCTCTTCTTGGGGGGGGGCCCCTCAAGTACAGGCTGCTGCGGTGCAGGGGACTCTCCGCTAGAGTCCTCTTCCCTCCCTGTGGCAGTTGCAGTTTGTTCGGCACCAGATGTTGTTGGCACACAGGGAGGTGTGGACTGGTTGCTGTTCATCTGGTGGAGGCATTGTAAAATGTCCCTGTGCACCGCCGTCATCTCATGCAGTGCATCCCACTTGGACTCCACGCGGGACATGTGTGAGTCCACGCGGGACATGTGTGACTCCACGTGGGACATGTGGGAGTCCAAGCGGGCATGATGGGCAGCCTGCTGCTGTTTCATGTCTCTGAGGAGCCCCACTACCTGGCTGAGCTCTCCGGTGCTGGACTGGTACGCATCAGCTATGCGTACCAGTTGTGGGTCATCATGCACACCAGCAACGTCTGCAAGCAGCGACCTCTGTCTCCCACCCCTCCCACCACCCCTGCTGACATGTGCAGTGTGTGCAGTGGCACGCACAGATAACCCTGGTCCACCTTGGGGGTTGGTGGTGGTGGTGGTGTCCATGGCCCCAGGTTGGTCCAGGGTCCCTGTGCTGGTGTTGCTCCTTGTTCTGTCCATATCGGCAGGGATGGTATTCGTGGTGACAGTCGTTGGAGGGGTGGGTGCAGGGGGTGCAGCTGGTGGTCCTGCTGGTGCTGCAGCTGGTGGTCCTGCTGGTGCTGCATGTTGACTTGCACCGGATGTGCCAGGTTGGTCTTCCTCGTCCGAGGAGGACAGAGGCTGTACGACGCCAGTGAACTCCGCATCCTCTTGAGCCTGGGACTGGGACTCCTCAGCGTCTGCTGCTGTGTCCCCATCATCACCTGTTTTTGGGAGACACAAACAATGTATGTTATGTTTCTGCAGGCATCAATGGTTGACACACATGACAGTTGTGACTGTGCCTCTGGGTGCGGGCCTGTACATTGCATTGTCCTAAGTCGTCACAGTCACGGGTTGATATTGGTGTGGCACATTGTCCTGCATTATTTGGGCATTTCTATGTATTTTCTGGGGTGTGAACATGGTCTGCATTGGTTGTGTTTGGTTGACAGCCGGCCCTCCTTCCCACCCACCCAGCCAGTCAGTTATCCCACCATGGAACGTGCTTGCGTTGCAGGGAGTGTAAGTTGTCTCTCAGGATGTCACTCAGTGGTGTCCTGCTGTTTGTTGGTGCACATTTGCCAGCAGGGCCTTGTGCTCCCCACAGCAGTAGCCAGTGTCAGACATCTTGTGAGTCCTTCTCCACTCCCTGTGATGTGAGCATGGTTCAGGGTGGTGTTGATGGGACAGTTGTGGGGGGCAATATGTGTGACTGCGACTCCCATGATGCTATTGGCTACACTGACTTGGCCAGCATACACAGAATTCCTTCCTTTGAGTGGTCTTCACTGTGTGTTGGTGTTGTTGTGGTGGCTACATGTCTGGATGTGTTTGTTAGTTCTATTTGTGCCACTGCCTAGCTGTAGTTGTAGTTGTGTTTGTACATGTGTTGGCACAGTTGGATGTGACTTTTTTGATGGCATGTGTTGTGTTTATCTGACTGACATACACATTTTGGGATGATTCTGTTCTGGTTGCTGTGTAATTGCTATGAGTGCATGGTTTGACTCTCCCCTTGACAGTGATGTGTGTGTTTCGTGGCAGTATATTGTGTACATTTGTTGTGTACTCACCAGGCTCTGGGATGTCCTCTAGTCCATATACGCTCACTGGCGGAAGGATGGCCCGCACCTTCTCCTTCCAGGGCCTGAGGTATATTGGCTTGGCAGGAGGGCCACTGCCGGTGTATTGGCTGTTGATGTAGTCTTTCTTCAGCAGGTCCCGTACCCTCCTACGCACGTCATACCACCTGTTCTGGATGTCGCTCTTTGTGCGCCGACATGGTGATTGTGCGTTCACCCTGTTGATGATCCTCTCCCACATCTTGGTTTTCTGGGAGATTGGGGTCTGTTGGACCAGTGTGCCAAACAGCTGTGGCTCTACCCTGAGGATCTCGTCTACCATGACTTCCAATTCACTATCTAGGAACTTGGGATTCTTCTTGGGGGCATGGTGATGGGTGGTGATGGTGAGTGATGTGTGTGTTGGTGTGCAGGTGAGGGTGTGTGAGTGTGTGTTTTGCTGGGTGTATGTGAGGTAGGTATTTGTTGGTGTGCTGATGGTGTGTGGCTTGTGTGAGGGATGAGCTGTGGGTGTGTGGTTGCTTTCTCTTGGGTGCTGGCAGTGGAATGGCATTTGCAAAGGCTCATGGTTGTGATTTGTGTCCTTTATATAGGTGGAGTTGTGGGTGTGTCTTTGTTCTCTGTCCCCACCCCCCAGTATTTATTGGCTTGGTAATTGCTTGTTTGGCCTTTTTTTGGGTGATTTTTCCTTTGTGCTGTTTGTGTATGTTGGAAACGTTCTTGTGACCGAGTCAGACCCTGCATTTGTCTCGTTCGGTGTTCTCCGTTTCGTTCGCGCTGTGTTTGTGCAGTTTTCTATGCTGCGTACGCGTCGGTCGCGGTGTTTTGTGTTGCTTCGGCTCGGTTTTGTATGCGTGTCGGTCGTACGTCTTGGCCTCCGTCCGACTCGCTCGTGGTTTTCGCGCCTTGCATCGTACTTTGCGGTTTGGAGTTCGCGTGTACGTTTCGGGCGGATTTGTTCCGGGTGCGTGTTGGTCGGTTGGATTCGCGTGTTTTTCCGGCCGGATTGCTGTTTTCCGTGCGGCTTGGTCGGTCGACTTGGTTTCGGTACGTGTCGGTCGGATTTTTCACGCCTTGCATCGTACTTGCCGTGTCGGGCGCCACGGGTACGTGTCGGTCGGTATTATTTCCGGATCCGAGTCGGTCGGTGCTTTTTCCGGCCCGAATCGGAATCGACCCCTAAGACTTGAACAGTCTGTAACACAGCTAGGTCCAAAACTAACTAAACAGACTTAAACAATGTTCGAGCACCTACAATACAAAGTAAGACTCTACCCAAACACTAAAGGGCTCGAATACCTAGAAACAATAGCTAAATCCCTACTTTAGAACAGTACTACAAAAACATAGCAATATCGTAATTGTGCATTAAATTCCTAAATAAACATTTCTCTACAAACATATAAAATATAAAAATTATGTCAATTAACTTTAACTTACTTTGAAAAATTATTTGACATAATAAATATATTTTATATATTTACAAACGTCAATAAAAAGTACAAAAATTACATTTCCCTCCCATTATAACTAATTTAAATTACTTACTTTTTTGTCCCTGAAGAATTGAATCAAAACTGCCATTAATAAATCCAAACATGTAAAGATCACAAAACTTACTTACAACTCCAAGAAAAAATGGAAAAATACAATGGTAAAAAATATAATCCGGCGACAACGTATCCGTAAACTCCAATCCATTAAAAACCCAAAAAATTGAATTAAAAAAAGAAACGCTCCAGGAAAACCCGAAAAATAAAGGAACTGTAAAATAATTATTAGTTTACTAGAAACCAGGGGCGGCTGGTGGATTTTGAAAGTGGTAGGGGGAAAAATTGTATCCTAGTATAGCGAGCGAGCAAAACGAGCGAGCCCGAACTGTAAAAGGAGGGTGCGGGGGGGATTTCGCCCCGCAAGAAAATTTTTCAAAAAATGGATTCAAATGGTGGCTTTTACAGCACATATTTACTGCAAATTGTTGCAAACACGGGGTCCAAATATAGCATTTTAAAGCACAAGTGAGAAGAAAACATTAATTATTTAAAACGGTATAAAAATATAAAGCACTTCATTACAAAATAGTATACAATTAACTATGGAGAGGATGCAGTTCATGGCAAGTGCACTAGATATAGTTTAATTAACAGTTGTTGTTGTAATCTTTGTTAATATTAAATGTTTTGCTTGCTCTTGCTTAACATAAAATTGTAGGTGGGCAGTTGTCAACAAGTGGGTATTTTTCATTCAGGCTAAAATGACATCTGGGATAATTCGAGCTTCTCTTCTCGTGACTAGGATAGAACGGTCAATGGAAACACCCCAGTTGTGGAAAGCTACCATTCTAGTATTTTATTCTTCCTCCAACACAGCTCATAGATGCTAGAGAGTTGAACCACACCGAGCGCCCACGGAACTCCACTCTTCACAGAACAAAATACCCCTTCATGACAACATACAACCTGATACCCCAACACCCATCAACTCCTCAGAGGTTTACTGTGGACTATAACATGACGCCATACTATAATTCATCTCAGACACATTGCATCTGGACAGTGCACATCCCAGTCCTGCCAGATGGGACATAATTACATTGATAATGAGCAGCGTCCTACAAAGCAGACCCTGGGCGGAGCCAGCTGGAGTCTCTGTGCCCGATGGCATTATTGCACAAGGTGGGGTATTGTGGCTGAAGGGGTGATTGTGCCCTGTGGTGTCACTGTGCCTTATGTTATTATTATGCCCAGGTGGTGTCATTGCAAGTGATGAGATGACTGTGCTTGGTGGGGTCATTGTGTCTGATGAGGCGACTGCGCCTAATGAAATCCGATGGGGATGTGTAATGATTATCCCGCAATGGCATTACTGCGTTATTTAAGCACTGGAGCCAGCGCTGTAGGCCTATTGGGTGGAACCTGCATGTTCAGCTTCTACTCTGCTTTATGGCAAGTCACTGTGCTTCTTTTTTATGCTTTCAAGGTCTCTCCGTGTGTTGCTCTTGGGGTCCCTTCTTTTGCCAGGTGTGCAGCCTTTCCGGTGCCAATGCCTTCTTCATGTCTGCACTTTTCTCAGAGTTGGCACGTGACTTGTGTATGACTCTCCAGATTTCTGACTCTTCCCTGTGAGTTTGGCTAGTCTATTTGCTGCCTTTGCAGCCCCACACACTTTGCCTGTGTCATGGGAGTCCATGTTTATGCATCTCTGCCTTTGTCCTGTAGGTACAGTTCGCCCTTCCCTGCCTTCGCATAACTGCCAAGTAGCCCATTAGCATGAGCGCCACCTTCACCCAGTCCTGGATTTTAGGCCACAAAAGTGCCACTTGCAGTTTATTTTAAATAGGCATTACTTAGCATCAGGTAAAATGTGATCAAAGCGTTCAGTTCTCTAAACTGCATCGGTCACTGTCAGGTCTTTTCTGCGTGTTTTACATCACTAACATTTAGCATCAGAAGACCTGCTTTTTAACTATTAATGTGCAGTCCATACCCATATGCAGGGTAATTGGAATTATGCAGCAGGGGAGCACCAAATAGTGCGGCTGGGTTGACTAGATAAGCTGCAAGAAAAGGCAAATTATGCAGCACATTTTTTATATAGTATTGCTTCAATATTTTGCCATTTGTACACTGTCTGGACAAAGATTTCACTTCATTAGTACCAGTTTAACAACTAAATACAAAAATGAGAAACTGAAAGATGCCCACTTAACCTTTGTGAAGGGCCTTCCAATGCACGCGAACACAGTCGTTTTATTTGTTAAAATCTGCCTATTACGCAGCAGATGATGGATTATGTGGCAAATGCGGTATATCCATTAATATGCGAAAGAAGCATTAGAATCGTATAATTCCAGTGGTCCTGCGTATAGGCTACCACTCGTACAAATTTAGGGGGTCATTAGCATGGCAGGCGGACTTTGTCCACTCGCCATACCCCCGGGAAATGGGACCGCCCGCAATGCATGCGGCGGTCCCGCACATCCCATTAGGATGCGCCCGCCACACTGGCGGGCGCATCCCGCATTTCTAACATTGCGGCGGGCGGTGCTGAAAGCACCGCCTGCTGCAATGCCAGAAATGCAAGTTGTGCTGTTCAATGCACAACGTGACAGGCACCGCGCGGTGCCTGCCACGTTGTACATTGAAATGCAGGGGGCTACCATAGGTACCCCCCATGTGCACCCCCCAGAATCCCTGGGGGCCCGCTACAGGCCCCCAATGTAGAATACCGTATGCCTTTCCGTGGCGGCGTTGCCGCCGCGGAAAGGCATATCCCCGCATGCATCATAATATGGATGGCGGTTTCTACTAGACACCGCCACCATATTAAATGCTTTTCCGCCCGGTCGACTCAACAACCGGGCGGAAAACCGGCGGACGTTCTTTCCGTCCGCCGGGGTCCCCCCCGCCATAGTAATATGGCGGGGGGAAAATGTGTGGCGGGCGGAGGAAAATAGCGGGCGGATCGCCACCGCCATACGGGCGGTGGAGATCCGCCCGTTATCATATTGGGCCCCTTAATGTTTACATAGAGACCACGCGCTCTTGTCAGCCCGCCTTCGTCACTGTGCACCAAGCTATTTTTATCCCTTCTTCATGGGTTTCAACTTCTGCCAACCAGGGCTTTAAATGGGATGAAAAAACTGTATGTGTTGGGGGGGGGGGGGGAGGTCTCAAAGGGGTGTGGGTGATGTAATTAGGGCGTGGCTCAAAAAGTAAGCTAAATTTCTGTGCTTAGCATAGTGTGCAGCCCGACTGGTAATTTGCTTCTTCTGTCATTGCATCCAGTAGTTTCATAAGATAAATAAGCAACAACTATGGCTTCGTTGTATATAATATTGAAAATGCTTCGGTTCTGAAATGAAGAGTGTGAAAGAGCTATAGCTTGTTTCTTTGAAGGTACATCTGTAGGCTTATAACAGGGGTCAAAGAGTAATGGCAACTTTCAGAGGGTCAAGGGTTCTGGCATGTGCAGGGCCTGGAGAGGGGCTCTCCGGCGTACAGGAGTGGTTGAACTTCTAGAAGTTACCTTAACACTGGAGTCTTTTTTGATGAGCAAAGTTATTAAATTCCTGCGCATTTATAGTGTTAACTAATATAATTGACATTTTGGGGGCATTTACTCTTGACTTAGCGTCTTCCTCTATATGTAGACTTTTGTGGAATCCTACAAATTCAGTCAGAACTAATGTTGCATCTCTGGCATTTCCCCAAACAAAGACCACCATAGACGTTTTTAGGATCTCTACTTGGCAGCTCTGCCTGCTATAGGCATTACCCTCTGGGCTCAATTTAGGCAGGAAGTTCACAGTTATTTGTTTACCGGAAGCCTGCCACCTGATGCCAGGCCGTCATAAGGGGGGAGGAGCCATCGGGACTGTTTGCCCTAGGCCCCACTCTATTCAGGACCCCTCGCTGTTAGAAACATCCAGATATTTGACAATTCCATTTACGGGTTTGTAGTTAGTATCTTAAAGTGTCCCAGATACATGGAATGTACAATCCTGTTTTGCAGGGCACTTTTGTGTTGGAAAAAGCTGCTCCCAGAGGCCCTAAAGCGTGAACACAGATGCAATGCAAGACAAAATTATTTTATAATAACAGTTTGACCAGGACCTGCGAACTGAGTATGCTGTTCTTTCTCATGGAAAAAATGCATTTTCTATGTGTGCAGGTGTGTGTCAAAATATCAAAATAGCTACACACTATGCTGAACAAGCTGCGTTGTCTGACAGGCTGCATAATAGACCTTTGTTTGCCAAATCATTTAGTCTAATTTGCTACACAATGTGGTCTTCCATTGCCGCATAATTCCAGTGGGCATGCCTATATCTGTGCAGGGTCTACTGCGTAATATTTTATGTTACCAGATTATGACCTTCTGTTGTAAACAAAAGCGTTCCTATTATTGCTAGCTGTAATATGTATCACTTTGTCTGAAATTGCGAGGAGTTCCTGGGAGCAGGACACATCCTTCTTCCACGGCACTCGGAAGGTACTAAATGCCATCTAACAGTAATCAAGAAGGCAGCCCCCCTGTCCCCGTCCCCCGGCTTCAGGTGCAGCCACTGACGAGAAACAAAAACACCCGCCGAGAGGCATGCCAGGAGGCCTGTACTAATTCCCTTAGATGCGGGGCCTGGATTTTTGGATTGGTGCTTAAGAGGCCGCGCGCTGTTCCACGCTCGGAGACAAAGCGCGCTCCTTGGCTTTTCAAAATTAGAAATTAAATGTAGCTTGTATCCCAAACGAAGAGTCCTCTGGTTCGTCTTTGTGCTTCGTTGAGATTCTCACGCAACAGGGAATAAACGACACTTCCCGCCCCTGTTGTATCCAGGGGGGTTTCACGAGTCACGATGCTGTTTGTAATGAGAAGTGTCTTTTTGTGTTATTAACTCATTAAAAGCTGGAATGAGGACACAATTAAAGAAAGTCCTGGTAAATTGACACAGTCACACCGAAAAAAATAGTCAAACACAGCTACCTCAATCCGAGCTCGATATGTTCTCTTGCGCCGGGCTCTGAGTCGTGACTGCAGAGTGCAGAAGACAGCGTGGCAATGACGCAGGCACAAACTGGAAAATGCTGGATTGACCCCTCCCCCAGCACACCAATCACTTCAATAAACAACTGTTACTTGGTCTCTATCGAGGAAGAGGCAGAGGCCACTGCCACACCCCACTACTTTCCCGAAGCCGGACTGGCCTGCCCCCAGCCATTGGAATTAATGGGGAGCTTCTGACTCCTCCCTGGGCTTTACGAATAATGCCCAAATTAAAAGCTGTATTCTGGCAGTGATACACAGATCCTGCCCACCTGTGTGTCGTCACTGCTCTGCTTTCTGGCTCCAGGTTGAAGAAATCTTCGCCCAGCCAAAAGCATGGGCAGCAGAGGCAGAGCCAAGAGCCATCATCCCCCACCCCCTCAAAGAAAAACCCGGATTTGCCCATGTTTGTTCACTGAGCAGCCAGCACAATTTATTGCTAGCTGCTCGGTGTTCCAGCTCACATGTTTTTAATACCCCAGGGGTGGCAGGGCGGCACCCATCTCGCCCATGAACACCAGCCACCCCTGCTAGAAACTAATACACAGTTCCTTTAAAAAAAAGCATGCTTCTCCCAACAGCAACTTCCAAACGACAAAAACCTGTAAAAATTAACAACACAATCCCTCCCGCACAAATACACAATAAAATCCTTAAAAAACATACATAAATACACTAATAACACCATATTCTAAACATATTTAAACATATAATACATATCCTAACACCTACCTATCAACGAACTAACCGCATTTCGCAAACGCAAAACAACTAACTAAACTGCACCAAAAACACAAAATCCAAACTACACATACACTATACAGTACTTAACTACCTTCAAACTACACCTAAATTAAGCCTAAAAGTAATAAAATTAAACTTACCTTGACCGATGCGACGCAGCTTCCAACCGCGAGCTTCTCCCCTCAGAAATGACCTAAAACAACACAGATAGCCTACAAAATACAAATTAGTTTAGAAAATGGCTACCTAAATGAAATAACAAAAATACTCTTTTACATTAAATTCAATGTACATTACAAATGCAATACTAAAAATGTTAAAAAAATTATAATTAATATTACTAATGTACTATATGTTTTTTCTTTACTGTTAAATTTTTTTAAACTATAATAATACATATTAGAAAATAAATAATATTTATTATTATACATTATAATAAAATATGTAAACTTAGCAATGTGATTTAAAAAAATTATAATGTTTGCTAAAAATATGAAAAAATGTGTGTGTTAAAAATATTTTTCTTTTTCAAAATGTTTTCTTACCTTAATAATTTTATTTATATTTACAAATTAAATATTATACAAAATAATAAATAATACATTTTTATAAAAATATGCAAAAAATATAAAAAGTCATACAATGAGAACAT
This sequence comes from Calotriton arnoldi, assembly GCA_963921515.1. Taxonomy (NCBI): domain Eukaryota; kingdom Metazoa; phylum Chordata; class Amphibia; order Caudata; family Salamandridae; genus Calotriton; species Calotriton arnoldi. Next base: position 1,602,928 of record CAWUFW010004151.1, read on the forward strand.
TGTTAAAAAATGTATCTTATTAAAAATGTACACTGTATGTAATTATATAATGCATATTTACAATGTAAATAAATATTCTATAACTGTTACTAAAAAACTATGTTATAAAAAAGGTATAAAAACCAGTGAACAACTACATCTTTATTTGTAAAAAAGGTACATATTTACCAAGTTCTACATTATAAAAAAATTAAAATTGTTTCATGCTGACTATATCTAAAAATTATATGTTTATGTTGAAATATGTACTAAATATGTAATGCATCCAAAAATAATAAATGTATTATTATTTCTCTTTATGACAATATATATATTTTAAAAAGTTTAATAAAACAAAATGGATATTATTTATTTGCTTAATTCTTTGAATGAAAATAAAAACTTTAATAAAATATAAATAGTGTGTTGCATTTAACTTCTATATTAATTGTTGTTTTCTGTATTTACAATCAAATAATTATCTTAATTTATATATCACAAAAATATTTATTTTTTAAACACATAGATAAAATACTATTACCACTTAAATATAGATTTGTATCATTAACATTACTATAAATTAAAGAACTATTATTTTACTATTCCCACTCTACACTATATCAACTCAGGGAAACAGCAGGACACTAAACATATATAATTTACTATTCCCACTCCAAACTGTACCAACTAAGGGGGTCATTATAATAGCGGGTGGATCGCCACCGCCCGTATGGCGGTGGCGATCCGCCCGCTATTTTTCACCGCCCGCATTCCATTTCCCCCGCCATATTACGACAGGGGACCGGGCGGAAAAGGGCTCTAACATGGTGGCGGTGTCTGCAAGACACCGCCATCCATATTAGGATGGTGGCGGAAAGCAGCCTTTCCATGGCGGCGTTGCCGCCATGGAAAGGCATGCGGTCTTTGCTTCTGGGGGCCGGTTGCGGGCCCCCAGGGTTTTGGGGGGGTACTTGCATGCACAAGGTGGCAGGCACCGCGCGGTGCCTGTCAGGTTGTGCATGCAAATGCACAACATGCCTTTTTCACATTGCGGCGGGTGTTGCTGACAGCACCGCCCACCGCAATGTTGACAATGCGGGATGCGCCCGCCAGTGTGGCGGGCGCATCGTAATTTGTAATGCGGGACCGCCGCACATATGGCGGGCGGTCCGTTCTTCCATTGTCCGCCCGCTATCATAATGACCCCCTAAGTGCTGGACACTAAACATATATAATTTACTATTCCCACTCCAAACTACATTAAGGGGCCGATTACGATTGCGGAAGGCCCATCACTGCCAGCCATGCGGTGGCGGTCCTTCCGAAATCGTACTGCGATTTCCCCCCCGCCACATTACGATGGCGGAGGGAATCGCGCTTGGACCGTGGCGGACACAAAGATGGTCCACCACGGGTCCGCCAAAAGCAATCTAACAGATTGCCTGGCGGACGGATCCGATAGCCCTGAATGGTGGCGGTGCCTAGCAGACACCGTCCACCAAATTAGGATGCTTGGTATTGCAGGCCTTTCCATGGCGGCGATGCCACCATGGAAAGGCTGGTGGGGATTACTGATGGGGGCCCGTTGCGGGCATCCCTTGTTTTGGGGGGAGGTGAGGGTGCACTTGGGGGGTACCCATGGTACCCCCCTACATTTCACAGCACTACGTGGCAGGCACCGTGTGGTGCCTGCCCCGTAGTGCTGTGAAATGCACAACATCGCATTTTAACATCGTGGTGGGTGCTGCTGTCAGCAGCACCCGCCGCAATGTTAAAATGCAGGATCCATCCGCCATGGTGGCGGTCGCATCCTGATCGGGTGTGCGGGACCACTGCATGCATGGCGGACGGTCCCGGTTTACACCAGGATGGCGGACGGACTCCAGTCCGTCTGCCATCCTAATGAGCCCCTAAGTAAGGGAAGGTGCTAGACACTAAGGGGCTCATTACGATGGCAGACGGAAGGCCATCCGTGCTGGTGGCGGTGGCGGAAAACCGTCAAGTCGTCCGCCCCAGGTGGATCATTGCGACCAACAAATCACAACGGACCCACAGAGGCTATTTCCCATCCGCCACAGCCTGTCAGGCTCCGCACGTTTTTTGCGTACGCAAGGGTGGCGGACGGAGCCAACAGGGCAGGTCCGATGTGCGGAAACACGTTCCGTCCGCCAAGCAAATCACGATGCTGCAGACAGCCCTTCCCACCACCGCGTAAAAACCACCACGTTGCGGATGGCGGAAATAAAACATTGGAGAGGAAGAGCCGATACCGTACCCATCCAAACCCCCGGATCCACCATGGATCCTGCGCTACAGGCCTTCCCGATGCACTACCTGCTGCACCTCCGGCAGACAAGACGTCGCCGCGCCCAACAGCAGAGCTACGTACCAGACATCTCCATGCATGCAACCCCTGAACAACTACAACTCCCAGCAAGCGTGGCGGCACCACGACGAATGTGGCAACCTGCCAAATGGAAAGTGCGAGGCCCACCCAATCCCCATCAGTGACCCTCGGTGCCCCTGAAGGCAATTGGGGCCAATGCTGAGCCCCACAGTTGCAGAGCGCGCACACCGCAACATCTAAACATGTACGCCGAAGGCACCCATTGGCTGATGGCCCATCCGCATTGTGTGTGCCACACCGTGGCGGCCCGGCAGCTGTGACCGCAAACCTGCAACATTCAAGTGGGGCCAATGCGTGTCATCGCTGCGGATGCCAGCTACCGCGTATGCGAACACATACTGCATTTGCATTGGTGCCCTGACTATTACATCACACATCAGAACTCATTTGCCTAAAGTGACTGGTGCACCCCATTGGCAATGTTGTGGGGCACGAGGCCCCCATGCATGTTGAGTAACCACACAGACACCGTACATGCATAGGAGAACTGGCCCAGGGCACGTGCGTCCGGACCCGTTTGTGGGCAGGGTCACAGGTCCAGTGACGCTTGTGCTGGGTGGCTGTGGGGTGGGGAGTAAGTCAGCCCTCTCGGAGTGGTGGGCACATCAGAACAACTAGAACAGTGACCAGCTGGTCACCACACTGTGAAGGGCTGAGAGAGTGTGACCCGTGAGCCAAGTCCGCACACACATGGAATGTCCAAGGAAAGGAGAGTGAAATTACATACATAGCCATGCCCCGTGGCCAGCATGGACTCAAATGAGGGAAGGAGTCAAAAAGGAAAAAGGTCTCCCGCACGGTACCAATGTTGTGTAAGGAAACATCCAAACTGTGAACCACGTCTGAATATCCCTTGACATCGGACTGGCGTCTCTTGGCCAGGGGTCGAATTTTGAAGGGTCAGTGGCAGAGGCAGACAATCAGAGTCGTCCATTGTCTGCTAATCAGACATACGTGTAATTCCTAGCATACCCAACACACCTACTGGTGTGGCGTGCAGTGTGCCTAGCTGCCATTGCCTGTAAATGTTCCCACACACGTCATAGGAGTGCACATGTGGAACAAACAAACATACCCCTGACCGACATCATCGGCCATTGTCAGCCATGTGGACACGGATACACAATCCATGTGCATTTGTGCCTCATTCAGGTGAACATTGCAATGTCTGTGACGCAAATCCCACACACACTCACGCAGGACTGACCCCATAATGTCCACATGTGTCTGTCCACCGTGCCGTACATCCATGTCGCGTTGTCCAGATGACACTCACTGCCCTCATACTGCAATGTTGTTGTGAATAGGGGGACTAAAGTTTGTTGCTGTGCTGTGACAGCAACTACATGCAACTCAGCACTGATACTGGGAAACACAAGTGCTGTGCCATCTAACCACACGGCAGCTCATCCTTGATGTAGCAGTGTACTATATGCCATACACATCGACTTCATTGGATGTTGCAGTGTCAGTATGGCGAGTGAGTGAAGAAAAACAATGTCAGAATGCAGGTCACGTGCATTTCACGTGACCATGAGTCCTCCCTATGTTGTGGTTGTGTGAGTCTCTGGGTAAGCTGTTCACCACATCTCATCTATAACTCAGCTCATGCTCGTGTACCCTGACATACGTAGGAGGAGACCACCCATCCTTCGACCTGGCCCCGACCTGGCGACGATGGAGGACATCGAAATCATCCGGAAATACCGTTTGGATCGCCGCACACTACAGAACCTATGTGCCCAGTCGGAGCCCTATGTGAAGCCCAAAAGAATACATCCGTCTGCATTGTCTGCTACAGTGAAGGTTATGGCTGCACTGCATTTCTCCGCTACTGGGTCTTACCAGTACGCTGTGCCCAGCGCCGGTGGGATGTCACAACCCAAGATCAGCATGGTGGTGCGTGACATCCTGTCAGCATTGATGCTTTACAAGGCCAGACATGTCCACTTCACGAGGAGTGATGAATCGGCAGATGTGAAGGGGGAGTTCCATGACCTGGGAGCACGCCCGGTTCCAGCCGGTGGGCCAGGCCCACCCAAACATGATCCGTGGCCCTGGCAGTGACGGCACGAAGGCCAGGAGTAAATGGCCACATTCAGGTGGAACGTTCCTCCAAACGTTGATTATTTTCCTGTTCTGGGAGTTGAGGATGTGGGCCTGAGCCCTCTCCCACAGGCACCCCCAATCACACATCTCCATTCAGAAAGGTGGGCAGTGTCCCCGCCTACTCGTGCAGCTGAAATATGGGCATGGCAAAGGGGACAAATCCTCTCTTCTGCACCGGGTAACCTTAACCGAACTGCTGTGTGGATATCTCCTTTTCAATTCCACAGGGAGAAGAAAAGTTTATCTCTCCTGATTCACCGTACATGGCCACTGCAGCTGCTCATCAGATCGGGTAGTGAGTAGGAACCGAGCAGGTGAGAGAATGTTTGGCCATTTGTTCTTCACAAAATCATCTGTGAAGGCCCAGCAAGACACATACTTCCTGTATACTTCATTTAAACAATTTTTAGTTCAATCATGGCTCTGCCACAGATGTAAGCCAACGATACAAATGTCCAGATAACTGGTGAATTATGATCCTGCCAATCCTTTGTCTGTTGGTAGTTTTGAAATGCTGATAAACTGCATTTGATGTGTATAGCTCAGTGGGTTACTTCCTTTGTCACAGCGATATTTGTGTAACTTGCAGTTCCGAAGTTACAATCCTATCATAGGACAGGGACCTAGGAACTGTCATCAAAGAGCCGCATGAGAACCTGAATTAATAGTCAGAACCTAGCTTCATTTCTGGGTTGTAACATAGTCATAACTTCCCCAGTCTTTCATCCTTCGAAAGTTGCCATAAAGGGTTTGTTGGGGCAGATATACACCTTCATCTGCAAAGCCAACCCCTAACCACTTGGGTGTGCATTAAATCCTGAGTTAGTGCTTCTCCAGACCAAACGCCCTTAAAAATCCTGCCCACCAGTATGGATGACATGTGATTCCCACCCCTTGTAATCCTCATTGTCTTTCGTGACATTCCCTGTAGACTGATACACTTACATACTTGCATGATTGATTGTCTCTGTACAATGTGTGCGTGATGTAAAGTACTGTCCCACCCTACACTGATGTCAGTAGCGCCATACAACTAATGAAATGCACATGAGAGAGTGGCTATGGAGAGATGAGGGGCGCTGGATGATGGTGGCAGTGAGGGAATCCAAGGAGGAGGGCATGAGTGAGAGCCTGAGAAGTGTCAATTGCCTGATACTCCCACCTCAGGAAACCTCCTCCTCCCATCAGGAGGACCTTTCATGGAAAAAACACACTTTGTGAGAGTGATAACATCTAGAAAGAGAATTTAGAAGGAAAGAATGCGTTTCACTGGCCCTTGTAAAACTGAGGAGAGATAAAGGAGGGCCCTGAAGCAGGCCTGGCGAGAGATATAAGTGACAAATCGGGCCCACAGTGGCCCACCCGAATGCCTCATTGGCCCCCCCAAATCAAAATTCCGGGAGCCAGGCCTGCCTGGGAGGCATCCCAAATGTTGATGGGAGCCATTGATGGTACCCACATTGGCCTCGTTCCACCACAGGCAAGTGAACACACCTATAGGAACCGCAAACACTGCCACTCCATCAACGTGCAAGTGGTATGACAAGCGGAGCAGATCAACTCACACGTGTGTGCAAAGAATCCGGGGTCGGCACATGACTGCTACATCTGGCGGAACAGCACCATCCCCCCGCTCCCAACCCACACATGCCCAGTCACGATGACAGTGGTGAGGAAGAAGGCCTTGACCAGCGCCAACAGCTCATCGTCAACTACTTCCGTTGAGTGTAAGTTAACAATGAGCGACTATGACTGTGTCTGTGTGCCTTGCTGTTGACTCACAGACTTTGAGAATTGTTGCTGAGATGTTGTACACATACTGGACTATGCGCAGGATTTGAGAACTTGGGCATGCAGGGACTGAGCACCCCGAAGCACCCCTACGCACAGGACACCATTGCCATACTGCCTCACTAGCTCTCCTACTCACTCAGAGGGATTCAAGCGCCTGTACACAAGTAGACAAGTTGAAGACAAGAAACGGTTTCAAATGTGAAATTTTTACTACAGTGTCAAAGCATGCAACATACGTGCCACAACAGGTTGAGAGTGCATGAGTACCTAACCAGTAACCACAGTGACATATCCATTTAACATAAAGCAAGATGTCGCATCAATAATCCCTCTGGACGTAGACCCACGAGCATATCCCCCCACCCCTTGCAGGACGGAGTTGTATGGGATGTCCCTGGTCTATGGGCTTTGTCAGCAGGCCCCATTACTCAGCCTATATATGGGGAAATTTACATCACATTTGCTGTGTTGCTCTCATCACTGGATGGATCCCTCTCCAAGTGTTGGGCATCTAGCCGCCCTCCCATGATATCTAGAAGGCACCCGTGTTCTCTAGCAGCTGTGACACTTTGTTGATTTGGGGTGCTAGGGCCAGACGCGAACAGAATGACAAGGGACAGTGTTCTCCGACCATGGACAGAATGTTCAGACAGTACTCCCGGACCGCGCAGAGAACAAGCTCTGCGGACACTTCTCATATGACAGACAGATACTAAGGTACTTGCAGGGCACAAGTCCTATAAAAAGAAGTGGTGGGACTGACTAAGTAAGACAAAATGCAAATGACCTCACAACGTCACGACGTAGCGCCATGAAAGAACTAAAATAGTGCGACTGAATTTATTTGTGCAAATACTGGGACAGACTAACCCATCTGACAGTCTCAGTGTCTGCATTGATATACAGGGACAGAACAAAGGCAAAAGCATGCCGCTCTTAAGTACCTGTGAAGGGATAACAAGCTGTGTGCCTATGTTTCCCTCTGTGGCATCTACATTCACATGTAAGGTTGAAGGCGGCTCCCAGTCAGCATATACAGACAAAAGGAGGCCGGATGGCCCCTTAACTTCGGCCCAGCTGGAGGTTAAAAAATGCTCCCTTGCTGCATGCACGTTGCTGCTGGGAATGGTAAGCAGTCAACGTGCAGGTGCTGCTGAACGTGTCCCGGTGTCTGGAAAGTACACAGGGACAAGTTCAGCATATTTCTGTGGGGAACAACTTCTTGGCGTGAAAAGAGGGGGGGGACGCCGTGTACCTGCGTGTACCCCCGACTCGAGCTCTAGGTACTTGCAAAACAACTATGCCATGTAATATTCATGCGCTACAGCTGCATAACGGGAGCCAGGCTCATGCCAGACGACAATGTCCACGACGGTCAGATGACAGCCTCCACTTGCTCCGGTCTGTGGTACCACGCTAAATAGACCGCAGAGCACAGCACGGTCCAAGCCAATGCAGACAGGGCCAAAGTCAGAGAGCTGATTGCCAATTCTTGTCAGGAGGCGTGAAGAAAGGGAAACGATGATTGCATTAGTCACCAACAGTTCCTGTTGCTGTGAAGTAGTTTTGAGTCCAAGAAGGCACAGGCAGCTTCGAAGGCAATCAGTTCCAAGAGACGATCCAGTTCATCTTCAGCGAAGAGGACCGCCATCCAATCCAACAGTATGAAGGAACAGATGTGCTCCTCGCACCACGAGGTTGAAAGGTGCATACCATCGCAACCTGGGAGAGGTTTGATGTAGGCATGGCACAGGAGCCATTGCGCACACGCACAGGCGCAGCTGTCAGCCTGTCTGACACATTTTAAGGCATCCCATAAACGTGTCTCGCCAAAGCAGTCTTGCACGTGGACCAACAAAGGAGTCACCCACAGTTCATGAGCCAGGTCAGCAAGGGATGTGTTTGACAGGCAGACATCCATGGCCCACTGAAACAGACATCTTCTGCAGGAAAAGACGGGTTGCACGCAGGTGAAGTAGGCATGGCAGAACGTTAGCCTATAACGTATGCCCAGCACAGCCAGTGGGACACATCCAAAGAGGAGCTGCATGTGGTCACGGTACAGTTGCAACAGACCGGGCTCGGCCTGGCCCACTGGACGGTCAGATATGGCGTGAGAGCAATCTCAGACCCAGCGCTCAGGTGTACAGCCAAAGTAATGGTCAGGAAGGGCGAAATGCAGTGTGCAAATTGGGGGACTGACACCCGGTGGTACTTCCGGAAAAGCATGGAAGGGAGGGACAAGGCCAGAGCCCACAAGTCTGATAAAAAGTGTGCAACGGCCTTCAGTATCAGACGCTATCAATACTCTGTGTGTCAGTTCACTGCGAAAATAGTGGGCGAGCCGTGTTCAGCACTGGCTGAATCGCGCGGAACGGTCAAGACACCTGGTATCCGAAGGTCTTTGGGCTGGTGTGGGAGCGACTAGTTGTCCAATCAGAGGCCCATTGTGCCTGCACACTCATTGAAGTATGCTTTCGCTGTGGGAATGTGAGGCCACGATTGACTATCCACAATCACTTATGGGGGAGTTATCAGAACATTGGCACAGGAAGGAGACGTTGTGCAACTGTTACCATATGCGTAATGCCTGGCCTGTACACGCAGGAGGGGCCATGTAGCTCCTCATCACCTCAACGGACCAGGGACTCTGCATCCGAGGTTTCACCTTCCGGGCAGGGGGCTGGCTGGGCTCGTCCATGGCACGCTCACTTTCTGTTGCTATCGAGTCACCTTTTGGAGTTAGGTCACTTTTGTCAGCATGTTCTGCACACAGCACAACTTAGCTGCTCATGTTTGCCACATTTGAATTGAGGTGACATGACTTTTGCCTTGGCTTTACTAGGCATTCCTGTCAGGATGTCATCAGTCGCACATCGTGTTGGTGTGCAGACAGGGCTTTCAGGGGCCCGGTTCTCACCGGTGCTGTGCACCGTCCCTTCTTCTGAGTGGGCCTCGGTACGGGTTTCTTTCGTGCTCTGTTTTGTACCCTGCCACAGGCGGTCCCTTCGTCCTGCTGGGATGCATAGCCAGCAGGCACATCGATGTGCGCATGGTCACACTCCTCACTTCTCACTGGTGGAGTAGTTACGGCATGACGTCAGGCCAGATGAGCGTTGTGGGGATGTGCAGTTCTTTGTAGATTCATTTTGTGTCAGGAAATCACTACTTTGGAGACTCATGAGCAGCAACATCCTTGGGAGTCATTTGGTTCCATGCTGTTTGTGAGGGGAGACAGAGAGCCATGTGGGAGTTGTGGTGTTGCGGTCAGGGCTCGACATCCCCCTCCCCAGTGAGATGGCTAGCTACCTGTTGGTGGGCACAGTCGACGGCGTTGGCTGCCACATGGCTGTGGGGTGGGGAGGGTGAGCCATGCTGTTCGGGAGAAAGGCCAGGGTGCATGAGCTCCCACCTACCTGTGTGGTTGTGCTGATTATGGAGATGCTGTCCTTGTGATCCATTCGTGTTGCAAGCGTGCATTCCACATGAGTTTGATGTGGGCGGGCGATTGGGGCTCACTTGTTGTGCACAACGGTGTATTGTAGTGTGATGTGATCATTTTGTTGGTACTTACCAGCCTCCATCCCCCCCGATTCCTGTAGGACTCTCTGGATGCATTATGGCAGGCACCTTCTCCTCCCATTCGGTGAAGGCTGGTGGTGGAATGGTAGGGACGCCACCAGTACTCTGGGCCTCCACGTTGTTCCTCTGGGCCGGATGCTTGTCCCGGCCCTTGGGATCGCACCACCGCTTCCTGATATCACACAGAGTGCGTAGGGTGGTCCCATGGCATTAACTTGGCTGTGGATCCTTGCCCACATCTGATTCTTGTGCACAAGTGGGGTGTGTTGGGGTAGGTGCCCAGACAAATGTGGTTCTGCCCTGATTGTCTCGTCTGGCATCACGTTCAAGTGTGAGTCGGTAATGTTGGGCATGACCTTGGGGGGCATGGTGCACATGGATGAGGGGTGCAGGGTGCAAGGTAATGGTGGAGATATGTGTAGTGTGTGAGGTGTGTGGGTGTGAGTGGTGTTGTTTGGAGATAGGTGGGTGTGATGTTGTGCAGTGTGGGTCAATGGTGTCCTGTCTCTCTGTCTCTGCTTGTGGTGTGCAAGGGCTGCTGGCCCAGGTAGGGGTTGGTTTCCATCGGTGGTATGTGGGTGTGTCCACATGGGTGATGGCCTCCAGATGTCTCTTCCATGCTGCGCATGGCTTTCCCTACCAGGAGCAGGTTGGGGTGTGTCATTGTGGCGTGTATGTTGTGAATGAGGGCGGCAGGGAGTACAGGCACACTTCGGCGTTATTGTGGGGTTGGTTCTGCCCGCCATTCATTTTGCCTGTGTGAGTGCGAGCCGGTCGGATGGCAGTGCTCGGTCCGCCAGCTCCGCGTTCGGAATCGAAATTGGCCGTGCGGTCATGCCGCGGCAGGAGCGGTCTTTTCGAGCCGTTGTACAGCTTTCCCCGTCCACCACGGTCGGATTTGCTGCTTTTTCGACCGTGGTGGACGGTGTTTTGTGACATCCGTCCGCCGCGGTCTGAATTTGCGCACGTTGCATTGTAATTTGACCGACTGAACTGCCGTAGGACATGTGTGGGGATTGTTTGCCACACCATGGCGGTCGGAGGGCTTTTCCGTCTGGCATCATAATGGGCCCCTAAACATATATATATTTTACTATTCCCACTCCAAACTATATTAACTCAGGGAAGGTGCTGGACACTTAACATATATAATTTAGTATTCCCACTGCAAACTGTACCAACTCAGGGTGGGTGCTGGACACTAAACATATATAATTTACTATTCCCTCTCCAAACTACATTAACTGAGGGAAGGTGCTGGACACTAAGGGGTCGATTCCGATGTCGGCCGGAAGCGCACCTAACAGTATTCGTCTGGAAAAAATACCAGCCGAACGCGTGTTTTCCGACCGACTCGAACACTCTACCGAACGAACAAGTACGATGCGCATAACAGCCCAGATTCCGAGCGAGCCGTACTTACCCATTCTAGCTCCTGTTCCCCGCCCGAGCCGGATCCGTAAACGCCGAATCGAGTCGCACGGAACCAAATACACTGCACCTTCCGGCCGGACTAGTACGATGCGTCTTCCGTACGCGCCCGAACTCGTCGCTACGTCCGGCACGTATGAGCATCCGGGAGAGCTGCACATAAGCTCCGATTCGCGCCACAAGACGAACCACGGCGACGAGACGAACAAGCCAGCGACGAGTACGAGTCGAAGCCACGAGAAACCCGAACGAGACGACCCAACCATGAATCCCATCGCGCAGGTCCTACCAATACTCTACATCTACTACCGGGACCGGTAAGGACGCGTACGGCGCAGACGGTAAGTCAAACACCCACAACACAAACAAACGACACGTACCCGAAATATGTCACACACACATAGGGATGCACAAATGATGTACACAAGCAACAGCAGAACCATAGGGGTGGGATGGCCAACACCAATGCCATACACACCCATAGGGGGATGGATGCCTGCCACTACTACCATCCCCACTCATGGGGGGCTGGATGCCTACCACCACTACCATCCCCACTCATGGGGGCTGGATGCCTACCACTACTACCATCCCCACTCATGGGG